>OX465299.1:17533758-18022604 GCA_949987735.1 Leucophora obtusa
TACGCGTTACTGAATTTAAATGAGGAATTAATGCCCAATATTACATTACTTTGGTTTACTCTTCTTGTATGCCAATAACGACAAAGACGACGACAACGACGACCATGTTTTTAAGAATGAACACGTTGAAAATAAAGATGATGATGTTCATAATGATGGCGGTGGTGAGTGGTGTTGGCATTTGTGGCGTTCTAATGAAGAAGATTATGCTAAGGTTTTAGTTTTGTTCCCTATTTATGGGAATTTTCGATTTGGTTAAGTTGTTGTTTTTTTTTAAATTTTGGCCAACCAAAATATTTATGTTTAAGAAAATGAAAATATTGATGAGTTTTGGTATGCTACATTAATAAGAAAACACTAAAGAAGTCTCTTTTTGTTGGTTTTAAGTAGAAGTATCCTGTATGTTTTGTTTTAAGGTGGTTATTTTTTTTTTTTTTTTTTTTTTTGTTTTTTTTAGTAGGACGCAAATGCTTCATCTTGAACTTTATGGTTCGTTTGTTTGTCGCATATTTTATCATTATCATTTTTATGTTTAAGACCAAGGGCCAGGACAAAGATGTTTGCAAAAAAAATATACAATGATAATAAATAAATTTAACACACTTGAAAGCTTGCAAACATGCTGGATATTCAATAGGGTCGTCTTCTATTCCAGCATGTTCCTACAGATTATTTGTCTCATTGTGTGCGTGTGTGTGTGTGTTCAGGATTGAATTTTAAATGCTGTTGCTAATAAGCTAAATAAGCTTTAAGAATTTGTTAAACTGAAAACTGTTTGCGTGTAAAGAGATGACAATAAGTTTTGTTAGTGGTGGTGATAATATGAATGGTGGTAGTAATGGTTGAATTAAAGATATTGGTATTTGAGGGCCAGAGAGTGTTAGCAAATTCATTAAAATTTACATTTTTGCTTGAAAAAATTAGCAAATCTAATCGTTGTTTATGTTTCAACAAGCCAAACATGGCATGTTTAAATTACCCCAGATGTCATGCAACTTTCCACAAATGAAAAATGTATACTTATATATATATATACATTTTTGTAATCAGCAATTTGTCAATATTGCAAAAATAAATATTGTGAAAACTTTTTGACTTGCGTTTAAATTAGATTTAAAATGAAATAAATTCGATTTGTGTTTATGACATTATTTGAATATTTGATAAAAACAGTTTAATTGACATATAAATTAAAACATATCCTTTTTGGAGTTTTTTGTTTTTGACATTCAAAATGTTATTAATTGAGGGTGACTGAAATTAATTAGAGTTTTTAATTTATTTAATGCCTAAAGTTAGGCAATGATTTGGTTTTTTTATATTAGCCCAATTAAATGCATTTTTTTAACTTTATAGCAGCTTTTATTTTTTTATTATTTCTTTGTTCATTGAAGACAAATAAACATTTTACTTTTTTGGCTGGCTACTTTAAACCCATTAACTTCTATTGTATTGTCTTAAGAATTGCTTGTAGACTAACCACATAACATTATGGGGTTGTTTTTTTTTTATATATAACTATAAAATGTCTCTGGTTACTTCATAGTACATGTTCATAATCATAAAAATCTAATACTATATTCTTTACCTTCTACCATTAAAAATATACAGTGGATGGCAAAAAGAAAGGCCAAACAAAATTTAGTAATTAATTAATAAAAACAAAAAAAAACATCTCTTGTATAGCAAAGCAAACAGACCAAATTTGGCATCAATCGTTAAGTTGTGGCAACCAGAAATACGATTGTCGTAATCCCAATTCAGTTGTTCTTCCACACTGAGAGAATTATCATCACTTCAGTAATGAATTTCTTCATAGTTTAAATGAAAATTGTCACTGGAACTCGTCCATTGAAACTTTTCATAGAATCTGTGAAACAGGTTTCATTAAAGTCAATGTTTATGAAAAGTTCATAAAATTAATGAAACTTTTCATAAAATGAATAGACCACTACTCCAATATATAAATCATTCAGCCAATGAAGAGCTTCATAAAATCTATGAAGCAATTTCATTTATTATTATTTATTATTATTGTTGGTTGTTGTCATTGCTAAGCCGGAGTGGATAAATAAAAATTATTTAGCAAATGCAAAAAGCGTAATAAAATTGTAGCATATTTTACGGATATACAAAATATATCTAATGAAAGAATTCATTAAAGTTAAAAGTTTCATAAAATTTTATAATAATTTTAATTCAATTAATGAAATTCCTTATGATTTATAAAAAGAAATTATTAATCCAAAATTAATAATAAAAATTTAATTTAAAAAAAATAAAAATTATAAAAGATAATTCTCAAAGTATGGAAATTAATGCACATCACTAAAACTCGGCGTTATGGTTACATTCAACTATTGTAATTGAGAATTAAATGTTTAATATAAAATTCTAATTGTATGAAAATTTTTAAAAATTAATAAAATGACGATGTTTTATAAAAAAAAATTTTTAAAAAGTAAATACTATTGAACGATTTCATATATATAACGAACATTTTCATTAAATTTATGAAGACCTAATTTATGAAATTCAATTAATTTTTTTAACGAAATTATGAAATTTTATGAAAGAAAAGTTATGAAAAATGTCATAATATTAATTAAATACTGTAAACATAATGAAATTCTTCATTGATTCTATGCAACACTATTTCAGTTATTCCAATTCTGTTTCAGTTATCATAGTCTCAATTCGGTTACTCTTCTAACTGTATTTCAGTTGCACCATCCATATTTCGGTTGTTGCAACCCTATTGAATTAAATTAAAATTATTATAAAATTATATTATTTTTTAATTTCAATATTTCGTTGGTCATTCTCAAAGAAGGGAGTTCAAAATATGGAACAAGGATTTTTTCAATTTCTTGATAATTACATTTTAGTTTAAAGGAATAGTCAAGCTCGAGGTCTGTTATTAATAAATTCTTTATATAACGCATATTTAAAATTAATTTTTGCATACACTCAAAAAAAAAAGTCATTAAAGTCAGCAAAAAATGTTGCTGTGGCAGCAAATTTTTAGTCAGGAGCGTGCTTGCAAAAAAGTTGGTAATTTCAGCAAAAGGTTTGCTGAAAATCAGCGAGCTGATTTTTACCAAAAAAAACAGTAATCTTCAGCAAAAGTTTTGCTAACACTTAGTCGACTGCAAATGAAAAAATTCCTTGCTAAAATCATTAAACTTTTTGCTGAATATTAGTAGACTGAAAAAAGTCAAGAAACTTGTAGCGAAATTTTACTTTAGTTAATTTATTTGCTGAAATTTTAAATATAGAATATGTGTAGAGTTGTTTTTCTTTTTTGTCATTTCCGTTTCCAGACAAGCTGCGACATCTACATCTTGTCTATCTGGTTGTCGTCCACGCTATGAATGCGGTTATCAGCACAATTTTTGTAGCAAAATAAATTAGTAAAACATTAGTTTAAAATTAGTTTAGTGCTAAAAAAATATAACTAAAAATTTTGCTGAAAACGGAATTTCAGCAAAAAAATTGCTGAAAACTAGTACACTTTATATACAAGACGTTTTACTAATTTTTCTACTAACTTATTTTTTTGAGTGTACTTTATTTATTAGAGCCATAATTTCACAGTTTTATGCATTAGTAAATGGTTCTTATTTCCTTTTCTCAATACTTTGAAGTGTTTTGTCGGTAAGTTAAGAGTATTTATTTTATCACTGACTGTAGTCGATTATACGTCTACTACTACTAGTACTACTACTACTACAATTTTAAGAAGTTAACATCACATTAATGTTCATTTCCTAGTGTTTTGTTCTTAAGGGGTTGCCCTCTTTCAAAAAAAAATAAAAATTATATCTGGTTTTTTATACAATTCTTTTTATATATTTTTTTTTTTTGTTCACTGAACTATTGTGACAAAATTCTATTTATACGGCATTATTTCTCATACACAAAAAAGCTTAGCGGTAGAATCTACTAAAAATGACAGTTAAAAGAAAGGTATATTTTTGCCTTTCAAATAACTTAAAATGTAGTTATTTTTATCTGTTGAAAAACAACCAAAATTTTCAGTAAAAATAACTAACAATGTCGTAAACATAACTTACAAATTTTTACTACAAAAATTTTTAAAACAACTGACAAAATTAGTAATAACTACTGTTTTTGACAGTTTAGTTTTTTCTTTGTAAAAAAATATATTTGAATAAAAAAAATAATTTTTTCTTCCAGTTACAAAAATATGTTGGATCAATTCACCCTACTTAAAATTTGAAGTCAAAATTCAATGAAATTATTTATTTGAAATAACTAACAAAAATAACTGCTTGCTGCTAAAATACAGTTTTGATAGTTTTTTATTATAATAATAATAATAACCGCTTTAAACTACTGTCACGAAATGCAGTACTTTTCGTTAGTTGTATCTTTTTCTAATAACTGTCATATTTGTTGTTTTGTATTTTTTCATAGAAAAACGACTAATTTCAGTAAAAAACAACTACTGATTACTGCACAAACAAGCAAGCTAATGTCATGTGATAACTGTCAAACTATTGGGAGTGTATAAAAAATGTAAAATCTAACTTGAAGGTGACACCAAATTTAATAAAATTGTCTGTTGAAAATATTTGATTTATAATTCGCGCCGATTTTAAAAATGTTGTTTCAACAAATTTCTATACAGAAATTTTTTATTTGCGTATAGAATTATTACAAAGAAGAAGTTTTATATCCAGTTGTTTACATAGGTGTTAGCCCTTAAACATAAAAATTAAATTTAATTAAAAAATGTTTTCGGTTTCATTGCAATTTCTTTATAATATTTTCTTATATGAATATTTTCTCCCCAGAATATTGTTTGGACATTACCGCAACATGTTGAAGACGAAGATTTTGTAAAATGTTCTACAAAACTCATAACAATACCAATAAAAATAATTAAAAACCATATAAAAAATAAGAAAAAATAAATTTATAACAGGGCTTAAAATTTAAACTACAGAGAAGGACAGAAAAACGTCTTTAAAAATACGTACATCAAGGTTATTGGAAACTGAAGATAATTCCAGCAAACCTTTAATGGAATACATTTCGTTAGGAATAATTTTTAAGCTGATTGCAAGTCATTTAAATTCTGAATTGACCTTGCAAAGGTATCGGTTCCAGCTGATATGCAGAATACGTCCCTTGGTAGTATGCACTTGCCATTGATCTGCCTTTTTATTTGTCACAGTTTGAGCACTTTGTGACATGTAAGGTGGTATGTCTAGAATAGATTTTCAAACATAAAAATAAAAAATCGAAGAATTAAAAAAAAATTGCTTACAAATCCCCGTAAATTATACAAAACACCCCCCAGATTTTCTCTAGAACCAATAAAATTAAAATAAAATTATTTTTGCTTAAAATCTCATAATTTTTAAATTATAATTTAATTTTATTATAATTAGAATAAACTATTATTGGTTATACATTTATAGATGTCAACAGAAAAGTATTTTGTATGATGACAAAGCTAATTGTGGTAATTTTTTTTCTCCAAACTATAGTTTTCGGTTTATACTATACTACAATTATCAGCCGACGATATTCCGATGATATCCAACAAAATAATTATCTATTATAACTTCATTAGCCAAACTTCATTAACTGTTTTCATTCATCAGATTTTTTTGTAAAAAATTTTTGCTTAATCGATTGAAATTAGTTTCTTTATGCAATAGGATCAATTTCATTACCATTAGTAATATTTTTTCTAATTCAAAATATTGCATTTCCATTAACTAGTAATGAAATGTAGTTATAATTCGGTATAGTTCGCCTTTTTTACTAATTTTACTTTTGAGTGAATTTATTCATACTTTTCTATACATTAACATATATACATTGCTATATATATAGTATATATTTTTTTTTTCACAAAGATGTTGATAATGCCAATAATTTCATTAATGTCCTGCTGCGTTCTCTTCTATTTAAACATTTTGTAACAGTGGGTGAGTCTCTCTATGATTGTAAAAAATATCAACTCATACTACTACATATGCAATTTTAAAGGACAATAACTAAAACTTATATAACAATAGTAGATTATAACAATACGAAATACTTGGCCAGTAAACAAGTTAAGTTTCCCAAGAAGGGAGGATGAAAGTAAAATGCATTTCAAATTGTTACGCTATTTCGATGTACACACAGAAAACAGACTACAGAGTTTTTCAGTTGTGACTACCAAAATATTGTTCCCATTATCAAATGACTATTTACTCTCTTGATATTTAGTTGCCACAACTGATTCGATTGGCATTAAATTCGGTTTTCAACACGAATCTGTTTTCTCTGTGCAAGTATGAGTAGCAACATAATATTATTATGAAAATGGCATGTTGTATGCGCTGAAAAAATTCGCCCCTGCTGGAAACATATTTGCTGGTAATATATGTACTTATATATTTTTAGAAAAGCTGTAGAATATATTCGCCGTGGTTTTAATATAATATGTTTGTCTGCAAATAAAATATTTTCAGATGTAAACATACCCAGTCAGAAAAATACAAACGGGAAAGCGGTGGCAAAACACTTTAACAGGTGGTACAAGTACTGGCAAAAAGTGCTTTCCCATTCCCAAAATGATAACATCATTGGACAAAAGGACCGGCTGTTCAAAAATCGCCGGAAAAGCACTGGAGAAACGAAATTTTTAAACGTTGGCAAAACGCTGGCAAAACCAATATATAGGTGGTCTGGAAATATATTTTCCAAAATAAAATTTAAATAAGTTCAAATGTATTTTTTTTGGTCCTGCCGTGATTTGAACCCAGGCCGTTAGATTGGCAGACGATTGCTCTACCCACTGAGCTAACGCGACATATAATATTTGATGGCTAAACAAATAAATGAGTGATAATAGCTGGACAACTACTGGCTGTGCCAAAATGCTAGTACTGGCAAACAATTTTTTGTAACTAATATGCCAGTGTTGGGAGGACAACAAAAAAAGTTGGTCTTGAAGGAGTTTTCCCACAAACAAAAAAATTGATTTTATAAAACAAAAAAATTTTAAATTAAAAAAAATCCAAAAAAAATTTTTTGCTTGCAACCAGATTTGAACTCGGAACCTCCTGACTACAAACCTTTTTTAACGAAGCGTCAGCATTTTTATAAAATCATTGGTCTACCAGTGAATTGATTTTTGTACGCCTGGTAGTATTGGCTAGGTAGCACTGGACAACCACTGGTTGCAAACCTTGGCATATCACTCTATGCCAATTCTTTGCCAGTGGTTTTTTTTATAAACCCCCGAAATTTTTGTAAAACAAATACTGGTAAAACGATTTTTGCAAACGCTGGCAAAGCGTCCCAAATGAGTGTTCTGCCAGTCATTTGTTTTTAACACCGTGGTTACCCAGTGGTATGACAGTGCTTGATTTTTTGTACCACTGGCGATTTCTGACTGGGTATATATGTTGGGATCATATGAAATACATTTACCCGTAAACATATTAGGGGTGGCCCGATTTGTAAGGACAAATATTTTTCGATATTGTGCCATCGATTTTTCGATAGCTTTTGGCATGAGGAAAAAAAGTTCCACTACAACATATCAAAAAAATCATTTTCGAGGCGCCAAAATTTCGACAAAAGCTCGTCTAAAAACCCAAAAAAATCATTTTTTTTTTCCGAAAAAATGATATCGCCATAGTTTGAAATCGGGGAATTTTTTTTTTTAACATACCTACTAAAAAACCTTAAAGATTAACGCGTAAAAAAAGATCGATTTTTGGAAAAAAAAAACTCGTCCAAAACCTCAAGAAAAACATTTTTTTGGAAAAACTGCTATCGCCATCGTTTTTAGCGTACAATTTCACCTTGGAAAGGTAATATTTATAAAAATTTAAATCAGCCGATTTTGTTTTATTACCTACTAAGAAAACCTTAAAAATAAAAGTTGAGAAAAAGTCAAAAAAATTAAATTTGGGCGCCTCGAAAATGATTGTTTTGATATGTTATGGTGGAACTTTTTTTTCCTCATACCAATAGCTATCGAAAAATCGATGGCACAATATCGAAAAATATTTCAATTGATTATTGATATTTAAGAGGTATTAGACACCTTTCAATTTAGTCCGCTTCCTAGAACATATCATCGACCGGCCTGCAAAATGTCACATGTGCTTTTTAATAGATTTTCAGGAGAGCGAAAAAACTGGTATAAAATCTACTTTTAAGATATGTTATTGGCATCATATGCCTCAATGATGATTTTACTAAATGAGGTCGTGAATCATTAAGGCATATGATACCAATAAAATATCTTAAAAGTAGATTTTGTACCAGTTTTTTCGCTCTTCTGAAAATCTATTAAAAAGCACATGTGAGATTTTACAGGCCGGTCGACGATATGTTCTAGGAAGCGGACTTAATTCTAAGAAGGTATCTAATACCTCTTAAATATCAATAATTAATTGACTTTGATTTTTTCGCTCTCCTGAAAATCTATTAAAAAACACATGTGACATTTTGCTGGCCGGTCGACGATATGCTGATTCGTGCTATGGTGTAGGGTATCTCATCATCGGGCTTGAGAGACTTTAAAATTTTCATTTTGTTTCAAACTGGATTTTCTTATACATTTTTCTCTTGCTGCGAATTTGGTCCAAGTTCGCTAATTTACGGGAGCACCCTGAGTGGCATAGTTTCCCGTTAGAGCATATACTTTTAGGCTAATTTGTGTAACAAACTTCTCTTGTGTACAAAACTGTTCTAGTATACCTTCATAATATGAAATAAAAGCAAATATTAATGCATACTTTAAGGGGTTTTTAAACAACTTAACCCTTAACAGTAGTTGTTATGTAAAGTTTTATTAATTTATAATTTAATTTCATAAAAATTAAATTAACTTCTTTTATGTTGTCAATATACAAAAACCAACTAAAATTACTATTTAGAATAATTTAATAAATTCCTATAAATATATCTAAACTTAACATTTAAAAGCATATTTTAGGGCTGTTGTTATGTAAAATTTTAAACAAATTGTTAAATATTCAATTACCAACCGTACTTCTTGTTGTTTATTCTAGCTTTTCTTTACCTAAATTAAATTTTCTTTAAATATATTGTATTTCTCTTTTGATATTTAAATACATTTCTTTTGTATTGTTTGCTTCTTAACAAAGGGCTTAGTACCATGCATATGTAATTAAATTTAATCATGTTCAGTTTTGTTTAACATTAAAACTTTAACATTGGTTTTAATGTTCTATAGCCTTTGCTTAAATATTCGTGTTCTTTCTAACTAATATGCTAATTTATTTTATAATCGAAATTCTATATCCATTTTCATCTAGGCTGTTCCTATTCTAAAATATACCTTTTATGCTCTTTCCCCCTTCCTTGACTTTGTATTAATAACGTACATACATATGATGTTTCTTAAGGGAATAATATTTTATAAGAAAATTGTTTTTCTTTGCCGTATAGAAAAATTTTAGAATTATAGGAAAGTGCACATCAACTGTCTTTAGAGATTTAAAATGTGTGTGTTTGGCAAACTTATAGTTAATTGATAAACATATGTATCTAATAATGAAATCAAAATGAATAAAATATTAGTGTTAAAAAAACGTAACATATTTCTAGGGATCGATTCATTTTATTACAAAAAGCATATATATTTTGGGGGAGAGTACTTAGGGAAAAAAGGTTATCAAAAATTTCAATTAAGTATGAATCTTATTAAAGTAAATACAATTTTAGTAAAAAATAAACTTTTTCGTAGTTAAATTAATATCTCAACATTTTAGATGTTGTTTGGACAAGTTAAAAATAAGTAAAAAACAAACTTTGTTTCTATTTAATTCGATTTTTTTTTTTGCTCATTTTGAAATGCTTTTCTTGTGTGTACTTCTGCATGATGGAATATTATGGTTTCGTGTCTGGTCGCATAGTCCAGACCTTTTTCGGCCAATGCTACCTTCAAACGAATCAATTGCGCTCGGTACATGTCTCCAGTGATCGTCTGGCCCGATTCCAGAAGCTCATGAGAGTTGGGATCCTTCTGGTCAAATCAAGTACAGAGCATTACCTTGGCGCCATGTATATTCGGCTTTGGCGTTGACTTGGCTGGTTGACCGAGCTTCACATACGATTTCTTGCGCTTCGAGTTATCGTAATGGATCAATTCTTTAACGCCAGTAATGATTCGATGCGAAAACATCTTTCTTTTATGACATTTAGGTACCATTTCGGACATGCAAAATCATCTTTCAATCAATCATCTTCAACTCCTGTTGTACCCAATTTCCTTGCTTTTGGATGAATCCTGCTGCTTTCAAGCATTGGATGAAATTGCTGCTTGAGTGACTCCCAATTTATTTTGTAAATTTTTTTTGAGTTTGACAATAATCTTCATCGTGTAATGCCTCCAATTCATAATCTTCGAACTTTTTTGGATGATTTTGACACGGTCTTTGTCTTTCGTGTCAAAATCACCATCTCTCGCACGTTAAAATTGGAGGAACATTGCTCAGCTTCGGTGAGCAATCTATGTGCTTCAGCTGCACTTTTTTTTTTTCAAATTAAAGAAGTAAAGCAAAACTTCCCGCAAATGATGCATTGTTGGCACAAAATTCGACATTTTTAAAGCAAAAAAAAAAAACTTTGTTATTTGCACTATTTCGTTCAATGTCTAAGTGAGAATATATGACAGATGTTTACCCTCCAAAATGCCATATAAGTTATTAAAGACACAAACCATGTATACCCAGCAGAAATTACTGCTTGCTTGGAAGCAGTTTTGTCAGGGAAAGTTGACCAGTGAAGCGATTGCATTATTGATGATATCATGCCTGATTTTTGTTCGAGATAGCTCGCGTGAAAGCACTTGTTTCGAGATCCAAAAAGGCATGAATTCACCGCTTTTAATTATTGCTCCTGTTTTTCTTTTAAAATGTCGTTAATTCATGCCTTCTCAGAAGTGCATATTATAAAGCTTTTCAACTATTTAAAATCATACCTTCTCAAAAGCACAATATTCCTGAATATTTTTACGTGAAGAGAAAATGCCTCTTTTTTTTAGTAAAACCTCTTATTTAATTCAAAATAACTTTTTTCCGCATTTTAAAACAATTTTTATAAAAGAACCGCAAAAGTATGTAAGCAATCAAAATGTATTGCTCATTTCATGCCTTTTTGAAAAGCACAGCAAAAAGCGATGTAAACAATTAATCAACTTAGGCCTTTCATTAGTGCTGTTTACGAAGCTATACATTTTTAGAAGCGGAAAAAGTAGCAGTAAGGAAGCAGTAATCGTTTTTACTGCTTCTACCTTTTTGCTGGGTACCTACTTAAATTTGTAACTTATGTTCAATAAAGAAAACTTCCTTAAAATATAAACGAGTAAAAAAGTTAAATTCTTTAATTTTAATATAAACGAGTAAAAAAGTTAAAGTTGAGCATGCCGACTATATAATACCCTACACCAGTCTGGTCAAAAGCCAACTAATGTTTGGATCCGAAATTCGAATGGGTTAAAATAGACTTGTGTCAAAATTTTCTATAAAATGATAAAAGAAGAAAAAATCGGAAAAATAGCCCATATGGGCAATAGGTCCAAATGTGGACTGATCCTATCTAGAATCAATAGACTTTGTCCTTTGGACCATGTCAGTGAACTAAATTTCTTTAAAATATCTTCCAATTCCCACCAATTTTGTGGGGATCTTTATATGGGCACTAGGTCTAAACATGGTTGTATTTTAACCAAAATCAATACGGCTGGAGTGTACTGGCATTACGGGGGTTGGAAGATCGTGCCTGACGGATGCCATTGGGGCCGTGTTGGGTATTCCACCATTGCATATTTCCGTGAAGGAAGCTTCAAGCATAGGCTCACTTCGTCTCCGGGGGGTCGGGGACATAAGGAGCGGGGACATAAAGGGTCACATGAGGATCGCCGGGATCTTTATGGACGACCCAATCTTAAGGGTCGCGGATAAAATGATCCCGGAGCAGATTTTTGTCAGGCATTTTGACATTATGTCATTTGACAGAAATTTGTGGACCAGCCAATCTTGGCAGCCCGAAGAGGGGGCTCAGGTATGGTCCACTGATGGCTCAAAGCAGGCCAATGGTGACACGGGGGCAGGTGTCTTTGGACCCGGATTCCAGCGTGCTTTACCAATGGGCAAGTACCCCTCCGTCTTTCAGTCAGAGATTTTCGCCACCTACATATGTGTGAGAGAGTGCCTGTGGAGAGGCACGGTTAGATCCCGCATCTACATTCTTTCTGAAAGCCAAGCTGCGCTAAAGGCTCTAGGAGCTTACGGGGTATCATCTGGTCTAGTCATGGAGTGTATGGGAATTCTAAACAAACTCGGTAGGAACAACTCCCTTACACTGGGATGGATTCCTGGTCATGAAGGGCATGAGGGTAACGAAAGGGCTGATTGTCTAGCCAATTGTGGAGCCCGTCGATCATTCATCGGCCCGGAACCATTTTTTTGGATACCTAGGGGTATCCTTAATAAGAAAAAAACAGTTTATTAGGGAAAAACTCAGTCAATGGAGAGAGACTAAGTTTGCTAAGCATTGGGAAACTTCTACTGGCCAAAGGCAGGCCAAAAGATTTATATCCTTGTCCAGCGGAGTATCAAGACGACTATTGTCACTCGACAGGGGTAACCTTAGGACCCTGACGGGATACTTAACTGGGCACTGTGGGCTCAGGTACCAGCTTCACAAACAGGGCCGGTCAGACACTGATGTTTGCAGGTTTTGTGAGCTGGAAAGTGAGACATCGGAGCATATTCTCTGCGAATGTCCGAGACTGTGTGACAGGAGACTCAGATTTCTGGGTGACCGTTTCTTGTCACCTTCGAACGTTTGGGGAAATTCTCCTAACGGGATTATTGGCTTTATTGGTAGCCTGAATCTCTAGGGAACTCTAGGCAGCACAAAAGATCTATATTGGTCGCGGTGCGTAGTGCCTTCGTATCTAATCTAACCAAAATCAATATACTCCGTCCTTGGGTCGACATAAGTCGTCGTAGCAAATTTCATTAAAATATCTTAATATTTGCGACCTGTAGAGTGCGCACAAGAATGCATGGACAGACAGACGGACATCGATAAATCGAAACAAAAACTGATTCTGAGTCGATCGGTATACTAAAAGGTGGGACTAGATCCAATATTTTTTGATGTTACAAACATCAGCACAAACTAATTATACCCTGTCCACGTAGTGGTGTAGGGTATAAAAACAAAATTCGTATTTTTCGTGAGTATTTTGTGACCGTCATTCAAATAAAAATCCGTCCCGTAAGCGTGAGTGAGCGTGATTATAAAAAAATTGTTCGTGCATGAGTCGTGAGTGATTATTATTTTTCCTTCGTGAGCGTGAGTCAAAATTCACTCACGCGCCCATCTCTAGTATAAACAAATGTACAAGTTTTTTTTGAAAATCGCGTCATCTCGTAGAATTTTTAATTTGATTCTTCAGACGTAAAATCAGATAATGTAAACCCCGCTTAAGTAAACACTTTTGCTATACCTTAATAAGAAAAAAAAAACAGTTTATTAAAAATTAATAACCCAAACCCTATTACAAGAGTCCATAAAACTTAATTAAAATCAAAAAAAAAAAAATGATATTACGTAAAAATATTTCACTTCAACATAAATTTTCTATGACTCATAAACGTTTAGAATACATCTACCATGATGATTGTGTCATGTAGATGTTAAGTTAATTGCCAGCATAGTTGTTGCATACTTATACCCTACAAATCAGGTCAGGGTATAATGATGATGTTTGTCTTATTTACTTTTGTTGGACCTCTACAAATGGCAAATACAAGGATAATGAAGTTTGTTACCACAGACCATACATAGAATCGTATTATTTTTCCCAAAATGGAGGTCAAATGCTTCTTCTTCTTACATTGTTGGTGTTTGACAATTGTTTAGAATGGAACGGCCCTAAACTGCTGTTTTCTTATGTATTTTGTAAACGTCAAAAGTTAAACCGTTTGCGGTCACTAATACATAAATATGCATGATCAGTATACTGGACTAACACTATTAAATTTATTTTTAATCGGTCCATCTTTGAACCCAATCCCAAAAATAATCTAAACTTTCCAGGACTTGTGCATTTTAAACATTAATTAGACTTATTTTGTATATTTAGACACAAGTGTATTTTGTCCTATTAAAATTTCGGAACCAAAATTTTTTTTAGAATTTTGGAATTTTACCAAGACTGGTGTAGGTTATCGTATAATGGGTCAGGCCCAACTTTATTTTTTTTAGATGTTATTTTATTTTTTATTTTGCTGTTGCTATTTAACACAGTGACAAGTTGTTGGCAATATTATGACCATATAAAGCATTGCAACAAAAAGAACATTGCTTAAGCACTGTTTTATTGCAAATAATAAACACCTGTGCTGATTGCAAAAACAAAACCTAACAACAATAAAACTAGCAAAAACGTGCTATTATAAAAAAATAAAAAAATGTAGTTAAGAACAAAACAAACTCAGGTTAATAACTGGCAATGAACTTTTTTCTATGCAAAAATGTAGAGTTAGAATACTGAATGATGTATGCAAAATTAAGTTAATTTCTATGAGTTACAGTACAGCAGAATAATATTTCATTGTTAATGACATTATAAGAGAAGCGACAATGGAATCAGTGATAAAGCCGTTTTGTAAAAATTTTAAGATTTAAGTTAGAGATTAAAATTGTATAAGGATTATGAAAAGTTTTGAGAGATGTGTTTACACTGTCAGTCATAAATTTTGAATAGCACGACTGAAATAGTAAATTAATAACCAAACATCAGGTAATTTACCCAATTCTAAAGTAATTTCATGCAATTTTAAAAATCAACGATATTTCTTAAAAATTACACGTAGTTTTCTCCTATTTCTGTTAATTAAGTTATACTATTTGTTTTTAAAAATATTTTTTTTTTTACTACTTTCCGCTAAAGTTTATTGAGTTAAAGAAAACATATCTCTTAATCTTTTGTTACATGTTCACAACTTCTTATATTTTTAGCAACTTTCTAAATTATGGTTAGTTAAACATTTAGGAAAACCATATAAATTCTTATAATATCTCAATGATAAAAACCTAACAACCGTCTAAAACATTAAGGGAATTTAAGTTGGCATAACAGCAATAACTAGCACTAAAAAAAAGAAAGTTTTCTGTTTCCATTTCCGTAAAAACGCACAAATACACACAGTGACAAGCAGAAAGAAATTATATTTATATGCTTGTCTGTCCGTCCATTCGTTCCGTCTGTCCAACCAACCATCCATTCGTTTTGTTTAATGAAAAAAAAAGTAGCTATAAGGCATCAAATTATTTTCCTTAAGTATAAATTGTTATATTTAAAAGAAAAGTTTTTCTTTTATTTGTTGTTTATGTAGTTTTACTTTTTCGTAAGACCATATAATATTATGTGACAAGTTAACAATAAATATTGATAAAAATAAAATGGAAAATTGATATCAAAACAAAAGAACTTCAAAATAACAACAAAACAATGAGCAGAATTAGAAAATATTACCCAAAATGACATAATAAAGTAACGCAAATTTACTATGAAGTTGCTTATCTAAGTACCTGAAACAAAAGTGAAAATAAAATGTAATAAATCTATCAAATTGTCAGATTTTTAAAGGAATATGAAAAATTATTGTCTTTTAAAATTCGAGTTAATCTTAGTGTGCTATTAACTCTACTGTAGCCAGTGTTGCCACCAGTAAAAGAAAAAATTACACAGCTGTAGGTCAAAAATTATCCAAAACCGTATGAAATTACACAAAAAAATTTTCAAAATAAACTCTGCTGAGCACAGTGGGGAAGAATAAAATATTTTGGAAAACATTTCGCCATTTCTTACCAAAGTTTTTCATTTTTTTATTTATAAACCGTTTTTTAAAGACTTAGCATTTTTTCATCTGCAATGTGCAAAAGTTAATTGAATTTTAAAATTAAATTTTTCATTTTTGCAATAACCTGGTCTGATTTTTGCCTTCTGCAAAAGCAAATCCAGGCCAATTTCCCTGAAAAATATAACAAATTATTCTATTAACTAAAGGGAATTTCAGCGCAATATCTTTTTCAGGCTTAAAATGGCGTGCTTTTAAATTTGAATATTAACAAAATGGTATTTTATCCATATTAAAAGCTTCTTTCAGAAAAAAGTATTTATGTTTTTTCAGAAAGGGTACTTCATTCAGATGCGTTGCATGCAAAAATATAGCTTACTTGCTAATTATTCTCTCCCATATCCCTCAAATTTTAACCATAAATAAAAATATAACAATTTCACAAAAAATTACCGATATTTTTTTTCAAAAATTTTATACGATTCTGTTGAAATCTGGAACATGTTGGATTTACCGAATTCTAAAATATTTTGATTCTGCTCCACCTTGCTGCGTTCACAAAATTTTCGTCTGGTCAAAGCCCAGTGTCATGTTAACTACATCCAAAAAATTTTCACAAATTAGAAAGCAACAATTATAACAAACCTAAATTCTCCCACTCTTTCGCTGAATTTTTTTATGGTTTTGCAAACCAAGAGAATTTTTAAAAGAAGCTTGACAATTATTTTCGCAAAAAATAAACAAAAGACGGAGCTTTAAACAAAACAAAAAAATACATAGCACCATTTTTGATTTCTTCTAAACTCGGTTTAGCGTTGAAAAAATTTATCAAAATCATTCACCAGAAACTGGAGATTTGTGGTAAATGGTTCACAGACAATCTCGTTTCGTCTATATCGACTAATTTCTATTAACTTTCAAAAGTTTACGGAACTTTTAAAAATTTGCGGAAATTTCTGTAAAAAGTGAAATTACACAAAAACTACACAAAAATGTCATTATTCAAAAATTATTCAACGAATGTGTAAACAGTCCCGTTTTTGAATAATTATTCAAAAAGTGGCAACACTGACTGTAGCTGTAGTCTGAAATGTATTATATTTTTGTAACATTACCCAGCAAAATCTCAGTAATAAGTGCTCATTACCAATATCTAAATAACAAGCAATAGAATTAAGATATAATCCATCATAGTTCAGTGTCAAAATTCATTATTGTATAAAGGCATGTATAGTTGATCTTTTATTTGGTAAATGAATAGTTTTTGTTAGATTTGAGATTATATAGGATATAGAATTTGCAGAAATTTTATAAGATTTCCAACAATATACAGTTTGTATAAATCCGTTCAGTACTCGCTAAATTTTACTATGTACATAATTTGATAAAAGGTCGATATCGCTAATTTTTCATTAAAAGCCACGCCCACTTAAAACAAGTGACAAAATAAAAAAAAAAAGAGATTTAACAAATTGTGAAAAATAATCTGTTGAAATCGTCAGGGGATGACGCTTTTAGAATTTCTAGAAATATCTTTTAAGGGGGGACATGACATTGGCCGTTTTTTGAAAGCGACTTTAGTAAATATTCTTAAAATTCTAAAAAAAAAAAATTTCATTGAAAAATTCCTACGGGTTCAAAAGTTACAGCCGGATTAGTGAGAGCGCATTTTTAATTTTCGCGCTACCTACGTACCTTTTTTTTTTTTTCTTCACAAACTTTGAACGCGTTTATCTCGAAACCATGTTTTTCGTACTGGTTGCGGCACTAGCGGGTTCATTTTTTGACGAATGTTTTTTTTTTGTATTTTTTTAAACTTGATTCGCTATCGTATGACACGAGCTTTTTTTTAATTTTTTTCTCGATTTTTTATGAATTTTTAAAGTCAATTTTTTTCGAAAAAACACACTTTCAAATTTGGAACATCACCAAAAATATCGTGTCATACGATAACCAATTTTGATAAGATTTAAAAAAGTAATTTTTTTCCAGATCGCAGAATTTTTGCGACTCCCAGCGCTGCAACCACGAGGCCCCGTTTTTTTTCTGCCGCCAGTTTGGAGCTCTATAAAACCATGTTGGAGTGAAAAATATATTTTTTTGAATTTTTTTTTATTGTAACTTGTTCAATTCTCTACAATAATAAAAAAAAAGTTTGGAAAAATGTTTGTTTTTCACTGAGTTATGAATTTTTTAAAAAAGGTCTGTTTTCTATGCCGCGAATGTAATGTCCCTCCTTAAGTGAAATTACAAACTCAATGAGAATTTCTTGTTGTCATCTAGGAGCGTTATTAAAAATTACAATATCAAAAAAACAACGACAAGAAATTTACCACAATTTGCTTTGTCAGCTTTCAGTATACTACTCTGTTGTTTTGACAGATCTAGCAATGTAGTGACATCCATTCATGTATAAACAACAATAGCAAATTATATATTTTCTAAAGTGTCAGATACATTTAAATTTGCCCAAAACTTGCATATTCGTTTTTTTTTTTTTATTTTTATAGGGATATGCATTAATTGCATTGTGTTAAAATCTCAAAACTTATTTAACAAATTGTGAAAAGTAATCTGTTGAAGACATGTCGCTATCCGGATGACATTTTTAGAATTTCTAGAGATATTTGTTAAATTAAATTACAAACTAAATGAGAATTTTTTGTTCTCGTCTAGAGGCGTTATTAAACATTTAAAATATCAAAGAAAATACAAAAACAACAACAAAAAATTTACCACAATTTGCTTAGTCATCTTCCAATATACTTCTCTGTAACGTTAAAATTCTGCACAATTTTCTGGACCATTTTTTCGTCTTTTGGCGCTAATTTAGCCTCCATTTTAATCTTTGAAAATAAAGTCAACGAGAACAAAATTAGAAAAAACTTGAATTGTTCCTATTATATTTTCTGCCTTGTATATATGACTTCTTCTAACAAATACAACTACATAGAAAGAATTTTATTGAACGAATTTTAATGAAATTTTTTAACTAAACTAATGAAATTTTCAAAATGAATGTAAATTTTCTTAAATTTTATGAAAAAGCTTTACAATTTTAATGAAACTATATTTAATGGAACTTTTTCATTAAGTTATTAACAACTTAATAATATGAAATATGTCATTAAATTCTATGAAAAACTGCAATAATTTAATGAAAAGTTTCATTGGAAGAATTCCATTGAAATCTCATTGAATTAATGAAAAATTCATTAATAAGTAGCATGCAGATAATTCTCTCAGTAGAGCACTGATGTTCAGTTATAAGTAGTAAAAAAATTTAGTTTCATTATATAACCACTTATTTGGTAATAAACGATTTTGCTGGGTATTGCCATAATCATTTGCATTTGTAACAATTAGTTGTATAATTTAAGGCGCTTTACAAAATTAACACAATTAATGTTTACAATACAATACAGACATTTATATACACTCACACTTATATTAGGGTGCCTCGTTTAGCGTTTCAAACCGATATGTACTTTTAAAAATCCGTTGAGATCTTCTGTTACAATTTTTAACTCAAAGTTTCACGAAACGAAAAAATTGTTAATAATACAAGGAAATAAAAAAAAATTATGCATATGAAATTAATTACTAATAATAAAAAATTGTCTTATGTAGGGTGCATTCATAACTACCCAGATGGGAAGTATTAACTTTCTAGGATAACGTTAACCCTTTTTAACCCCAGGTCCAAAACATGTGATTTTTGCATAATTTGGAAACTTGACAAAAAAGAATTTAAAAATGTTTTTAAATACAAAATTTAATATTTCTTTTCGATTCTATTAAATACACCTCAGATAATAAATTAAATAAAAAATCACAGGTATCCGTCGGCATTTTAAGTGTGCAGCGATTATCCTGGTATAAGGTTTTTATTCTCTTTCTGGGTTAAAATAATTCCTAGTAAAAAAGATTTTTATATAATAACACTGTGAGACAAATGGTAGGGGTCAGTGATCGGGAAGGGTTCAAACTACCGGGGAAAGTTATATCGGTAAAAAAGAAGTTATACGTGTCCCGGCGTTTCGCTGGGTCACCCCTAGGAATCGAGATATATCGATTTGACCTTTGGTGGTCTTTTTTTTGACATAACTCGAGAACCACTAGTCCGATTTTGCTCAAACAATTTTAAAAAAATTAAAAATAACAATTCCTTTAATCTGTTCATATAACGTTTTTCTATATACTCAACAGTTTTGCCGGTAAAAATAAATGTATGAAAAAAAAATATTTTTTGCCTAAAATATTATAAAAAAGTAATAAACAAAAGGTTATTGATTTTTATGGTAGCGGTAACAAACATTTATTTTTACCGGCAAAACTGTTGAGTATATAGAAAAACGTTATATGAACAGATTAAAGGAATTGTAATTTCTAATTTTTTTAAAATTGTTTGAGCAAAATCGGACTAGTGGTTCTCGAGTTATGTCAAAAAAAAGATATATCTCGATTCCTAGGGGTGACCCAGCGAAACGCCGGGACACGTATAACTTGTTTTTGACCGATATAACATTTCCCGTTGGTTTCATCCCATCCCGATTTTGACTGTCGCATAGTGTAATTTTTGATTTTATACAATTATATATCGTTGAGTATTGTGAAATGTACATATTGTATTTTTATATAATTAACCTTTAAGCGATTTTTGCCCAAAGTCAAATAGGATTAAAAAAATTTTCTTTTTATTTTTTTTTTTGTAGTGAAATGTTATGCCCGTCAAAAGTGGCCTACCTGAAAGGACATTATAGATATACAAATCGAATAATATCTTCTGTGAGAATTTTTGAGCCAAAATTTTGAATTTCGACTGAAAACATAGTTAATGGCCTTTTTTGTCTACTTGATAATGAAATTTTTAGGCATTGTTAATGAAATTTCAATGCCAACGAAAAAAATCCCAAGCATGTCCGAAATTTTGAGCAAGCTCTCAATCGGCAAATTTTATCCGCAGCAAGATGTAATCAATAGCAAAAAAAAATTCAAAGCGAGGCACCCTAACTTCTACAACCTCTTTATATCTATGTAGTAGTTTCACTTGTTTAACATTTATTTAAATGCTTTAGAGAATTTTATGCATTTTATTTAGTTAATTAATTACAATTTCAAAAATTATAAAAACAAAACATTTGTGTTTTTAATGTTAATAAACATCTAATTCAACAAATTGTTATTCATCAATATTTATGTAAATAAATAACACAGTGCAACAAGGAATTTTAGCTCCAGTTGTTCTAACCCGCAGTGCACTGAGGGCCAGGGAAGCCACTTTTTGGCCAAAAGTTGATTTCGAGAATTTGCAAAAATTAAGCATATCAGGATAGAAAAAGTTAGTAAACATTTTTGTTAAAGCTATTAAATATTAGTTAAAAATTACTTTGCTGAAAAGCGCTGAAATTGTCATATTTTTTGCTTAATAATATTAAAACCAAAACAACAAAAAGTTAACCGTTAAATATACAAAATTTTAGTTAGATTTATGCAAAATTTTAGTGAATGGAAAATTACAGTTTACCCTACGAAAATCAGCATCAATTTTGCAGAATATTGAGCTCTGGTGCAAATAGTTTTTTCTATGCCTTTTAGTTTACGAGATCTAGAAACTAGCAATTAATTTTTCAATAAGAGCCCTACAAAAGTAAAAAAGTTTAAATAAAACAAAAACGGTTTTGGTATCAATGAAATTCTTTATTCCTGTGAAAGTAAGTTCGATGCCATTATGTATGGAAATCGATCTCTTTTGCATGGCCACCACGGGCACGCTTACAGAAGTCCAGACGCTGAACCCAATTTTCGACGGTTTTCAAGCATAAATCGGCCGATACTGCTGCAATTTCACGTTCGATATTCGTACGAAGTTCATCAATCGTCGCTGGCTTGTTGGCATAGACCATAAATTTGACGTAGCCCCATGCTCAATTGTTGATCTGCTAGGACGATTATGACGACCATAAATTGGACGTAGCACTCTTAGCGTTGAGGCCACTGACTCCGAATTTCGGTAGTAAATTTTAATAATTTCGACTCGTTGTTGGCTCGTATATCTTTCCATCATGAAATGGCAAACCTTAATGAAGAGAAATGTCAAAAGAGCGGCAAAAAATATGGCGTCGTTTGCTGTCCCTGTCTTTCTACTTTTGTAGCGTCCCTGTTGAACAACCCTTTAGTAATGTATGTAAAGAGTTCAACTACATAACATTAATAAGTATTGCCTAAACCAGATAAATGCATTGATAATGATTAAACTTATTTTAAACATTTCCAAAGTTAAAAATTAACCACAGATATTTACAATATAAACTTGACATTCATAACTATGGTTAAGCACTAAACTCAGGTTATTTAAAGATAATTTAGCAGGTCTAAATCATTTAAAGTTTAACTGTAGTTAATTGTGAACTTCTAAAACTACCCTTAAAATTTGTGTTGTTTTTCCAATTAACACTGGTATTTTCTAAAAAAAAATTATTAAAACAATTGAAATGCAATTTATTTGTGAATTAAGTAGAACATTTAAATTGGTTTTATTTAAATGTGAATAAAAAAAAAAACTTTCAGCGAAATAGAGCATAACAAAACTATTTAAGATAATTCATAAAAATTATTAATTTGACATTATTATTAAAGCCCATCTATTTATTATATCTTTATGGAAAAATGCATTCCCTACACTGTAAAAAATGCTTGTAAATTTACTACTATAAAATGGGTAACGTTTTGTTTATTTTTTTTTTTATAAAGAGAAGCAACACTCAGGAAATTCTTCCCATTAATTCAGGTGTTGCTTCCTTTGGAAAGGGGATAGAGAAGAAGTGAAAGGTGGTGAAAGATGAAGGGCTTCAAATATGGCAGCACTGTAATTGCTCGAGATGTTGAATTTTAGAACAGTTGTTGCGCGCCATCTGATGGTGAGTTGGCGAACTTTGTTGTAGCTTTTTAGTTCATAGCCCTATTATATTATTTTACTTCGGTGGGGTTAAGTGCTATGGAAACACCGAAGGAGGACGCTGCGATATGTGTGAGGGATAGAAAAAACTCATACATATTACTATTTTTCATAAATTGATGTTGCCTTGGTTGGGGCTCGAACCAGCAACCTCACGTGTCACCGTCCAATGCGCTAACCATTACACCACGAAACTCGGTAAATATAAACAAAAAATGCGTAAACATTTTTTGTACAATCTTCTATACGCAATAATACACACACAAAATATTTTTAGACATTATGTGTTTACAAATAAACACGTTGTGCCTAAAATTGCTCTTCTTTTGTTAAATAAAATTTTTACGTACAAATTTAGTAAATATACTAACTTATAATAGTAATAAACGCTCTGACATTTTAAATTGGAAGAAATTTGAAAGCGGCAGTATTCATCCAAAAGCAAGGAAATTGGGTACCACACGAATTGAAGCCGAGAGATTTTGCAATGAGCAGTTCTTTTAACGCGGAATCCATATGCTGCCAGAAAGATGGGAAAAGGTCATAGCTGATGATGGCCAATGCTTTCAATAAATTTATATTGTACCATGTTTCACAATAAAAGCATAAAATCTGCCAAAAATCCCGCATTTTTAAGTTATATACGAGAATGGCACGGATATTATTACTAATCAAATACGTACTTAAAGTTAATTTGTTTTTTTTTTTTTTTTAATGTTGTTGGGTGATTTAACTTAAAGTACAGCTGTGGTAAATATACGCATTTTTGGGGGATTTTTACGCACTTTCTGTGGATTTGTGCTAATTTTTTGTGAATTTTTATGCAGTTTGTGCGTACATTTACATGCTTTTTGCGCACAAGTTTAGTAAATTAACACTCTAATTTCAAAATTTCATTTAATTTTTACACACTTTCAATGTAAAATTACACATTATGTGTGCACCAACTTAAACATAATGTGCGTGTTTTTTTTTCAATTACACACATAGAGTAAATTTACCCAATTTATAGTAGGAGTACAGACTCCTACTATAAGCTGGATAAATTTCAACAGAATTTAATTTGAGTTTAGTAAAAATAATGTTTTTATTATCATTTATGATATTTAATTATATGTGACCTTCTCCGAGAACAGGGACCTAGTGTGTCAAAAAACGGGTTTCGATAAAAATGAGAAAAACATTAAAATTTTATTTTTAATTTAACTTTAAATGCGTTCTTCTCAAAACTTCATTTTCACACACTAGGTCCCTTTTTTCGGAGAAGGTCACATATAAAATTGTGTTAGCTAGATCTGCCAGTAGATCTGGGTAATATAATTTTATATAACTAAATATATTTTGATATAATCATATAAAATTATACTTGATGTTAAATATGACAATAACCAATGTTATATAATTCTACACTCAGATAAAACAGTTAGTAAAAAAATTTGTAAACAGTTTCCAATCGCTTTATACTATTTTTATACAGATTTTTAGTACAATTTTTATTTTTAGTAATCATTTTTGCTATTCTCTTATTACAAATTACGGATTTTTTACTAACTTTCGCTGCTGATTTCAGCAAAACATTTTACTAATTTTTCAAAACCGAGTGCTAAATTTAGCAGAAAAATATACTAATTTAAAAATATTTTTTTTTTTTTTTTATTTTTTACAATTCTTGTTTAGTTTATATTTGTTACTATTAATATATTCTTAACTTGGAAATAACACTCAGAAAATTGTATTGCATATCCACTGCATAAAAAGGTAATAACTGGAAAACCGTTTGCAATTTTGACTCCAAATTTCAAGTATGATCCAATTTCAAATTTCAATTCGTTTGTGACAATCGAAAGAAGAAAGTTTTTTTTTTAGATTTTACAGTTTATTTATTTTTTAGTACAAGTTTTTGCGAATTTCAGCAGATTGATTTTAAATTACAGTTTACAACAATTTACTGAAATTTAGTAGCTGCAACTAATTATTTGTACTAATTTCATTGTACTAAAATTACGATATTTAGTAAGTTTTTTAACTGATATTAGCAAATCTATTTTGAATTGCAGTTTACATAAATTTTACTAAAATTTAGGTGGGGCTACTAATTTTATTGTAGCAGACATGTGTTGCTAAAATTAGCAAAAAATACCGCTGGGCTCAAAACAGTTAAATTTCCCGTAAAAACAGCAAAATTTTCAGTAGCCATTACAGACTTTTTTGGTTGAGTGTATAAAATCATAAATGGTTATATAAAAAAATTTTTATTTTGGTCCAAATTAAACTGTTTTTATTATAGAAGATCAAAATGTGTTATTCGATTTTTTTTTTTTATGGACGTAATTTTTTCTACTAGGGATATTGTAGTTATGCGCTATATTGGATATAAAAAAAGAAGTTCATATCCAAATATAAAATGAATTCTGATAAATTTTTATGCATTTTTTATGTTTTTAGCTAATTTAAATATTTTTGTAAATTTCTTTTTTCTCCACCATTTTGTGAGATACCAATCTAGTTTTATAAATTTCCACATGAATATTTTTTTTTTTTTTTTAACAAAATAAATCATCTTTTTTTGGTATAGTTCGGGGGGTGTTTGCTTCAATGCATAGTTTACAGCTTTATTTAAGAGCAACAGAATAAGCTAGAGTTGTAAAAGTAGCGAATAATCAATTAAAGGTAGGAACATCTTTAGGATTCCCGAAATTTTATATGAAGACAGCGATTTGACAATATTTTGGGGGAAATACTAGTTGTTGGCAGTTTAAGTTAAAAACAAAGTTTTCTGCAATCGCAGTATGATGTACCAGGATCACTTACCTTAGGACTTCTAAAAAGTAACCGATTTTGTTCACTACTATACCAATTACTTTATGTACTGTTATCTATTCATTCGTTTTTTAACAAAAAAATATATTTTTTTTCTAAAGTACCAAATACGAAACAAACTAATCGTGCTTTATATGTTCCCCTCCTTTTTTTACTGGAAACAAAAACAAGAAACAAAACACATTTTTCATTTATTTGTTTTGGTTTTTTAAAAAAAAAAGCGTTTTTAAAACTTTTATACAAGTATTTCGAAACCGCAAGGGTTTTTTAAAAATAACGCGCCAAAAAAAATTTTACCAACTATATAACATTAATCATTACACATGAATAAAAATTGCTGTGCTGATGCATATCCCCATTATATAGTTTTGTCTGTTTTAAACCATAAATCTAGACAGCTAGGAAGAACGAAAAACAAAAACAAACATGCACATTGAAATAATATGTAGATGTTATATAAAATGAAAAACCACCAACTGTATAGAATAAAACCCTTAAATGTATTTAAGTTTTTCCATTTCGTCTATGCCCGGAGAAAGCAAGACCACATATCGTACATGTGTGTTATAGAAAGAGAGCAAAAGATTTAAGTAAAATTTATGTTAAGCAATTATTATTTTTGAAATACCATTAAAATGATTTACGGAGAAATGTAAATGATAACATTATTTGTTATCTTTTTATAATAATAGTAGAAGCGGTAGTAAAAAAAAAGGTTTAAATATGGTGTTTCTTTTGTTTAAGTGGTCAATATTTGAAATCATTAATTTAAAAATAAAAAAAGGAAATAAAAATAAGAAAATATTGGAAAACACGTTTGTGAAATGTGATATTTTTATTGTTAAGCCTTAACGTAGGCAACCATTGCTGCTCATATTATTAATCCCTGTAAAGTATGCTTTGATTTTTGTGCTTGTTATTATGATATTTTATCATTTATTTGGAAATTTCGTTTTGATATAAAAGACCTTAGCTTTTAATTTATATAAATCTGATACCAACATATGTGTTTGTTCAAATATTCTTGGTTCATCAGTTATTGTTTTTTTTTTTTTTTTTTTGTAATTTATATGCTTAAGAATCCCTTTTTGCTCTTTGTGTTAACAATATCTGCTATTGTAATTTAACGCTTTATCTATTTTAAAAAGGGTAAGTTTTTCAAGGACTTTGAAATATCTTCATATTTATTTTAAGGTGTTGGAAAGACAGTATATAAAATCCCTTTTATTTTTTTTTTATAAATTGCCTAAACTGTATACTATTTCAAATGCCTGTCAGTGATGTATGAATAACAATTGCCAAAAGTTGGAAAACGAATTTTAAAAGTAATTTATTAAAATTCACGACATAGATAATAAAAATATTTTGAATATTTTGAAATCTCAGCAGAAACAAAACTGATTTTATTCAATTGCCTAAAACTATGCAACACTAATACTATATATACGATAACGCTACTTTACATTATTTCATCCACAGAAATAATATCTTAAACAATAACATCTAAACTAACTATATGTGTACCCTAAAGTAGGCAACACTAATGGAAATAAGTCTGTAAAATTTTTAGTTGAAACTACAATATTAAATATTAGTTAAAAATTACCTTGCAGGAAAATAACAACATCACCTGATCAAATCAGGAAGGTTTTCAAAATAATTAATAGCCAAAAAATTTTAAATTTTCAAAGTTTTTTTAATTTAACCTTCCACATGAAAAAAGTTTATGTAAAGTCATATATAACTTTACCATCGATATTGGATCGGATATTGTGCCATCGATTTGTCGATAGCTTTTGGCATGAGAAAAAAAGAGTTCCACTACGACATTTAAAAAAAACATTTTCGAGGCGCCCAAATTTCAAATTTTTACAATTTTCCAATAAATGCTAGATTAGCGCCAGCTTGCGGTGGCTTCTTGAAACAACTAATAAAATTGTAAAAAATATAATATTACAACATTTTCAGAAAATTTATTAGAACATTTATGAAAATCGGATAAAAAATGTGGCAACTAGAGGTAAAAGTATATAAGTATAATTATTTCCTGCTTGATGATGAAATGATGATGATGATGAAAACAAACATAAAATGACTTTACTTATATACTTTTACTTCTAGTTGCCGGATCTTTTATCCGAATTTCATAAGTAATACCTTTTTGGAAAGGTTGTAATATTATATTGTTTACAACTTCATTAGTTGATTCAAAAAGCCACCGCAAGATGCCGCTAATCTATCATTTATTAGAAAATTGTAAAAAAAATTAAGTTTGGGCGCCTCGAAAACGATATGTCGTAGTGTAGCTTTTTTTCCTCATGCTAAAAGCTATCGAAAAATCGATGGCACAATATCGATGGCTAAATTGACCCACCCTAATGTATACTTATATACAAATATATATGTAGGGTATTCAACCGATTAATGGTTATTTGATTATCCTATCCGGATTTCATTCTGGTCTAAAGAAATCATCAGGGAACGACTTTTTAGAATCTATGGAAATATTTGTCAGCTTAAACTTAATAAGAATTTCTCGTTTTCGTCTATGAGCGTTAATAAACATCTTAAATAACAGAGAAAAAACATAAAAATATCACAGTTTGCTTTGTCATCTTCCAAAATGATACTCTGCTGTTTTGACGGATCTACACACATAGAAATAAATCTTTAAAAACAGCAGAAAAAGCAACTAAAATTAGTTAAAAACAGAGACCCAAAATAACTGTTATATTTCTAAAAAAGTCACCACCCAAATTTATTTCATTATAATATTTCAATAATGCACTATATTTTATAAATCATATTGCACAGAAAAATCACAAAGTTTGGCAAAGATTTTAATTTTTTCAATTTTTATATTTTACTCTATAAATTTCTGTTGTTTTTTGATTTTTATTTTAAAACTTTTTATAAAAGTTACAGAATGATTTTTTTGAAAAAATTAAGCACTAACTTTTTTATTTGATAATAAAATAAAAATTAAAAATTGACGTAAATTGAATGCCGGAAGTTGCTGAAATATACATATTTACTCACTTTAAATCACTGTTCAATCTTTTATTAACACTAGTTGACATCATCAGGATATTATAATTGGTGAAGTCATTGGTTCTATGGCTTTTGATTTATATTCTTATGGTCTAATTCATAAACTTTTACAACAGTCTTATTGTAGGATTTTAAGCTAATTTGTGAAAAACAGTATTCATATTTGCTTAATAATGAAGAAAATAATAAAGGTTTATAGTTGGTACTCACTAACTTTAAACTTTTTATAAAGTTTGGAGTGAGGAAGCCACCATTTATTTGTTAATTATTTCATTTTCAGGCATGAAATGATTTATTAAAGCCATCCCATCCCTAGAATGTGTGGCTTCCAACAACTTGCATCCATCAAACTGAAAAAAAACTACAACAATTGCGTAGCCATGACCATTTTCGAAAAAATTTCAAAAAAAATGTAAAAATTAAATTAAAAAGAAAAACAAAACAATAGTGATGTACAGACTGTCAAAACATTATTCGAAATTCGATTACTTTTGTATGCTTTGAATAATATGTTTTAAAAAATTACTTTTTTACACAGATTTCCATTGATATGCTTTATAAATAAAAAAAAATATTTTGAATGGCTTTTAAATTTATCTTAGCACATCATTAGTTCTCTAATTTACGGAAATACATTTTCACTTCCGATTACCAAGTCAATCGTTTACTAAATTTGTAAATCACTTACGACTTATTTGGGAGAAGAGAGAAAATAAACAATAGTGTTGCCAGTATCAAATCGAAAAATTAATTTATAGTTAAAATACGATTATGAATCAAGATTTCTAATAACTCTTTATTAAGCGAAATATCTACTTTAACTATAGCAAGCTTCAAATACCAAATAAATTTTTTTTATGAATTAGCACATTAATTGTTATTTTTTGATAAAGAAAAAAAATCACAAAATAACTTTTATTATTTTTGAAAAAATAAAAATCGTGTTTGAATTGTTTTTGTTTGAATTAAAAATAAAAATCAAACAGAGCAAATAAACAGAAAATTAAAAATACTCAAACAAGAAATAATTGTAAAACAATCACTTTTTTGAATAAAAGTTATAACTGTTAAGTCCCTGGTTAAAAATAATGCTGCAGAAAAAACATTTAAATTAGCAAATTTTTTTTACTAAATACTAGTAAAATAAGAACAGCAAAAATAAAACTGTTAAATCTACAGAATTTTAGTTATATTTAAGTTAACTTTTAGTTAATTAAAAATGTCAAATTGTACTGTAAAATCTGCAGAAACTTTTGCTAAGTATTAGTAGACCAAAAATAGCAAAAACAAACTGTTATATCTACAATTTTTTGTTATTTTTAAGCTAAATTTAGTTGAATGCAAATAGCAGTCTATCCTGTTTAACAATAAAATTTGGTAAAAAAAAATTGTAAACTGCTGTTTTCAAAAGTCTTGATTTTTATTTGCGTTTAAAAAAATTGGAAAAAAAAACTTCGAACATTTTAAATTTTTTCATAACTTTTCAGGTTACTAATTATTTTGGAAATTTTTTTTTCTGATTTAACATATTGATTTGTTATTTTCTATTAACATAAATTGAACTCAAATATAACTAAAATTTTGCTGTATATTTAACAGTTTTATTATTGCTGTTCTTGTCTTACTAATATGTAGCAAAAATAATTTGCTATTTTAGCAGTTTTTTCTGCAGCATAATTTTTAAATAATTTTTAGTAGTTTTAACTAAATTTTGTACAGACTTTTTTCTATTAGTGTAGATATTATTTTCATAAATCATTATATAAAAAATATTTTTACGCAGGACAGTGAAATCTCGTACAATTTTCCGATGCGTTGATTAATATTTAAATTTTCATTATTTTGTGGAATGAAATTTTGACAGTTACTACATGAAAATAGTTCTTGTTTTTAACTGTAATTTCAGTTTGTTTTTCTATTAAAAAATGCAAAACAACTGATATAACAGTTATCTAAGACAACAACTAACGAAAAATACTGTAATTTCGTAACAGTTGCTTAAAGCACTTATTTTTACCAAAACAGTATACTTACAGTAAACAATTATTTTTGTTACTAATTTAAAAAACTAAAAATTTCACAAATATTTTAAAATTCTTGCTTAATTTATGTTTGTTATTATTGATATCTTCTTAGTTTCCAAATAAAAGTCAGAATATTGTATAAAAAGGCAATAACCCGAGAGCCGTCTAGAATTTTTACTTCAAATTTAAATTACGATGAAGTAATGACGCATTATTTTAAGTACAGTTTTGTGTTTAAGAACAGTGTTATTTTAACGTCGTATAGACACCTGCAATTAATATTGTAATTAATATGCATTTTTATCAATTTTAATTTAGTATGTTTGAGGTTAAGAAGAACAATAAACCTTTTTCTCTAAAATTTATAAACACGTTAATCTACAAAGCAGACTAGATATAGTTTCTGCCTTTTTGTATTATTGTTTATATTTTATTGTCAAATTGTTTCTATATAATAATTTTTCAACAACCCTTCGCCTGTAAGAATCGAACCTGTGTCTATTCTTACATTACAAATGTAACTATACTAAAGTGCGATAGCTTGGCCATCTCACCCAAGTAAGGTCTTGAATGCAATGCAACTAATTCAAACACAGACACATACAAAAATTCCACTTTTAGATTTTTGTTTATCCTCCAATCTCCTCCGTGTCTCCTTTTTCGCAAATGTTGCCAAACTGACCTATGGTTTTTTTTTACTAAAATATAATTTTATAACATTGACAAAATTAACTGTAAATAAAGGCAGTTGTTACCAATTTTGTCAGTTATTTAAAAATTTGACAATTAATTTTACATTTCTTGTTATTTTCAATTTATTTGTTGGTTATTTTTCAACAATTAAAGATAACTAAATTTTTAATTATTTTAAAGGCAAATACATTTGTCGCCATTTTAACTGAATTTACCAATATCTTTAACTGTAATTTTCAGTAGATTATGCCGACAAACTTTTTTGAGTGTAGAAAAAATTTTAATACGAAACTCAAAACAATTTCTTAGAATTGGATCAAGCTATATCAAATTGTATCAAATTTCATATAACCTGATCAAATTTGATGAATCCATTTTCGGAACAAATTACCCAAGTAAAAAAAATGATATGGAGCCATATGAAGTTATATTTAATTATATATAATCTTTTATGTAATTAGATATAATTATATCCGAAAAATGAGAACATCTTATTGTATCTTATTGTATCGAATTGTATACAATTGTATACAATTTGGTACAATTTGATACAATTTCATGCAATTCGATACAATTGTATCCGAATTTTGTCCTCATCCAATTACATCAAATTATATCTTTTTGTATAAATTTATATAAAATGTTATAAAAGTGCACATAGTTTGATACAATTATATCTAAAAATTGACATTATACTTCAGATCATATTATATATGACCACATCTAACAATATACAAAAGTTATTTTTTTAAATAAAAAAGATATGCAATATCTGGAGATCAGAAATATAATTGAAATTAAAACGAGTAAAAAGGTTAAAGTCGGGCATGCCGACTATAGAATACCCTACACCAGTCTGGGTAAAAGCCAACTAATGTCACCAAAATCAATAGGCTGCGTTATTGGGCCAATATAGGTCTGTGTACCAAATTTCATCAAAATATCTTAATATTTGCGACCTGCAGCGTATAAACAGTATAATTTTGGTAGGACCCTTATATGGGCACTAGGTCTAAACATGGACCGATGTTCATCAAAATCAATAGGCTTCGTCCGTGGGCCAAAATAGGTCTGTGTACCAAATTTCGTCAAAATATCTTAATATTTACGACGTGCATCGTATAAACAATATAATTTTGGGGGGACCCTTATATGGGCACTAGGTCTAAACATAGACCGATGTTCACCAACATCAATAGGCTTCGTCCTTTGGCTGCCATAAGTCGGTGTACCAAATTTCATCAAAATATCTTAATATTTGCGACCTGCAGCGTATAAACAATATAATTTTGGTTGGACCCTTATATGGGCACTAGGTCTAAACATGCACCGATGTTCACCAAAATCAATAGGCTTTGTCCTTGGGCCAACGTAGGTCTGTGTACCAAATTTTATCAAAATATCTTAATATTTGCGACCTGCAGCGTATAAACCATATAATTTTAGTAGGACCCTTATATGGGCACTAGGTCTAAACATGGACCGATGTTCACCAAAATCAATAGGCTGCGTTACTGGGCCAATGTAGGTCTGTATACCAAATTTGATCAAAATATCTTAATATTTACGACCTGCAGCGTATAAACAGTATAATTTTGGTAGGACCCTTATATGGGCACTAGGTCTAAACTAGGGATGCCGAACGGGACTGGTTTTTACAAATCCCGGGATTCGGGATTTTGAAAATTTAAATCCCGGGATCCCGGGATTTTTCGGGATCCCGGGATTTATCGGGATCCCGGGATTTTTCGGGATTTCGGGATTTTTCGGGGTTTCGGGATTTTCTTGTTTCGTCATATTTTTAATTTTAAAAGTAAATAGCTGAAATAAACCCTAAAAATTTAAATAATTCATTATAAATCTACTTATTATTTCTTGTAGTATGAAGAAATAAACAAATTAAGCCGGATTCACAATGCTGGAGTACTCCACGCTGCAGATTTGAGGGTGTAAAATAGAGATATCATGATACAAAAAATATATAAGTGCAAAAAAGAAAGGAACAAAATCCACTCAGAGTGGAGTACTACAGCATTGTGAATCTGACTTTAAACAGAAACTACACTTATAGAAATAAGTATGTAAAAATAGCAGAAAATGCTACCAAAAATTAGCAAAAAAGGTTCCGCGATTAAAACTACTGAAACCAACGGAACTTGTTTACTAAATAATTGTTAAATTTCCGAAATATAAGAAATATACTAATGACTTAAATTTAAGCAAATTGCAGTTTACCTCTGAAGAAACTTTTTAACCAAAAGTAGCTAAAACACTGCTATATCTACAAATTTTTAGTTATATTTGGCTAAAATTAATTGAATGCAAATACAAACTACTCTGCTGAAATCATCAGAAATATTTAGTGACTATTAGTTTTTTTAAATCAACTAACAAAAAATATTAAGCACATACCTCTGATGATTTCCGAAAGGCAGATTGTTAGATTTTTTAATTTAACAAAAATTTGCTGTTTTTAGTCGACAAAATTATTTTGCATGAAGTTATGATTTTAGCAAATCATCAATAAAATAAATAAAAACATGTCCGTTAAAGCTAAATTACGATTTTCAAAAGTTTCACAACTGAATAGAAGTTTTTAAATTATTATAAGGTTTTTATTCAGATTTATTTAATCTCTAATCTATTATTTATGAATGGAAAAAATTAGTTCTTTAATAACATTTAATAAGATATTAGATTTATGTGATTTAGGTCGAATATAACAATGAAAACAAATAAAAAAAGCGATAAAATATGCCAAATAATAAAATCGGAAATCCCGGGATTTTTTCAAGACCAATCCCGGGATTTCGGGATTTCTAAATCCCGAAAATCCCGGGATTTTCGGGATCGGGATTTCGGGATCGGTATCCCTAGTCTAAACATGGACCGATGTTCACCAAAATCAATAGGCTGCGTTATTGGGCCAATATAGGTCTGTGTACCAAATTTCATCAAAATATCTTAATATTTACGACCTGCAGCGTATAAACAGTATAATTTTGGTAGGACCCTTATATGGGCACTAGGTCTAAACATGGACCGATGTTCACCAAAATCAATAGGCTGCGTTATTGGGCCAATATAGGTCTGTGTACCAAATTTCATCAAAATATCTTAATATTTACGACCTGCAGCGTATAAACAATATAATTTTGGTAGGACCCTTATATGGGCACTAGGTCTAAACATGCACCGATGTTCACCAAAATCAATAGGCTTTGTCCTTGGGCCAACGTAGGTCTGTGTACCAAATTTTATCAAAATATCTTAATATTTGCGACCTGCAGCGTATAAACCATATAATTTTAGTAGGACCCTTATATGGGCACTAGGTCTAAACATGGACCGATGTTCACCAAAATCAATAGGCTGCGTTACTGGGCCAATGTAGGTCTGTATACCAAATTTTATCAAAATATCTTAATATTTACGACCTGCAGCGTATAAACAGTATAATTTTGGTAGGACCCTTATATGGGCACTAGGTCTAAACATGGACCGATGTTCACCAAAATCAATAGGCTGCGTTATTGGGCCAATATAGGTCTGTGTACCAAATTTCATCAAAATATCTTAATATTTACGACCTGCAGCGTATAAACAATATAATTTTGGTAGGACCCTTATATGGGCACTAGGTCTAAACATGGACCGATGTTCAAAAAAATCAAACTTGTTCGTCCTTGGGCCAACATAGGTCTATGTACCAAATTTCATCGAAATATCTTAATAGGTGCGACCTGTAGAGTGCGTACAAGATTGCATGGACAGACAGACAGACGGACGGACGGACGGACGGACAGACGGACATCGTTAAATCGAAATAAAAAAAAATTCTGAACCGATCGGTATACTATAAGGTGGGTCTACGACCAATATTTTTTGGTGTTACAAACATCAGCACAAACTTATAATACCCTGACCACATAGTGGTGTAGGGTATAAAAAACTCAATTACATTTCATGTAACTGTAATTGAAAATTTTCAATTACAAGTAATTGTAATTGAAAGTGATTTCAATTACAAATTTCAATTACATTTAGAATTAAAGTGTTTTTTAAAATTTTGTAGAAAAAACTGACTGGGATTGGTTGGGTAGGCGTGGATAAGTATAAAAAGAATACGTCATGTTGGGCTGACCCTTCACTTGTGCTTTTTGTCATTATTTCTTTTCCGAAAAAATGTAATTGTAATTGACATTTTTTCAATTAAAATTATATGTAATGTATAATTGAAAATTTTCTATTACAAATTACTTGTAATTGTTTTTTTTTTTTTTTTGAATTACAATTACAAATAATATGTAATTGTGTAATTGCATGTGTAATTAATTTCCAAATATAATGATTAACCCAAAGGTCTGCTGGAGATCCTATAATTTCAATAAATCTTCAATTACTTTTATCCAGATTTACCATGACAGTGCATTAAACATGAACAAAATTATTTTTAGTAATTTTAAAATAAAGTTAACAAGACTGAAATTTTAAAGTTATTAGGATTATGTTATACAACCAAGATATAAGAAAAATAGAAAACAAATAGTAAAATATTACAAAATAGTAAAAATTACTAAAAATATATGATGCAAAAAATAAACTCACTCACGAATCATGCACGGGTTATATATTCTTATTCACGCTCACGCACGAATCAAGTACGAATTATATATTCTCAGACTCACGCACGAATCACTAGAGTATAGTAATTATTACTCACAATCACGTGCGAATAACGTGACTCACGAACATTTCTAGTCACGCGCCAATCGCTAGTAATTACTAAATCTAAAACTAGTTCAAAATCATTAACATAGAACCACATATGAAAATAATACGGTTTTATATGGACCTTATATATTTTTATATAAAATCACTTTGAAATAATTGCTTATGTGGGATGATATATAATTATAGATGATTTTATAAAGAACGTTATATTGTTATATATTAAAGAAATCATGAAATATTTTAGATATGGAACCATATTAAGTTATATAAGGGTTCTTATTCGTCAATATATAATCATATCTAACACAAATTATGAAATATTTCTTATATGGCTCCACATAAAGTTTTATATTATAATGTATAGTGTCATACTAAATTATATATAAACGTATATGTAATTATATCTGTAATATGTTACTTTATGTACTTATATATAGCACAGGCAATTATATGTAGGCCAGTATGTAATAATATAAAATCACATACGTCTCCATATTAAAACCTTTGAGGAAAAAATATCTAACATATGACAATATAAAAGTATATCTGCTTGAATTTAAAAGCATATGTGGCCATATGTAACTATAAGTTACTATATGCAATTACATAAAATAATATATGTTTATATCAAAACTTTTTTACTCGGGTATGTCAGATAAGGTTTTAGGGGATCCCATGAGAAAATCAAATAAGATATGATGTAATATGATATTACATATATGACTATATAGAATTATATATAATTATATTGGAAGTTTTTCCATCGGGTTTTAAAATCAACAGTTTACTATTTTTTTAGCATATATTTCTTTGATTTTTCCAAAAAAAAAAAAAAATTAGTAAAATTTCTACATTTTATTTGCAGAAATTTCCGATAGTTTGATTCTATAAATCCACTCTATGGATTTGATGACAAAAAAAATTTTCCTTAAAAGAACAAAGTTTGGCAGGCAGTTGTTTTTTAGAGAAATCAATTCTAATCAAATTCAGTTACGGATTTCATAAAGACCTCGATTATATAAATACATATTAAAAATATCACTAGAGCAGAAAAATATACATCTTTGTAGAAAAATGTTTTAAAATGAAGCAAAATTTTTCAAATGGTCGCTGTGGTGTAATGGTGCGCTTTGTAATTTTACACGTGAGGTTGCGGGTTCGAGCCCCAACCAAAGCAACATCAATTTATGAAAAATAATAATATTTATGAGTTTTTTCTATCCCTCATACATATTGCAGGGTCCTCCTTCGGTGTTCCCATAGCACCTAACCCCACCGAAGTAAAATAATATAACAGGGCTATGAACTAAAAAGCTTCAACAAAGTTCGCCAACTCACCATCAGATGGCGAGCAACAACTGTTCTAAAATTCAACAACTCGCGCAATTACAGTGTTGCCATATTTGAAGGCCTTCATCTTTCACCGCCTTTCACTTCTTCTCTATCTCCTTTCCAAAGGAAGCAACACGTTAATTAATAGGAAGAATTTCCTAAGTGTTGCTTCTCTTTCTTCAAAAAAAAAACAAAAAAAAAAAAAAGGCATAAGAAAAAACTTGATATTATTTACAAAAACACCACTAGCACTAAATATAACTTTTTCTTGTGATATTCAAAGGCTAAAAGTAGGCAGAATTTTATATAAAAATTTAATGTTAAATTCTGCTCCTTAAAATATCCACCATTTATCAAAATTTATAAAATTAATTGTCTAAAGCCGACCAGTTCCTCCATATGCGTCCGATTTTTTGATATGTGGAATCACTATGGTCAAATTTTAAGGAAAAACACAAAGTTTAGAAGTAAATTTAACTGTTCGCTCGCCGAACTTTTTCCAATTAGGCCAATGTTTTGGCGACCGAACAGTGACTTCTGACATTTTTTAAATTTTATACTCAATATCGCTTCCAATCCATCCAATAAACCTTTTTCCATTAGTAAAATTTGTCCATAGAGCTTTAAAATGCAAAATACCAACTAAACACATTTTCCAGCAGAAATATTTAGGGGACATCTTTTTGAAAAGTTGTTATAACACCCTCTAAAAAGTTTACGTAGAGTATTTTGAAGTCGGTTTAGTATACCTTTGATACTTCTTACAATTTTCAATTGCATTCCAAAATATTCAATTTGCAACACTTGCTGAATAATAATACCTACAATAGATCCTGTACCTCTTACTCCTCCGCAAAGAAAATATTAATTTTATTTCTTTTAATAGAAAAATGTAAATCAAAATATAAAATCATAAATCACCACATAAATCCTTTTAAGACAGCATACGTTTTTATTTTACCCACAGATATCGTATGGTTTACACAATTCATTCTTACACTCACACACTGATAACAATTTTTGTACACATATAGAAAAAAAAAACATGGTCAATTCTATACAATTTATTTTTCCTTCTATTTCTTTAGTTACGCTTTCACTCAAAAAATGATTATAAAAAATATATATACAAAAAAATAATAAAAACCAAAGCATACTGTAAGGATTTAAAGCCAATTATTTTCACAGTTATCAAAATAATTTATTACTCTGAGATTTACAGCGATTTCAAACAACAATAACAACATACATGGAGAAGAAATTGTATGTGTATATAAAAATTCAAAACCATAAGAAAAAAAAATTTTAAAAACATATTTTATACACCCACATGCATATATGTTCTGTTATTTTTTAATACTTTTATTTATAAATAAATGTATTTTAACAAACTTAAGCATCTTCTTATCTTGTTATTGCTTGAGGTTTATATTTTTTTCTATACTGGCCTAAATAACCTAAGCTTAAACGAGTTTATCATTTATAAACTTTATATATGAAATTTATTTTTTTTTTTTTTTCTTTTTTTTCTAAGTATAAATTGATAAAAATCTCTGTTTTTCTCTAGTTGTTTAACAATTGCCATAAATCATTTAACAATCAACTCACACTTTCAATTTAACCCCAAAAAGTATGCTGTGATATTTTTGTGTTTGCACTGCATGAAAAAGCAATTAAATAAAATGGAAAAACGATTAAAATTTAAATTGTTTATTAAACTCAAAAGCAAATACTTCATACCACAAAAACACTTTGAATATTTATATAACTATGCAAAAATAATATATCATTTTTCCATCACACCAAAATAAATATTTGTTTTAAAATATTAAGCAGGTTTAACCACAAACATTTTAAAAATAATTTCAAAAAAAGTAGCTAAAAGTGTAAAGATATCTTTTTTATATTATTTTTAAATAACAAGTTTTTTTTTTTGGAAAATTAAAGCATATCTTGTAGGATTTTAGAAAAAACTATTTTAAAGCCTATTTTAGGCCTGTTTTTTTAAAAGCCTTTTTTTTTATATAACAAGAATTTTTTCACAAACAATAAAACTTAGGTTTCGAAAGCTGATTTATATGAAGAAGAAGAAAAAAATAGTTTTATTGAAAAAATTAACAGACACAAGGATTTGGATTTGGTTCATAAATGATTTATTTAATGTTCTTAAATTAGTACATTGGTAAATTTCTTTTCTCTGGGTATATCACCGTAGTAAATTCGATTAGAAACGAGATATGTCACAAGATATAATTAAAATATTGTTGCGTTTTTACCTTTTACAAACGTGGGCTTATTGTCCTCAAATAAACCGGGTTCTATTCTATTGCAATCAAAATAACCGATCCCAATTCTGATACCAATTATTACGTTTTACCTTCAAAAATGTACGTTTATCTCCTTTGGATAAACCGGGTTGGTGCTCTTTGCAGTTAATAATAACACAAAAATAACAGAGTTTTTGTTTATTATAGACTTATTTATTTAACACTTTATTACTTTACAAACAATTTTACAATGATCTACCAGAGCTTAACTGAACTGTAGAAACGCTACTGCGCGACTGTCAACTTACTTAGGACAACTTAACTCCACAAATGCTAATGCGCGATTCCATATCCAAACCTAAGGTAAAACAAACTCGAAAGTTCCAGAGACACCCATGTCATTAGTTGTTGTTGTAAAACAAACTAAAAGGTCCTAGAGGCGCCCAGAATATTCATAGGCGAGACACCAACCACTTTATTCTTAGCAGTATCTCGGCCACTTTATTCCTAGCCAAGACGCGAACCACTTTACAGTATAACACTTTATATCACATTATAGCATACTGAGGTATACTTAAACGTAGTCTTACCAGATTGACTGGTTTAGTAAATCCCATTTCTGGGGATACTTTTCTTCTAGAATACCACATCTAGACCATCAAATTTCGTAACAATATTATTTTTTTCGATTTGTTCCAAAATTCCGAATCTTAGACCACGCTATGCTGTGAGTCCAAGCCTGGGGTTTTCAGTTCAATTCCCGGTCACGCCATATACTTTGTAGGACAAAGTTTTTCATGTGGAAACAATTTACCATTATAAAAAACTTCGTTCAATTTACACAGAAACTAACCGCTGGCAAGTCCTTGGATGCGACGAAACTGCAGCAGCCTGATTATTAACTTGTGTCAATCAAATTTATCAATAACAAGTAGGTAAAGTTAAAAGTCGGGCATGACTGACTGACTATATGATACACTTCGAATGATTAGAAATTTTATTTTAGCTAATGTTAGGTGTATTTAAGAGAAAATTGAAAATATAGTCCATATGGGCTATAAGTCTAAATATGGACCGATTTTGTCTAGAATCAACAAGCTTTGTTCTTGGGCTCGTGTGAGTGAGCGTACCAAATTTCATTAAAATATCGTCGTATTTGGGATCTGTACACTAGACCGTACCTCAAAAAAAAGTTTGCCGTACACCCTCCAATATGAAGTATTTTTGAAAGGCAATTTCAAAAAAAATATTTTTTTTTTGCCGAACGTAGGTGTCGCCTTTTTCAATTTTTCGTTATAGATTCGGCATTTAAAGTTGGATTTTAAAGTGTGATATATCGATTTTTTTTGTCTCGAGAAGACCAGTGTTTTGCTATAAAGGAAAAATCCAATGAAAAAAAATTTAAAAAGGCGACCCCTACGTTCGGCAACCAATATATAAAAAAAAAATTCTACTGGGTTTATCGAAAAACTTCATTAGCAAAAGTTTAATGATTTTTTGCGAGCTTTAATTTTCTGACATTAGGGTGGTAGCAACTGAGATCTGGTGGCTAACTACTAGAACGGGATACTTGAGGTCAATGGCTCTTGAGAGAAAAACGCTGGTCTCCTTGAGAGAAAAACATCGATCTATCATACTGTAAATGCCAAAGATATAACGAAAAATGTAAAATGGCGACCTTTACGTTCGGCAAAAAGAAATAAAAAATTTTTTTTTGAAACCTCCTTGCAAAAATACTTCATATTGGAGGGTGTACGGCGAACTTTTTTTTTTTGCCTGTAAGGTGGTATGCTCTACTGTACACTCTAAAGACAATTCCGATGTGTCAACCGAATTGATTTGGTTGTTGCAACCTCGTTATTCGGTCCTCACAACCGAATTGAAGTCGAATTCGATTTTCACAACTGAAATCGGTTGGGGCAACCGAATTAATTCGGTTGGCAAAAAATTCGCTTGCATAACGGAATTTATTTGAGAGTGTAGTATGCGACGAATTTTGGAGGGACCTGAAACGTGCAAACACATCAATTTTAGGGAGACTTTATATAACCACCATGGGTCGATTTAAACCAAAATCAATAGGCTTCGTTCTTAGATCGATATAAGTCAGTGTAGCAAAGTCATCAATATATCTACTATTTGTGACCTGTAGCGTGTGCATTAGAACATACAGACGGACGGACGAACTGGCAGATGGACATAGTTAAATCGAACCAAAAATTGATTCTGAGTCGGTCGGTATACTCAAAGGTGGGTCTAGATCCAATATTTTTTTTTTTGGTGTTACAAACATCAGCATAAACTCATTATACCCTATCCAAGTAGTGGAGTAGGGTATAAAAATATGTTATTCTACCTGTAAACAAGAACTTTATAAAAAATTTTAATAATTAAACCTAATATTAATTTCGACTGGATATGTATGATAGTCATAAATACTGTGCAATGTATAAAAAATCGGTAAAGCCTTTTATTAGTTATACTAAAAATTGAATATTAAATTCATCAACATCACTTTGATAAAAATATAGACAAAATGTCACAAAATTGTCCCTAAATCTCTTGAGAATCCTTTTCCATTATATCCATCAAATACGTGTAATTTTATATTTCTAAAAAAAAATAAAGTTTAAACTATATGTTTACAACCAAATGAATCGGCTAAAATTTTCCATACTTATACCAAGGAATTTATGTAGTTGTACATAACTGCAGCAGTACATATTATTCTCACTAACACTTAAAGAGAATATGTTAAACTAAAAACCCCTTTAATACAAATGTTTCATTTTCAACAATTTTAACGTTTCGTTTCAAGAATTTATCATAAGGTTTTGAGTGGTTGCGTATTAAATTGATTTCCCTTGATAATGCTGCTAACAAAAACTTCAAAAGGGCGTAAGTTTGTATTAATGTTACCGTAAAGCAAACATGTGTACTCTAACGCATACAGACACACACACACAAACACAACTATGCATAGTCTACAACTACAAACGAAACTAACACAAACATTCAGCTATAAAACAAACTAATGTTACTTAAAAGAGTTAAAATACAAGTGATTGTAGGAGTTGAGTGGCTCGAAGTTCAATGAAGGGCTGCCAGATAATATTCATTTCGAAAATTTTAAAAATCTTTAGCCTTTGAAAGAAAACAAGTAAAAGTATTGAATTTGGTTTTATCGAATTTTTATACCATCACGGTGTCTTTGTTGCAGCAATTATTCATTTTAATTGAAATATTACCGTAAAAAATAATTTTGAGGTGAAAAACTTTTTTTAGTGTGAAAATAATTTAAGCGATGAAAAAAAATTTTTGAGGTGAAAAAATATGTAGAGAAAAAAATTACGTGAACCAAACTGTTTGAGGTGAATATAAAATTATTTACTTCTAGCCGAATGGTCAAAAACTTAAACTTGAACAAATTAGTTTATTCACCAGACGCTACTACACTTACAGAAAAGCGTCTGCAAAAATTTAGTTAAAACTTTTAGAAATTAGTTAAAATTGACCGTGCAGAAAAAACTTCTGAAGATAGCAGATTAGTTTTGCTAAATATTAGTAACAAAGGAACAGCAAAAATAAACCTTAAAAAGCAGAATTTTAGTTATATTTGAATTAAATTTTAGTTAATACAAAATAAAAATGTATCTTACTAAAATCAGCAAAAAATTTTGCAATTCTGGCATCCTTGTTTAAACATAAAAATTGTTAAAAAAAAAATATTGTAGTTTTGTTTACAGCAAGTACTTGCAAAAGTGTTAGTGTGCTGATGGTGATGGGTGACAGTCATGTATTTTAATCAACTGGGTTTGTTTCAAGCCAATAGCGTTTCTAAAAGACTCACATCGCAACCCACCCACATACTTATGCACAACACTAATAATAATCCCTGCAGAAAATAAAGAATCATACTGACAATCAAATTTTTAGCCAAAGGGATTGATCATTTATGGCAACTGAATTTTTCGATACCAAAGAGTTTGATTGAATATGGCAACAGAATTTAGGTTGCCTCAATAATAGTAGTCACAACCTCTTCGGTTGATGGCAGCAAATTCGATTGTCAACATGGAGCTATTTTGTAAGCAGGGGTATGGCATCACCAAAAACAAAAGTTATAACGACATCGTTATCACTAGATGACAATTTTATTTTTTTTATTTAAATTGAAATAATAACAAAGAAAAAAGCAAATAAAAAAAATTAGTTCTCAAATTTTATTATTTGAACATATTTTGCGCTTGATTTTTTCTTATTTTGCGCAGCTTTCAGCAATTTTTGAGTTTTTAAATATAGGCTCAGCTGATACTAAATAATTGCTCAGGTGATACTTAATTTCAGCGCCATCTATCGGTGAGTAGTGTAAGTTTTGATTTCCTATTTCTATAATTCATAGTCTCTGTTTGTAAGCAGAGACTATTAATTATAGAGACAGGAAATCAAAACTTACTTTACTCATCGATAGAGGGCGTTGTAATTTAATATTACCTGGGCAACTATTTAGTATCAGCTGAGCCTATTTTTCAAAACTCAAAAACCCCTGAAAACTGCTCAAAATAAGGGAAAAAACAACCGCGGAATATATTCAAATACAGTAGTCGCTCGGTTATATGAACTAATTCAAACAGAGCCTGTTCCCTAAATGGAAAAGTTCACATAATCGAGAGAATATAAAATAAGTAATTCAAATGATTTTTATTACATTAAGTTTTTACTTTTAATAAGTTTTTTAATAATAAATGTACATGAAAGTAGTCGGTTATATTTTTTTGTACTTTTTTTGCTTCAAGGGATTTCTGTAGTGCCTTGTCCCTGCATTTTCGCAATGCCAAAATATCATTAATATCAGATATATTATTTTCACTCCAAGCAATAACTTTATTGAATGCTTCGATTGCCTCCGTTGTGCTAATTTCAGCTGTTGTTACGATGCACTGCTCTTGATCATCATCTTCAATTTCGTTATCTATATCTTCGCTACCATTGTCTTGATTCCACGTCTGAATCTCTTCCCGTGAAAGCTGTTCACATAATAGAGATAGGCTGTGTTCACTCTTTAGAACCTCCTGTGTTTAAATTTTGTTGTTCACTATTCTGGAAGTTTACATAACTGGATATTCATATAACCGAGCGGCTACTGTAATAAAATTTGAAATATCCGTTTTTTTTGTTTGTTGTTTGTTATTATTTAAATTTCAAAAAAAATAAAATTGTCAATTTTTTGTATTAAGTGCCATCTAGTGATAACGATGTTTTTATAACCTATTTTTTTGTTGATGCCATACCCCTGTTTGTAAGGATACAAAAAAAAATGTCAAAATAAAACTTTTTGTAAAATAAATGAAAAATGGTTAATTTTGCGAAATTAGTTACGTTCTTCTGACATGGATTATTATGAGTGTATAGGAAACAAATTCAGTTTCTTTTTTTTTTTTTGTTTTGTTTTTGTATGCTATTAAAACCCAAAAACAGAAATTCTGTGTGTTTTGTTTACATTTAGTGTTTGTGTTGTCGTTGTTGTTGATATAGGCTGCTGATGCTGTTGATATTGTTGATGATGGTTCTTGTAACAAAATGTTATTTTCATTGTTGTTGCAGCTGTTTACATATATTTTTGTTTATATGTATATTTATGTGTTTATATGTAACTGCATTTTAACAATATCCACAATGGTTAGCTGGTATAAATGTAAAATATTGCAAATATGTTGTTGTAGTTGTATATGTTAGCCTTCATCATCACATATTTGTATATAAATGCCTACATTTCTATACAGTGTATATGATGAGAAGCATATGTATAATAGTGTTAGTTTATTGGTGTTGCTATTTAAAGAAGCTTTTGTAGTGTTGGTTTGTTGTGTATGCTTTGTTATGTTATTGGTTTATTTTTTTGTAAAATTTGCTTACAACATGTGTCTGTGTGTGAGTATTACAATTGGGGTATGGATATTGCGTGTCCAAAAAATACATCCATATATTAAAATTAGCGCCTTTACCATATTGTTTACTTAATAGCAAAACAAACAGTTATAACAACTACAATAACAAAATTAAATATTTTTCTCACTGATAAAAGTTTTTTTAAAATTACATAGTAAAAGTGGCATTTACATCCATTTGCCCATAAGCGAATACAAATTAAAGGGAATAGCATTTTTAATGGGTTTGGTGCAATTAATTTTATTTATAAAAATTATTAAACACATAATAAGCTGTAATATTTAGACAAATGGGAGAAAAGTTTGAATGTAAGTTAGAATTTTAACTGACTGGATTTTAAATTTAAACTAGGAAAATCAAAACTAGGGTACCCAATCCAAATATTTTGCTTAAATATTGTTCGAATAATTTAAATGGGCAAATTTCAAATAGCGAATTATTTGAATAATTTAATACGATTAATCGATTAATCAAAATTGTTAAATAATTAGAAAAATGTTAAAGAATATATTTTTTATGATATTTTATATTAATTGGTTGATATAACACGAAATCAGTAATAATTTGTGATCATTCAGTTAAAGTAATAAGACTTTTTTAATCAGCATTTTACAAACAATTTCACCAAAAGTCATAAGATTCTACTTAATAAATAAATGAATAAATAATTTTTTATTGGGTCCAACCCATTACCAAGGTTTTGCTGTTAACAACTTAATCTGTTAAAAGCAGCAAGAAAAATTTGCTATATAATTAGTAACCTAAAAAATCACAAAATAATTTAAAATTTTCAAAGTTTTCTTTAAATTTATTTTTATCGGGCTATACATTTAATTGCATTAAAGGAATTAAATGTGCTAAAATCCCAAACGTATTTAACAAATTTTAAAAAATAATCTGTTGGAGGCATCTCCCTATCCGGCACCCCGTTTCTGTATTTCTCGCATCAAAAAAGTTTGCGGAAAAAACATGTGAAATGCAACCCTGCTCTGCTTTATATAGAGTGAGTCGCAGACTATAAAATATATATGAAACCAAATCAGCTGGTAATACGTTGCATAGTAAGTTATTTCTAATTTAATTAGGTGTTTTACAAAACAACATGTGTCAACAGTTCTTAAAGTTACAGTATCTGAAAGATTTACGACAAAAACTGCAGTCCATTTTATCACCTCTTTAATCAGCCTGTATAATGCAGGGTAACCATGCATTTCTCGATGCGAAAACTTCTCGCATTAGATACAGAAACGGGGTACAGATTTAATTTTTGCCTAATAGTGAATTTACATTATGATCGAAATCGAGTTAAAAGTAGATTTCGACGGAAATCCAATAAAAATTTGGGATTTCAAACAGATTTCCCATAGGAAATGAAATCCCAATTTAATTTAGATTTCAGCGAAATCTCATCGAAATCCAAATTGAAATCCAATTTTTCTCCCATATTTGCAGAAAAGTAGGGAAGTTTGCAGAAAGAGTGGCAACAATAAGCAGCTGTTTATGTCACAAAAACTTAATAATAATAAATTTTAATAACTTTAAAAATTAAGGAATAACATACTAAAGTCTGTTATTTTTAATTGAAAGAAATATTTAAAGTTGAAAATGGCTATTTTATTGTATCCGACGAAGAGAAAGTATGAAAAATCATTTGATGGCGCCGGCAAGACCACTGATAAAGCATTGAATATTTTAGCTCTCTACTAATCATCCCTACAATTAAACACATTTCTTAGCAAATATAATATTGTATCTTTCATAATATAAATGATTTTTGTGTTCCGCCATTAAATAAAATGGTTTTTAGAAAATCTTTTAATTTTGGTTATTTTTAAGGTTAGTTTGTTTACAAAAAAATTGTTGTTGGTCGATCGAAATCCCATTCATCTGTCAAATATTCTAATGTAAACGATATAGATTTCGAACTGGATTTCAAAACGAAATCTAGTGAACATTTTAACAATGGAAATTCGCTATAAGGAAATCGACGATGTTAAAATGTTCGATGATTTTTTTCGACTTTTTTTTTAATGCAAGCACCAGTTTACAATTGTTTTTAATAAATATTTCTGCCGATTAATACACAGAGTTGAATAGAACCAGCTGCGATACTTTAAGAATTAAGGTTCAAAGCAAAAACAGTAATAACAAAAGATAAAAATAGCATTGTTAGATTTCGTTGATGTTAGTCTAGTTGAGTTGTCAACTTTAGCATAAGTAGACGATTATCAATGATTAACCCATCGGGGAAAACGACACTGATGATGGCTTTATAGCGAAAGCCGAAAATACGTATTCTGTCCTGCTGGCCTTATCGAATTCTTTCAAAAATTTTGTATTCTTTGTAATTTACCTATTTGAAAAATAATTTAAACAGAAAGAGATATTAATATATATGATCTAAAATAAAACGAAGAAAATTCATTTACCAAATAAAAGATCAACTGTACATACCCCTCATTCATCTGAAAATAAATATCTCCCAATTTTTTACCACATCGAGGATTAAGTAGATGAAATACAAAGTAGGAAGAAAATCAACTATTTTTGATACTTTTATATTCGGAAATGAATCAGAAACTTATGAATATCGAAATAAAAACTATATGACAGCAATGTATTATTTAAAAGAGAAAATTTTATTTACGCAATGCCTATATTTTAGCACAGGGTTGCCTAGTTCTTTCAAAATGTAGCAAAAAAGGAATCGTTATAAATTTTTTAAAATCCGAAATAACAGGAATATGAAAAAACACGAAATACGTGTCCACTTAATATAGATAGAGAACAAAAATATATAAAAGTCATGGCAATATTGTTTAGACAACTTTTTTTTATAAAACAAGGTCCACATTGATCACTTAAATTCCGAATGAGACAAGTCGATCATGCAAATTTATTCTACTACACTTGAAAATTTCATCACCATCGGAGTGTTTAGCGTGGAATAACTTTCTTGTTTTTTTTTTCTTTGGGTAATACATATTTTCTCTATTCTGTTTATACATATATTTCCTCTTAGCAACTAACTAATTTGTTAAAATTAATTTCTTTAATTTTAAACATTTATTATCAAAACTACCATCAGCAACCACCCGCAAAACTTTATTAAAAGAAAACGCTGTGGAAAGAAAGTCAGGCATGAAATGAAGAATGAATGAAAAAAAAAGAACTGCATTCAAAAGGTAGAAAAAGTTTTATTCTCTTCTTATACATAAATAACACACATTAATTGCGTTCATAAAATGTTATTATTTTGAATTTATGATTATACATGTTGGCACATTAATTTTACGCCCAAACTTCTATAAACAGCCAAAACCGAAAGAAAAACAAACAGACGGACAGACAGACAGACAGACAGACAGACAAACAGACAGACAAGACAAGACAGCCATACATAACTCATTAAGCTGATGGTTTTTAACCACAACAGCAGCATACAACGACTATAAATTTTATTGAAAGAAAAAAACAAGTAAATGGTTTTTAAGACTCATAAGGTAAATTTGAAATTTGAGAGTACTTGTTATCTAACACAGTATATGGAAAATGCTAATTTTCTGAACAATTCTACCACGAAAATTAAAATAAAAAAACGCGCCTAGTTATTTATGACAATTGTTAATAATAAACAAATTGAAATGAAATTACTTTAGTAGCCAACAAGAAGAAGTTTTAGAACAAATTTTACATATTTTTATAAGTTCTTAATGGAATGGTTTTCTCCCCCAACAAGCTATAATTTTGACATAATTATGTTGGACAAACCAGATAACTTCATGAGCCATAAATGAAATTAAAAAATCCATAAAATCATAAAAAATGACAACCATTTAAATTTATGTTTAAAAATCATATTTCTTAGCATGAAATTTATATTTGCTTCTCTCTATTCTTTCTTTTAGACCTGTTATGAATTGGAACGTTATTTACGCGATGAACCAAAATTACAGTCATATAAAAAATTACATAGTGAAATTGACTCATGGGAAATATTCACAGCTCCTGCTCGTATATTGGAAGAACTGAAGATAAAAGAACAAAATTTAGATGCTATCTCTACCACATCATCGGTTTCATCACAATGTTCCGGTATGTCGTGGGATAGTACGGGTTCTCAGTCGCTGAGTTGTTCGGTGTTGGTAAAGAAAGAAAGACTGGATGATGATGAGGATGAAGAGTTTATTAGCTTAGATAATGGTGAGGAAAAAATGATAATTGGTAGTATTCATCATAGTTCGGAATCATCACAATCTGCGTTACAACATGTATTAAATTCAAGTCATATATTAACAGCAACGACGACGACGACGAATATTAGTCCCACTACGACTACTACCATAATGCAACAATGTCCGCTTACTGAGAAGGCCATAAAAATAAGAGTAGTGGCGGCTGAAACACTTTCTGGTCATCATAGTCCTCATGTTATTAGTCATCATCATAATAATAATAATAATAATAATAATAATAATAACAATAATCATGATTATGCTTTACCCACCTTAACACCACCCTCATCTCCTGAATCTATACGTACTAACATTTCATCATCCAGCTGTCATCAACATCATCAGCAACAACAACAACAACAGACAACCCAGATTGATGCTAATGATTTAGCAGCTCTTATACAACAACAACATAATCAACAACAGCAACAACGTCTAAATCAACAGCAAAATCAACAACAGCAACAACAACAGCAACAAACCCATGTGCCACCACCTACAACTGCCATTTTACGTTTTCCCGCCGCTGTCAATACCACAGCTACTGTAAGTCCCACTACTAGTAACACAGTTCCTCTGCTACAACAGCAGCAACAGCAACAACAACACCAGTCACAGAATGTACAACAAGTCAACACCACACAGCACCATCAGTCATCTCAGCCACAACAACAACAGCAACAACAAAATCATGTGGCCACAGCTGTACCTCATCATTTGACCATACAAACCGCTACAGCCGGTACTAATACCGATCCTCAAACTGTTAATCAACTCAGCCATACAACTAACATTCCGCGCAGCACAATTGTACGTTTGACCACTACTAATGGCAAACAAAGTGGTGCGATTAGTTTGGCCCGAGTCATACAAATGCAAAATAATAATAGTGGGAATATATCAGCTGCAGCAGCCGCTTTACTCAATACGGCCCAGGCGGCCGCCGCAGCAGCAGCTGCAGCTGCTAATGGTGGTGCAGTAGTGGGGAATGGTTTGACGTCGGCTCAGATTACCCAAAGGGGTACACAATTACAGAATCCTCAAGTAACAACATGTAAGTAGATTTATAAATTTAATTTGTTTCTTGAAAACAAATCAAATTAAAGACAAGTACAAACCCTTAACCAGAGACAATTAATTATAGAGATAAAAAATCAAAACTAAAACTACTCGCCGGTAGAGAGCGCTGAAATTTAGTATTACCTGAGCAACTATTTGGTATTAGTTTAGTATCAGCTGAGCCTATATTTAAAAACTTAAAAACTGCGGAAAACTACTCAAAATAAGGAAAAAATGCGGAATATATACAAATAATAAAATTTGAGATATCCGTTTGTTTTTTTGCTTTGTTGTTTGTTATTATTTAAATTTAAATAAACTGCAAATCTAGTGATGAAAATTTTTTTCGCAAAAAAAATTTATAAAATTTTAGTAATCATTTAAAGCTATATTTGAAGCCCTTCATCTTTCACCACCTTTCACTTCTTCTCTATCCCCTTTCCAAAGGAAGCAACACGTTAATTAATAGGAAGAATTTCCTGAGTGTTGCTTCTCTTTAAAAAAAATTCAGTTTCTAGTAAATGTAAGGATAAAAATGCAATTTAACAGAAAAACCCCAACACGCGCTGTTTTTTGGCGGAATATCTTTTTTTTTTGGGAAAAAAGATTATTATAAAATCGTATTTAGGATCAGCCTATATTTAGATTTTTCTTAAACAAAATACAGACACGCGTATTTTAATAAAATATTTTATTTATTAATAAACCTATAAAAAAATTTCATAAAATTTTTTTATTGATTTGGGGAACTCAAAAATTTTATCAAATTTTGGTCGTGAAAAATGTATTAAAATTGCAAAATTCTAAACTATATCCACTCAGCGATGATTTACTTGTCAAAAAAAAAAGTTTTGGTATCCATATTGCCCTATTTAGAACATATTGTTTCCACCACATTGAATTTCTGAAGCACATGTTCATTTAAATCTACTATAGATTATGATATGTAAGTTTGACATTTCAATCACAAATATATCCGTACAAAAAGAGTCAAAATTTTGTTTTTTTTTTAAACAATATCCTTGAAAATAGGACATGTCTGGATATGATTGAACATGTTGTATATACCGCTAGACGCCCCTCAAAAAAAACCTTTCATATGATACGAATATTGAGTATGTTGTCTTCAGCTAAAATTCAAAATTCTTACAAAAACTAAAAAAAACACCTTTTTAAAAAGTGGGCCAGCTTGTGAGACCCGAAATATTTTGGGAATCATCATAAAGCAAAAAACGGTTTATTTTGAGGGGGACTTTTTGTTTATAGCGAATTTACATTGTTAAATTTTCACTAGATTTCGTTTTGAAATCCAATTCGAAATCTATATCGTTTACATTAGAATATTTGACAGATGAATGGCATTTCGATCGGCCAACAACAATTTTTTTGTAAACAAACTAACCTTAAAAAATAACCAAAATTAAAAGATTTTCTAAAAACCATTTTATTTAATGGCGGAACACAAAAATCATTTATATTATGAAAGATACAATATTATATTTGCTAAGATATGTGTTTAATTATAGGGATGATTAGTAGAGAGCTAAAATATTCAATGCCTTATCAGTGGTCTTGCCGGCGCCATCAAATGATTTTTCATACTTTCTCTTCGTCGGATACAATAAAATAGCCATTTTCAACTTTAAATATTTATTTCAATTAAAAATAACAGATTTTATTATGTTATTCCTTAATTTTTTAAAATTATTAAAATTATTATTTATTAATTTTTTGTGACATTAACAGCTGCTGAATGTTGCCACTTTTTTTTTTGCAAACTTCCCTACTTTTCTGCAAATATGGGAGAAAAATTGGATTTCAATTTGGATTTCGATGAGATTTCGCTGAAATCCAAATTAAATTGGGATTTCATTTCCTATGGGAAATCTGTTTGAAATCCCAAATTTTTATTGGATTTCCAGCGAAATCTATCGAAATCTACTTTTAACTAGATTTCGATCATAATGTAAATTCGCTATTACTTTTTTTCTTTCCATATAAGGTGAGTCGGTCTAACATACATATTTACAGCCAGTATTATAATGAGCACTTAGTAGGGGTTTTGATCCCACTTTAACTTAAATAGGAAATTTTCCACAAAAATTTCTATTTAAGTAACATTTTCGTAACAATGTTACAGTACTACAGTCCTAATTGGTCGTTAGAAATATTATTTTTCCAAATGCCCATAACAACAACAGTGTTTTCTACACTTTAATTATTATATTTTGGCCTTGAAATTTAATTCAGATTTTCTTTATCGTTATGTTTTTCTTATTATAGTGACCACAAAACCTCAACAACGTCAACAACAACAACAGCAGCAGCAGCAGCAGCAACAACAACAACAGCCAACCTCAATACAGCAGCAACAGACACAACAACAGCAGTCACAGCCGCAACAGCAACAACAACAATTACATGAACAACATAGTCCTGATGCTAAACGCCGGATACACAAGTGTCAATTTGTAGGCTGCAAAAAAGTCTATACAAAAAGTTCACACTTAAAGGCTCATCAACGGACACATACCGGTAAGTAATTCATTTACAATATTATTAAGGCTTTCAATCTTAATAATAATAAACTTTTATATACGTGTGCATGCGTGTGTGTGTGTGTGTGTGTGCGTGTGTGTATATGAAAGAGAGCATAATAATAAACATAATAGAAAATGTTATAAATGACCACCATACAATACAAATGAGATTATAAAAGGAATCTCTTGGGTTAAAGGAATACAAAGAATAATGAAGAAGTTTGGATAATATAATATGCACATATCCACACACACACACACCAATAGAAAAACAGAATTTGGCATTTCTAATGAATAAAAAGAAATAATATATGATTTTGTATATAAATGTTTTATAAAGATATAAATAAAAACATCTTGAAAATTAACAGAACAGAAAACAAATCTCGAAATATTTGTAAAGAATCTAAATAGGTTTATAACATATTTGGGAATTTTTGATTATCATTGAAATTTGATTACCGTTAGCCAAAACCAGACTTGAGCAAATACTTTATTTAAAGATTTTTAAAAATATATACTTATATATTTAGTTAGAATATTCTTCCACCTCAAGTCCAAATTCTAATATGATATTGTCATATTAGATTTTTATTTGTTGTTTCAAAAAGGGGTTGATCATTTTCATGATAGACAATATAATTGTTTCGTAGACATCACTCCACTCTTCAGTTGTCCGCAATAAGAAAATGATAACTTTCTTACTCAAACCGAGACATTACATAAGGTACAAAAAATCAACAATTTTTGTATTTTTTAATGCAAAAATTAAAATAATTGTTGATTATATACTAATATTTATTTAAAAATTGTATGTATAAATATTAATGAAGCAAATTTAAAAAAGTAAAAATTCCCATTAAAAAAAGAGATACCGAAGTAGTAAAAAAAGCACTACAATTGATGATCTAGAAGTACTTCTTTTTTAACATAAACACTAATGATTTTAACATTGAGTTGTCATGGGAGAGGAGTACTCCCACTTGAATAATTTTTCAGTACTTTTTAAAAGAGAGCGAAGGTATTTCTCTTTTCACTAATTAAAAGTTTAAAAAAAAAAAATTATTTTTTTTTTATTTTATTATTATTTTTTTATCGAACTTGCGACCTCATGATTGCTAGTCTAGCTCTCTGCCGCTAAGCTATTCTTTGATATGAAAGTTTACTGGCATAAAAGCACCACTTTGTCATTATTCTCTTCAATCCTTTATTCTTTTCAATAAAAGTACTTTTTAAACAACTGGAAAAGGTGCATTCCAATTTTGAAATTTTTCATAATTTTTTTTTATATATTTATTAAAACTGAAAAATTAAAAAAATATTGAATTTAAACAAATTAATTGTAAATATTAGAAAAAAAATAAAAAAAAATTTTAGAAAAATATTAGTCCCTCCAGGAATCGAACCCGCGATCATCTGTTTAGAAATACCAAATGATACCGAAATCATTTTTTGGGATTACTTTTAGAACAATTATGCTTTAAAAGCAATACTTAAGTGATTTTTTGGATGTTGTTCAGAAGTAGTTTTAAAGAAGCTGTAAAAATATACTACGGATGCTTTGGAAACAATAAAAGAAGTGATTAAATGTATTAAATGTGCTAAAATCCCAAAACTTATTTGGCAAATTGTGAAAAAAAATCTGTTACAGGCATGTCCCTATCCGGATTTCATTCTTGCCTAAGGAAATCGTCAGGAGACGATGTTTTAGTATTTCTAGAAATATTTATTAGTTTAAATCACAAACTCAATAAGAATTTCTTGTTCTCGTCTAGGAGCGTCATTTAGCATTTAAAATATCAAAGAAAAAGCAAAAACAACAAAAAAAATTATCACAATTTGCTTTGTCAACTTCCAAAATACTACTCTGTTTTTTTGACAGATCTAGCAATGTAGTGACATCTATTTATGTATAACCAATAAGTGAAAATCGTATGTTTTCTATAATCGGCAGTTACGTTTAAATTTGCACAAGCACTTGCGTATTCGTTATTTCAAATTTGTTTTTCAAACTATATTTTGGCAATTGTTTGAAAAACAAATAAGCTAAGAAATGGCACACTCTTCCATTTATGTGTTCATGTGTGTGTGTGTGTGTGTGTGTGTGTGTGTGTGCCATTTCTTACCTCAATTGTTTCTCAAACTACTACCAAAAAAAAGGGTAATTTCGATTTTAAAATTATTCTGTGCTTTTAAAGCCCTCAATTTGATTTTTATTGCTCAAAATTTCAAAATTGGATATTTGTTTAATATTATTGTATTAAAATTCAACTTAAAAAAAGATAATAGAAAAATTTTAAAATTCATATCTTATAAAAAAAACCCCTTCTTGAAAATTTCAGGATCTTTTAAGATCAGTTAGAGGTTTTATTTAAAAAAAAAAATTGAGCAAAAAAAATAGGTTTTTGAGTTTTTCGATTATTAAAATTGTAAAATTTTTTTATTTTTTTTATTTACTACGCATATATATCCTCTTTAAAACTAAGCTAAGAATCATTTTTGTAGCTATTATAGTTTTCGAGATATTCAAAATATAACCTCGTACAAAGCAAAAAATTAGAAAAATTATGACATTTTTTGAAATTTTAAATATTGCATAACTTTGGAAAAAAAATTTTTTCCTTTGGCAAAACTATGTTATATGATGAAAAAAAAGTTCTGACCAAAATTCATCCAATTCGAAAGGGATCGATTTCAACCATTGGTCGATTTGAGATGGAATGACCCATATATTTTTTATTCAGAAATCTCTGGCTTGCTGATTTTATAAATTGAGCCTGTACGATTATTTTCCATCCCTGAATTCAGCTATTTTGCTCTATTTTTACGCTATTCGAAAGGATTATCTGTCAACGATAATTATTCTTTTAAAGGCAATTAAATTAAAAATCATCGTCAGTAAACAGTGAAATCTAAGCCTTCTTTAAACATTATTGTTATAAATAAAACAAACTAAGTTTCATCCAGCAGTTTATCGCTTTAAAAATCTGTAAGCGATAGTTATTTATTGATTTAATTTTTAACAAAGGTGAATAATTATTACCTTAGTTTATGCTTTACTTTATATTTGAGCTCTTCTTTATAATTAGCAAATGGCAAAGTTTTAGGTATGTATAATAAGAAGGAGTTTTTAAAGAAACCAAAAAATAGAGTTGTAATAAAGTAGTAGGGTCTGACATTGGCGGTTACAATTATGATTAACCAAAAAAATTTTTTTTTATAAAAATGATTTTTAATGGATATTACGAGTACAAACTTAATTATGCCATTATTTAATTAATCCATTCAATGCATTAGTTCCATGTATGGTTCGTGTGTAAGTTATAAATACATAGACAAATTTAAGGATTTAACCATAGAACATATAAAAGATTTAATCGTACAGATACAAGATATATGTATGTTGTTTTGTAATATAATATTGTACAACACATATAGACACGAAAGCATAAAAGAATTAGCGGGGATGTTACAAAGGCTCTAGGTTTGGTACTTTTTTATTTGGTACTATATTCATTATGGTGAACTGAGAAATTACTCTTTACAAGTAGCTGAAAAAGCTACTAAAAATTATTTAAAAAGGAGTAAAAAGGTTAAAGTCGGGCATGCCGACTATACAATACCCTACACCACTCTGGTGTATTGTTTGGATCCGAAATTCGAATGGGTTAAAATGGGGCTTGTGTCAAAATTTTCTATAATGTGAGTCAGCGCATCAAATTTCATTAAAATATCTTAATATTTGCGACCTGCAGTTTGTAACCAAGACCCTTATTTGGGCACTAGTTCTAAACATGGACCAATGTTCACCAAAATCAATAGGCTTCGTCCTTGGGCCAACATAGGTCTATGTACCAAATTTCATCAAAATATCTTAATATTTGCGACCTGCAGCGTATAAACAATATAATTTTGGTGGGACCCTTATATGGGCACTAGGTCTAAACATGGACCGATGTTCACCAAAATCAATAGGCTGCGTTAATGGGCCAATATAGGTCTGTGTACCAAATTTCATCAAAATATATTAATATTTGCGACCTGCAGCATATAAACAGTATAATTTTGGTGGGACCCTTATATGGGCACTAGGTCTAAACATGGACCCATGTTCACTAAAATCAATAGGCTGCGTTATTGGGCCAACATAGGTCTGTGTACCAAATTTCATCAAAATATCTTAATATTTACGACCTGCAGCGTATAAACAGTATAATTTGGTAGGACCCTTATATGGGCACTAGGTCTAAACATGGACCGATGTTCACCAAAATCAATAGGCTGCGTTATTGGGCCAATATAGGTCTGTGTACCACATTTCATAAAAATATCTTAATATTTACGACCTGCAGCGTATAAACAGTATAATTTTGGTAGGACCCTTATATGGGCACTAGGTCTAAACATGGACCGATGTTCACCAAAATCAAACTTGTTCGTCCTTGGGCCAACATAGCTCTGCGTACCAAATTTCATCGAAATATCTTAATATTTGCGACCTGTAGAGTGCGCACAAGATTGCATGGACAGACAGACAGACAGACAGACAGACGGACGGACGGACGGACAGACGGACATCGTTAAATCGAAATAAAAAAAAATTCTAAACCGATCGGTATACTATAAGCTGGGTCTACGACCAATATTTTTTGGTGTTACAAACATCAGCACAAACTTATAATACCCTGACCACATAGTGGTGTAGGGTATAATTACCTTTCAAAAAAACTGCTGAAATTAGCAAATTTTTTTGCTAAACACAAAATAATAACAGCAAAAATAAAACTGTTAAATTCAGAGAATTTTATATGTATTTGAGTTAACTGTTAGCCAATTGAAAATGACAAATTATACTGTAAAATAGTAAACAGTAAAAATACTGATTTCAGAAGGATCGATTTTTATTTTCATTAAAAAAATCGAAAACAAAACTTTGAAAATTTAAAATTTTTTGTGATTTCCCAGGAAAATTTTTTACAATCGGTAGCCAACCACACCCATTCTACAACTGGTTCCACTGCAACCGATTCCATGGAACTGGTTCCGGAACCAGTTCCTGGGCTCCTATATGGAAGGTGTGGGTGACGTAGAATCAATTCCAGAACTAGTTCCAGAACTGATTCTAGAGCAACCGGTTCCACTTTGGAGCTATAGAAGGGGTTGCTTTTGGGACAATTTCAAACAAAAAGCATCGGTGTTAGAATCGACAGTAGAAGGGGTTGTGAATGAAAAGTAGCTATTCTACAACCGATTCTTTGGAACAGAAAATTTTCCTGGGTTGTTAGTCCACTAATTATTAAAAAAAAATTGTTCCTGATTTTAGAAGGTTAAGTTGGCTCAGAAGTTATTCGACTTTTCACAAATTTCCACCATATGAATTTAGGACTTAGTTGCACAATAATCAACTCGATTTGCGTTAAAATGTGGGCAATAAAAATACAGGTTTCCCCCATGTTTTTATTGCCACCCTTACGTTTAAATTTCCCCAAAAGGGTAGATCTAAAATATAACAAATATACCAGTATTTGGTGTAATTTTATATTTTTAGTAGTTTGATATTCAAGAACATTTTCTGGTTATTTATCATCTCTGTTTTTATACAATCATTTATGAATTCATATTTCAAAAACTCTCTTGAGTAGAAAAAAAAACATGAATATATGAATATTGTTGAAGAACATTCGTAACATAACGGAAGGACAATTGTATGATTTTATTAATAAATCATATGTGAATGAATGTATATGTATGCGATACACTCATGCATAAATACACATACATATATATATGTTAATGTATATGTATTCATAAAAATTCATCCAAAGGGACCTTTATACAAAACAAAAATTTGACATCTCAATCTAGGTATTGAAACCATGTCATACCATCATTATTCAACAACAAAACTTCCACTATCTACTACTTCCACCCTCTAGTCTGACATTGGCAATTGTGTGCTGACAGCACAAGAACACAAGTCTTTAGAGTGTTTTGGTGTTAAAGTAGAGATTTTGCAGGATTATTTTTAGTGGTAACTTTCAATATGATTTTGTAACCTAAAACTTTATATTTAAGGCATTTAAATTATAGTTGTATTTAAATTAAGTATGTTGTATGTGAAAGAATGAGTTGACGAGGATTGTAAGAAGTTAAAATGATAAATTTCTTAACATTTATGAAAATAATTGTTAATGGCTTCCTATAAAATATAAAGGGTTCTTAGGGGCTGTAACAAAGAATTTATGTTAGTGCTTAAATTTTGATAGTGTCTTATATTAGCTGGCATATGACACATGATTAAGGGCTAGAAATGGGTTGACACATAAATTTATTAAATCATAAGTTATTATTCGGAAAATAAAAACTCGAAAATCATAAAAAACCCCCCACATAATTTTTTGTTATAAAGAATCTGTTGTAGAATAACTATTTATCCTTTGTAACCAGTTCTACTGTCTGTTCTAATACTAATGGATTTTGTTAAAAATTGTTACAATAGCAACAGCTTTTGTAGCCCCAAAGCAGAGCTATAAAATAACCAGTTTCTGTAACTAGTTTTAGAACTCGTTTTTGGTATGTTACCTTTCATTTAAGTTCCATAGAATGGAACCGTTTGTAGATTTGCTGTAGTTGGCAACAGATTGTAAAAAATATTCCTGAATATGGAATAAATTTAAGTCTATAAACATAACAAATCGTGTAAGATTTTACCATACTGGGGAATTTTTCATTTGGCATTGGCATTACTTTATGGCAATGACAATGCCAAAAAATTTCTTCTTCGTCTACAAATACATTTGCTAATCTATTTTTGAGTTCCAGTGAATTTTTAACCCCATATATTTATCGAAAATTATATTCTTTAAAATGGCACTGATTAAACAAATGGTTAATGAAATTTACACCAATGCCTCCTCAAATCGACCAATTATAACCAGATCTTTAAAAAAAATAATTCTTTTTCGAATAAAATTATACAAAGAATCAATTTTGATTCGATTGAATTATTTGTTTAATGATTTGATTCGCGAACTATAAATTAAGGCAACCTTTTTTTTTGTTAAATTGATTTGTTAAAATTGAATCAATTCGCCTGATTATATAAAAAGAATAAAAAAAATTAAATTGATATTTTGAATAAGATATTGATTGAATAAAATAAGAAATAATTCCATACATAATATGAGTTTTGTTAATTGTTTTATAAGAAATTAAATTAGATTTCAAAATTGAATTAAGAAATTGTATTTTTAAAGGACTGATTATAACTGAAAAAAAAAATAATTGTATAAAAAAAAATATCATTGGCATTGAGCAATTGTAATGCCAATGAAATCGTCAATTAATTGGTCCATTCAATTAACTAGTCCCAAGTATGGATTTTACTCCACCAAAGAGGAATTATTTTTAAAAGCTGAAAACACTTTTACAAATCAGCTTTTTGAAGCTTTAAAGTTTCTCACTGATAACCCATTAACGCTTTCACCACCCTTGTACACTACATTACAGTACACATTAGACAGTACCACAAAAAAAAGTTCACCGCCCAGCAAAACCACACATTACCAAATAATGGGTAAAGTAATGTATTGCCATAGGGTTGCACTGATTACTTTATACCTTACTTCACTGATGAATTTTACAGGCGATGAGCCTCAAAGTAATGTGTTAATTTTTACCAGTATGCTTACAAAAAAATAAAGAATAATGGGTTACTTAGTTGCCGATAGGGAATGAAAAAGTAATTGGTTACTTACTTTTATCCTACATGGAATTCGAATAAATTTTTCCGTTTTAAAAATAACAATCAAATAACAAATTATATCAACAAATGGTCACTTTAAAAATGTTTACAAAATTTTAATAAAAAATTATCGAAGTAATGAATTTTTAAATAGTCTTTTTTTTTTTAGTTATAATGCATTATGTAATGATTACGTTACTTTATGTTTTAAAATAATGATAAATGTAAGGAAAGTACATTACTTAGTAATGCATTATGTAATCAACTATCGGTAACTCATTATTATATGGTTCTAAATAATGCTGAAGGTAAGGAGTACTCATTACAAAGTAATGCATTATGTATCCAATAATCGGTAACTTATTACTTTATGTTGAGTAATAATTACACTTGTAATGAGTACACATTACAAGGTAATGCATGAGTTTGTCGCATCCATTACCATAGTTTTCCTGAGCGTACACCATCGAATCTAAATTATTTTTGTTAGGAGATTTCAAAAAAAAAATTTTTTTTGCCGAACGTATAGTTCGCCTTTTAAATTTTTGGGTTTATCTTTGGCATTTACAGTCAGATCTTAAAGTATGATACATCGATGTTTTTATCTCGAGGGCACCAATGTTTTGCTTAGAGGGCCATTGACCTCAAGTATCGCCTTCTAGCATTTACCCACCAGATCTCAGTTCCTACTAATGTACCACCTTAATGTCAGAAAATTAAAGCTCGCAAAAAGTTATTAAACTTTTTCGGTATTTTAAGCAAAAATTTTTTTTATTTTTTTTTTACATATTTCCTTCATAGCCAACAACTGGTCTCCTCGAGGCAAAAAAATCAATACATCTCACTTTGAAATCCGACTGTAAATGCCAGAGTTATAACAAAAATTTAAAAAGTCGACCCCTACGGTCAGCAAAAAATTTTTTTTTTAAATTGCCTTGCAAAAATACTTCATATTCGATGATGTACCGCGCACTTTTTTCACCTGTAAGGTGGTACGGTCTATTATATATGCTTCTTGCTTGTAGCAGCTGTTAAAGTGCCTTACCTTCCCTTTTTTTATTTTTCTGACTGGGTAGTTCTTTTTAAATTGTTGTTCACGTATAGTGAAAACTTCTGAAATACAATTTTTTATTCTGAATTTTAAACGATGATTTGTCAAATATAATGAAATATATTGTACAATATATATTTATATAAAATTATGAACAGAGTTGTAATTTTGTACGAATTAATGTATATTTTTGCAATTGTAAAAATCCCGGGATTTCAGTTTAAAAAAAACCCGAGATTCCGGACTGATTTCTATTCAATAATCCCGGAATTCGGGATTGGCATCCCTAGTATGATTTTTTTTTTATAAATCTCTATAAAAAAAATTACAAAGCATTTATCTCTATAAAAAAAAAATTACAAAACATTTACCTTACACCTACAGAATTTACACAACATTCGTAGTAATCAAGAAGTCTAATGATTTACACAAATAGCCTACAAAACACTAAATAACACCCTCAGGGAGCATTTTATTTGTTACATGCATACAAATTTAAGTACATATTACAACAAGGCACATTAGAGTAACAGTTCTGCTGGTACTAGTGGTAACTATGTGGCCTTTTTGTTGGTGTGTGTTTGTGTGTATATGAAAAAGTAATTTAATATTTTCCCTACAATAACCTTTTAACAACTCTCAACTAATGATAAACAACTGAAAAACACAAGTTCAATGTAAATAACATACAAACAACTTTAAATATTATCTTAACTTGGCTAACAAGAAAGAAGCAAAAAAAAAAACTAAAATAAACTAAATAGACGATGAAGAAAAAGTTTTTGAATATTGTAAACCAATAAGATTACAAAACAACAACTACAACAAAAGGCTTAATATTAACCAAAGAAGGAGGTAGTAAAATATGAGTAAAAAGTAAACAACAACAATAACAAAATGTTTTAACAAATTAACACCTTACATATTAACGCCTTTTCATTTAATACACAATCTACTCTATAGACACTTATAAATCAATAGTTAGTCTAAAGGAATTAGAGGAGTTGGTAAAGATCCAACAAATTGTTGTTATTATTTCCATAAAAAAAAAACAAATAAAGTGTTCACTAAAATTATGTTGGTATTTATTTTAAATTTGTATGTAGTAAATAAATAATTATAATGACTTAACCAAAAACCAGCAAATTTTGAAAGTCTAACAAAAGTTTTCTAAAGATTTTTTTTTTGTTAAATATTAATGAAAAAGGGAAACGGAAATACTCGTACATACACATGCAGAAGAGATAAAAAGATTCAGGATAAGAAGAAAAAAAGCTGAAGGTTATTTTGTTTTCTTTTTTTTTTTAAATCCTTAACAAATCCCAACAGTGTCTAAAGATAATTTATGATAACCAATTATTCAATTTCAAAATATTTTAAATCCCCAACAACCAGTCAAGTTATTTCTAAATACATACACCTTTACTGACTAATACGAGTATATAGCCAAATACCTACAAAGTTACAAGTTTCTTTGTTAAAACACCAACAGCAGCAGCACCACCAGGTATGCAAAAGCTGATAGTGTTGTAATGTGACAAAAGTTAATCCCTATTTAAAAAAGGTAAATTCCAAAGCCTATAAATCGAAAGAAAAAAAAAAAGAAAAGTAGACAGACAGACAGTTTTGTCACTCTTTCTAATTCATCCCAAAAACAAACGCAGAAAATTTGATAAAGCAGGAAAAAAGCTGCAAAAAAATAAAATAAAAAATGTTATCTCTTAAAAGAAATATAAAAAAGACACCTTTGAAAATAGGCATTACAAATTTTTATATGAACAAAATAGTAAAAAGGTATTAGTTGAATTTAAATAAATAATAATCCTCTAGGATTAAAGGTTTAAAAATTCAAGAATATTTTTAATAGCAATTCGATTACTACTTCAGAATTTTTTTTTTTTTTTTTTTAATTTAAAGGTCCACAATTAATTGTAATTGCCCAAAACCCTTTCGTGTATGTATATTTTATGGGTAAAGCACCGTAAGTTGTTCGTGTTTCACGTGAAAAAACTGTTATACTCCATATAAAAAAAAAAAAAAATTTCCCGACAATGAGTTTCACGTGAAAAATGTGTAAAGTTTGTTTTAACCTTCTAATGCCCAAGACCGCCAAAAGGCGGCCTTCAGATTTTAAATAGTTTTTGGCTAAATAACAATATTTTATTAAACAAGTTGTATTATATCCATAGAAAACTTAATTACCTACTTTTTTGCCTTCAAACTTTTTTTGTAAAAGGAACGGTTTTCAAGCGAGAAGAAATGAAAATTTAGTAAATTTGAAAAAATTAACGTTTTAAAAAAGAAAAAAATATTTGAAAAATCGCCAAAATTACATTTATCAATAATAACAAAGCTAGTTTAGAGTCTCTAATTGTAAAATCAGTTAAAAATTTTTCTCCAGGACTCACAGGATAACCGCAAGAAACGTCTTTCAAAAACTAGCCAACAGATGTTTTTGAAATTAAACACAGATTATATACACTCAGAGGTAGTAGTAAGCAGAACTAATTTCGTCAAAATTTATTGATTTTTAGTACCAAATTCGCTAGATTTCGTAATTTTCAAAAAGCGAAAATCGCCATAACTTGTGAAATAACAATAATTGATTTTCGGTACGTAATTTCATTTTACTGATGGCGTTATTTATAGCAAAAACCGAAATTATTTGGGTTCTAGATACGTCTTCAACTTTTGTTGTGCTATATCGCCTAAATAAAGCTATAAATTAAAATTTTTATATTTGTTCCATAGTAGATTTTCAATGCGAAATATATAGTTATCGTAATATAATTGAAAATCCTAAATTATCACCAAAAAAAAAAAAAATGTTCCAAGAGATATTTGAAAAACTTGAATGCCAATATGTTCCATAAGATGTCTTCTACCTAGGTTTTTGCGACCGTTTGCAACCGTTCGTAAACTTTCGAGATTTTACCCTTTAACTGCAAAAGAATCGTCAGATCTCACTGTTTTTCAGCATTCCAGAGTTTTAGTAAAAACCTAAAAAGTAGCACTAAAAATTAGCTTAAATGAAGGTTCTGATTTTCTCACACAGACTAGCCCCCTAAAATTCAGGTTTGTGGGACATTTGAGTGCCAATTCTGAATAAGTACGAAATTAACCCTTAAACACATTTTAAGTTTTGACCTATTTCTGGCATTGAAGTTAAATTTTCAACTTTAATGTCTTCAGAGACTTATAGTAGAATTTCATGACAAATATTTTTGTGGAACATTTTGACCCTCTAACTCAACCCTTTTTAAAAAGTGTCAAAAAATACCCTTTAATTGCAGAGTTTGAGGGTTAAAATGTTCTACAAAAATGTATCTCTTAGTGTTTTACATAAGTTCGCTGAACATATCCTTTACCTAAAATGGAAGATTCACAGGGTTTCCTATGCCGAATCACAATAAACATTTTCAAAAGAGGGCGATTTTAGCCCCCCCAAAAACATAGGGCCAGATGAAAACTTTTAAAATGCCGATACACTTATATTTTTCTTTAGTCCCCTCTGCTAGAATCAGTTGTCATCAGAGGCTCTTTTTTTTGTACAGTGTAATTTATTTTACAACACATAACAATTTTAGATTTATGGCCGCCATATTGGATCCGCCATGTTGAATTTTTAAAATTTGATTTCAGATTCGTAATCTGCTACCCAAAAACTTCCCCTGGCGGAAATTTTATGTAAATCAGACGACATAAGAAATTTAATGAAAAAATTGTTTGTCGCCATATTGGATCCGCCATTTTGAATTTCAAAATTTTAATTTCCGATTTTTAATCAACGGATCCTAGACCTATACAATCGATTATTTTAAGTCCAATATATGAAAAACTAAAAATTCATGGCCGCCATCTTGGATCAGCCATTTTGAATTTTATATTTTTTAGTTCAGATTCGTGATCAGCAACAACCAAACCCCCTTCTGTGATATCTTTAAGTCTCATATACTCAATATTCTAGTTTTGACCAAAATTCGGTGATGCTGGCCCACTGTGCTTTGTAGCAAACATCAAAACGTTTAGAATTTGGTTTCATTTATATGGCGGTGTATGTGTGTGTTATTTTCTTTTTTGTAAATGTTTGTTGTTAGTCCTTAAGAAAATAACTTGGAAAAGAATATCCCTTAAATTATAATAAATGTGACTTAAATCTGAGTGACATTTGCGTGATTTGGCGAATTTACGTTTTCTTAAGGTTTACCGCATTTTTACCAGCAAAACAAAGAGACAAGTTATATAGGGCGCAATAGGGTCATGCGGGAAATCGATCTTCTCTGTTAACACTGAAAGTTTATAAACCATTCTATGTTATGGCTACTTCAAAAGTAAAAGGAACTACACAAATATCTATGTTACATTTTTGGAAACTGTTTCCCACTTTACTCCACATTACCCTACTTATTTTTTATACTTTTGTAAAATAAGGATTTTAATATTGGTTTAGAAAATACAATTTGGTATGGGTAATGTGTAGTTGCGTGAATTTCCTTCTCTTTTTAAGAAAATTTGCTTAAAGCCTTTTTTGCATAATATATATTTTTGCCCACAAAGTCTAGGCTTGTGTCGAAATAGGTATAAAAAATGCGAAATCACCAACAAAATAAAAACTCGTTGAAAAAAGAAACCGAAATCTAAGTTACTATAAAGAAAACAACATTTCCAGCTTTTTAGCTAAGGGCGGTATTCGGCTTCAACTTATTTTTCTTTTTTTTTTTTTGTGTTCACTAACTTAACGTCACAAAAAATAGGCCGCCGTTAACTGTCTCTATTAAAAGGAGGAGAAAAATCTGTGTAATTGTGATTATATGTGTATGAATGCGTACAAGGGAGTTTGCACAAAAGAAAATATGGGAAACGGAAATGTTTGTATAAATGTATGTTTATGTTGTTTTATTTTTTAAAGAGAAATTGTAGCAAAAAATTTGTTATCTTATATATTTTGCTGTAAAGCAAAAATACACACAATTAGAAAACTGTTCCAAAACCCTCAGGGAAAATGTTGAGAAAACCGGATGAGAAATAAAAAAAAAAAAGTACAACATTATCAAAAATTTTGATTTTTATCATTATGGAAAAAGAAATTAATGTAATTTAAACACAAATTAAATATTGAAAGCAAGATAATTTTTTAAACAAATTTAAAAAGCAAAAAAAGGATCCTTCAACTAAACTGTAAAAAAAAAGATACAATAAAGATTTCTTTATGGCTTAATACGCCCAACTTCATTTAAGAATTTATTTTATATTTAAAAATTGAAAGCAATTATCTTATCCTTGATTAATTCTTTTGATTTTATCCCTTTTTTTATAGTTATATAATTTTGTCGATTTTTATCATTATCGTTTCCCTTGAGGGTATAAAAAATGCCACTTTGAAATTGTAATGGTTAGCGGGTAATTAAAAAGTTTTTCAATAGTCATAGTAGTAGTAGTAAGAGTAGTGGTGGTGGTGCTAGCAACCAATCATTGTCATCAGGCATGGTCGTCGACATTGTCATTCATTCATGCAATCCTTTGCTTTTAACAAAATTGTTTAAAAAAAACAAAAAATTTATTTTTCTTTAGTTTTTAACCATGAATACACTGAAAGAAAAAGCTTTCCCTGTGTCACTTAAAAGCCTTATCAATTCAAAGTCTTGTTAAAGCTTTTCCTAAAAATATACATAATAAAGCTATTTTTGTCAGTGTAGTACTTTTTTAAATATTTTATTAACTTATATTGAGTTGGAGTTTATCAAGCTGAACTAATACAAATGAAATTAAAAAATTCCTATCATCAGCTATAGGACAACACATTATTTGCCAAGTAATGGCTTTTATGTTTCAAAAGCTATTACCATCTAATGCAGCTTTTATCATCTATAATAACCACAAAAGGCAAACAAAGTTCAAGTAAACTTTTCTAGGATTTTTCTAAAACAGTTAAAACAGTGGGTTGTTTAAAACTATTTTATGTGGCAATAACTATTATAAAATTTATGATCTTCTATAAAGATTGAAGTCTAATTTTGAATATTTTGCGTAAAAATACTAAAAAGCTTCTGTTAGCACTTCTAAATAGGTACGCATAGCTATAGTAAAAGTTTACCACTGTAGTTTTTTTTTTTTTTTTTTTGTGACATAAAACATGTTTTAAATTGCAGTTTTTAAATCTTGTATAAAATTTATGATTGAATAAGTTAACTATATTGAAAACGAGGTCAATTTCCAGAAGATTTTTATATGTTCAGATTTTTTTTTTTTGGCAATACAGATATTTTTTGTTTAAATTTTATAATTTCCGTTTGCTTTGCCTTTGCTTAATATACAAAATGAAGAAAAAGGAAAATAAGGAAACCGGAATGAGGTTAAAACCATAAAATAAACCAACAACAACGACAGAAAAAAAGCAGTAGAAATTTGAAAAAAAAAAAATAGTCATAAAATAAAAAGAAAAATCTCAAGCAGACATGCACATAAAAATGGCGACAACCAGAAAACGACCCAAATTTAAAAAAGTACACACAAATATACACCAACGAAAAAAATTGCAGTGTCACTACTACTAATAAAAAAAATATACAAAATAGCTGTTGTAGAAGTACACTATGGGACCTTTATTTAATATAAAGCTTTGTGGAAGCTTTAACATCATAACAATTTGTTAAATAAAGTACATAATTTGAAATTCGACAAAGAAGCTTTGCAAATATTTAAGCTCAATTTGAATAATTTATTAAAAACTTTACTGCAAAATTTTAATATATTATTAGCAAAAATAATTCGCGTAGATCCACCTTATATAGTATCAGAGCTTTGAAGAATTAATTCCTTAATTCAATTTTTCAATTCTGAATTAAAAATTCGATGAATTAATTCACTAAGCACCATATATTGAATGGAATTAATTCATATTTGCTTTCGTTCGATTTATTTTGTTACGAATTAATTCAATTGCAATAGTTCTTTTTATTAAATCAAATGAATTAATTCACCGGTGAACGCGTTCAATTTTATAAATCGAACGGAAAAAAAAGTGAATTAATTCCTTACTGAATTAATTCACCACTGAATTCATTCAATTTCATTTTCATTCAGTGAATTAAAAAAAATAAAATTACATTCAGTGAATTAAAAAAAAATAACAAGTTCACTGAATTGAAAAAAAATAAAATAAGTTCACTGAATTAAAAACAAATAAAATAAGTTCACTGAATTCAAAGCCTGTTTTCTGCCGTTCAGTAGAAGAAACCAATAATGTACAAATAAAATTTTTAAATAAGCAATTTTACAGCGTTGCTAGTAACAAATTATCAACCTACATGATTCAAAAATAAAGCCTTTTACTATTAAAAATAAAAACTTTACAGATATAAATTTGGAAAAAAATATAACTATTAATTTTTCAAACTAGTTATATAGTTATATTTTTTTCCAAATTTATTTATATCTGTAAAGTTTTTATTTTTAATAGTAAAAGGCTTTATTTTTGAATCATGTAGGTCGATAAACAGCATCCGGTTTCTAATTTGTTACTAACACATGCTGTAAAATTGTTTATTTAAAACTGAACGGCAGAAAACAGGCTTTGAATTCAGTGAACTTATTTTATTTTTATTTAATTCAGTGAACTTATTTTATTTTTTTTTAATTCAGTGAACTTATTATTTTTTTTTAATTCACTGAATGTAATTTTATTTTTTTTTTTTAATTCACTGAATGAAAATGAAATTGAATGAATTCAGTGGTGAATTAATTCAGTAAGGAATTAATTCACTTTTTTTCCGTTCGATTTATAAAATTGAACGCGTTCACCGGTGAATTAATTCATTTGATTTAATAAAAAGAACTATTGCAATTAAATTAATTCTTTGAATTTGTTGTTTGATGAACGCATTCAGTTGAATGAATTCAGTGAATTACTTAAGAAAAGGAATTCATTCAATTCTAGAGAAAATTGAATTCGATTGGTAGGGAATTCATTCAAAAAGGAATTAATTCTTCAAAGCTCTGTATAGTATACTCAGAACAACTTGCTAATACTCAATATAGATAGACAAGTTAACCTACACTCAGAAAAGTATGTCAGTACAATATACTGAAAATGATAGTTAAAACAAAGGTATATGTAGTTAAAAAGGCAACAAAGTTTTTTTTTTGAAGAGAAGTAACACTCAGGAACACTTGTTGCAGAGAAGAGATGAAAGATAGTGAAAGATGAAGGGACTTTTGTGGCCCCTTTTTGGAAAGGGACAAAAAATCTCCCATAAGTTGAAGAGTTAGAGGTTTAAAATGTTCCGCAAAAATATTCGCCATGAAATTCTACTATAAGTCTCTTAAGACATCAAAGTTGAAAATTTAACTTCATTGCCAGAAATATTGTACATAAGTCAAAACTTAAAATATGTTTAGGGGTTAAAATCGTACTTATTCAGAAAGATGTGAATCTTCCATTTTAGGTATAGGATGTGCACAGCAAACACTATGAGAAACATTTTTGTGGAACATTTTAACCCTCTAACTCTTCAACTTACGGGTCATCTTTTTTGTCCCTTTTTAAAACGGGGTCAAAAAAGTACCTTTAATTGAAGACTTAGAGGGTTAAAATGTTTCACAAATATAGTTCTCGTAGTGTTTTACATAAGTTCGCTGATCATATCCTATACCTAAAATGAAAGTTTCACATGGTTTTCTATGTCGATTCACAAAAGACATTTGAAAAATCTTTAACCCCCCCCCCTAAAATAAAATTCCGATATGATCTTTCAAAACGCCGGCACACGTTATTATTGTTTTTTTTTTGTCTCCTCTATCAGAATCCATTGTCAGAGTTTTGGAAAAAGTTTGAAATTGTTGTACAGTGTTATTATTTGCAAACAAGAATTTTAAAAATTCAAGAAAATTTTTTATTTTTTAAATTATTAACAAAAACAACTGTTTACTGTAAAACTACTATTTTGGTAGTTGTTTATTATGACTAGGGTAAGGAATTCCATGCAAATGCCGAGTTTTTCTCGATAGTCCAAAGCTAATATGGACTAAATATTTATCCGAATCATCAAATTTAGAACAAAATGGCAGCGATTTGTAGTTGCATATTATTGCATATTTTGTCAAAAATGCATGTTTTTACATATTTAGACTTCAAATTGATATTTAGTGCCTTTTATAATGTATATTTGTGCATATTTTTAATTAATACGTTTTCATATTTTGATTTAAACAAAATAAACATTCTTGAAAACCTTAATGACCCATGGAAAATCTTCGAGTTTTGTGTCTGTTTGCAAAACAACTAACTTAAATATATTTTTAAGTCATAAAGTGCATTATTTTTGCAAAAATAATAGTTTTCAGTGCATATTTCTTATATCTTTAATGCATATTTTTCTTTTTTAGCCGCATATTTTAGGCGCATATTTTCCATTTTTAAGTGCATGAAATTCCTTGCCCTAGTAATGACATATCAATATTTTTTGGACTACCATAACTTCCTGCATTATTTTAAAACATCTAGTAATGAGTTACTAATAACTACATACTATTTCCATTATTTCGAAACAAAAAATAAGGCGTTACCAATAATGACTTATTTTTCTCATTATCTCAAAATTAAAGTAATGTTATAGATTTTTTAAAATTTTTTTGAAATCTATTTTTGGACTTAATATTTTTTTAACACTGGTAGAGGTATATGTAACCACATATTTTTGTATATTTTTATGTTGGCGGGTAAGCATACGTGTGCGCAGTTGGTCAATTATGTTCTTATCTATTAAATATAACAAGTCGAGATAGCTCAGATGGTACGAGTCTTAGAACTCATATTTGGTGAAAGCTACAAACATTCATTTGTATTTTTTTGATTTTTGCCCATAGTGCCTCTCGTAGAGTATAATTCATCTATGTAACCGAAGAAGCTAAAGCAGCAGCATTTTTACGTACAAGAGATTTTGAAAATCTATGCAGACGACGTGCTTAACATTTTCAACTATATAAAAATCGAATGTAATTTATAGCTTAAAATCGCAGTTTGTTAAGAAAAAATAAAACAGCACAACCTTTATTCATTTAAAGCATGATGTGCCAAAAAAAAAAAAAAAAAATACACGAAAGAAAATTAAATGGAACTTTAGGGATTTTACCACGTCAGAGGGGCTAGCCAAAGTTTAAGACCCTGATGGTATTAATACGAAAGTTGGCTCGTCTTTCTTGTTGTTGTACATTTTATTGCTTTAAACGTTTTGTATGTAGTATCTTTGGAACATAAACCAGTAGTTTACTTGTAATTTTTATTAATGTAATGTCTACATTTTTGTTTATTGTACATTTCTTTCTGGTATTAAACCTCGTCCCCCCTTTTCTTAGATTTAATTTGTTGTGTTATTTTCTTAATTTATCCTTTAGCTACTTATTGCACAATATCTTTGTTCGTCTTTGTTTCTAGTTTACCAATAATTGTATTGGTATTGCTTTATTTTTGTTAAGAGATTTTCGTTTTTGGTAAATCTTTACAATTTTTTTTTGTCTTCTTTGCAAATTTATCTTCGATTTCGCGCGTATATTTTTTTATAGTCTGTTTGTGTCTTTTCACTTGACTGCAGTTGTAATCTTTTCTTAACGGCTTTTAAAGGTTTGCCAGTACTACGAGTACATACATATACTTTTTTGCTGGTATTTTATTGTACATTTAAGTATGCTCTAAACACATTTCAAATAAATACTACAATAAAAATTTTACACCCACATACTCATGGTTATATGCACACATACTATCATACATTTATATAGCTGTATAAGTTTAAAGTACTCTTGTGTATGTCGTTTTTCAACTAATTGAAATTATACAATAGTACTAACATCCATTTATATATCCTTAGATTTGCTATTTTGGATAAGGGGTTAAGTGGAAAATAAACAGCATAAAAATAAAAATAAGAGACATTTTTATAAAACTACAAGGAAACGTAGAAGAAATTATAGTAAAACAAGTCAAACGCACTAAGATTTATGTTTTCTTTTTAAGAATTACTAAAGCTTAAGTGTTGCCATTAAATTGTAAATATTCTTATTGTATACTCTATTGAAAGTTTAATGGTTAATCGTATTAAGTCAGCGACTAAAGACAAAGTTGAGAAATTGATAATAAAGCAAACATTGAATAAGAGAATCTCTTTAAATTGAAACAAAATAAAAACGAATTTATCGTTTTTTTAAGATAGTTTAAAAAAAAAACTGTAATTATTTAAGGTTGGATCACATTTTTGGTAATAACTTATAAAATCAGTGATGAATTTTACTAATATTTAACATTTTAATACCTAGGTAGACATCCACCGCTTCAACAATTAATATAAGGGAAAAAATCATACGCCCCCGTAGACAAAAACAAACACATTTACACATATGAATTTCCCCCTCATATTAATTGCCGTGCATGTAGGTGAATGACAATTAGTTTGTGCTAAAATTCATTTGTAATTTTAATTTAATGGAAAACTTTCATTTAACTACACTGAAAATTAAGTTTAGGTACTTTAATAAATTCTTATACCAAGTACATCGTCCTTTTGTTAAATAAGTTGAATTGTTTAAACAAAAAAAGAATTCACTTAATTCATTTCGTAGTTGAAATTAATAAAGTTTTATTCAGGTTTTATTTATTTTGCTTTGCCAAATAAAAACCGTTTAAAATATTGCAATTGCTATAAATATTTATTTAATAAAACATTTTTGTGCTAAAAACACACACAATATAAGAATAAAAAAAAACTTTAAAAACTAAAAAAATTAAAACTTGAAAAAAATAATTTCATTAAAATTCTCGGCAATAACAACAAAACAATAAACAAACAACTTTTGTTAAAAAAGAACCTACAAGAACAACAAGAAAATGTAAATGAGCCAAGTTTTTTAGACAAAAAAGGTTTCGAGAAAACGAAAACAAACTTTAACAATTGAAATAAAGAAAATGAGAAGAAGATGAAAAAAACTACAACCAAATATGCAAAAACAAAAAATGAAAACAAAAAAAATATACAAACACAAATATAAACGCATTGTAATATATACCATTAACCCTTTAAGGCGAAAGAGGTGGTTGCACATATACCCAGCAAAAAAAATTGCAACTAATGCTGTACAAACTACTTCTTTCAATGCTTCACAAGTATTCGTTAGTGTATTTTTGCTGCGTTTTTAGAAGTTATTCTGAACAACTTCAAAAAATCACTTCTTTTATTGCTTCCAAAGTATCCATTAGTAAATTTTTACAGCTTTTTTAGAATTACTTCTGAACTACATCCAAAAAATCACTTAAGTATTGTTTCGAAAGAGTAATTGCTCTAAAAGTCATCGTAAAAAGCGATTTTGGTATCATTTGGCATTTCCAAACAAAAGGTCCCGGGTTCGATTCCCGGCGGGACCAATATTTTTTTTATTTTTTTTTTATTCTATTAATTTTTTTTTTAATATTTATGGTTAATATGTTTAAATTCAATATTTTTTAGAGTTGATTTCTAGGAAGAAGAAGAAGAAAACATTTTTATTGAAAAATTTAACAGACACAAGGGAATCACCAGACTGCCGCAGTTTCGTCTCACCCAAAGACTCGTCAGTGGTTAGTTTATGTGTCAACTGATCAAAGTAATTTTTAATTGTTAATTTGTCTCTATATGAAAAACTTTTTGTGTATTGCCATGACCGGGGATTGAACCGGCAGCCCTATGCACAGGCTATGACTCGTAGCATCACCTCTTAACAAGTTACACCACGGTCGGCGAAGCGCTGAGTGTGGCTAATTGAAGTTTTTTCAATCACAGCGTATACAATGTATGTTTTGTAATCAGAAGAGCCAGAATTAACTAATACTTGAGCAATTTTTATTTTTCAATTAGAATGTTTCCTCTCTTAATCCTATTGTTTTTTCTCCTTTTTCACAAGTAATTATCACATTATGATGCGCTTTTTTCACATTCAATAGTTGGATACCGAGTGTTGATTGGAGAAGTTGTGTTGCTGTTGTTGCTATTTTTTAATTTTAAAATTTTTAAAAATATATATATATATAAAAGATGGTGAGAATTTCCTTTTTATGCACCTGTAAAAATATTACTGAAAACAATATTGAATTGGAGTGCACCTTTTACATTTGTTCAATAAGTACTTTTATTCAAGAGAATAAGGACAATATCTCGCAGTAACAAAGTGGTGTTTTTATGCCAGTCAACTTTTATATCAAAGAATAGCTCAGCGGTAGAGCGCTAGATTAGCAATCGTGAGGTCGCAAGTTCGTTACCCGGTGGCGGCAATAAAAAACTTTTGTAAAATAAAAAAATATAGTTTTTTTTGTAAAGAATTTCTTTTAACTTTTAATTGGTGAAAAAGAGCTTCCTTTGCACTCGTTCAAAAAGTACTGAAAAAATGTTGAAGTGGGAGTACTCCTCTCCTATTACAAATCAATGTTAAAATCATTAGTGTTTATGTTAAAAAAGAAGTACATCTGATTATCAATTGTAGTGCTTTTTCTACTGCTTCGGCATCTCTTTTTTTGCTGGGTAGCTTAAAGAGATTTTTTTCCATCTCCATCTCACAAATTGCCTGCTCTTGTAGCAACGTTTGCAAAAAAGAAGACACGAGGGAGATCGGAAGATAAACAAAAATCTAAAAAGTAGAATGTTTGTATGTGTCTGTTTGATCACTTCTGTAAGTAAAAAACAATAACAGAAAGCTGAATAGAAAAGAAAACTATGAATTACAATAGCTACACTGCATTCAAGGCCTTACTTTGGTTAGATGGCTAAGCTGTCGAAATTTAGTATAGTTATTTTTATTATGTAGGTATAGGCACAGGTTCGATTCCTACAGCCAACTGGTTGTTGAAAAATTATCATATAGAGACAATCTGACAATAAAATATAAACAATAATACAATTTAAGGGAAAATCACTGATGAAGCCTGTCCATTAGGGTTATGACTTTTTGATTTTTTTTGCAAATATCAAATTTTACATGCCCTAGCCAAAAAGGCCATAAAAAAATATTAAGAAACGCAATCTTACTTTTTCGCTACTGTCAAAAAAGTTCCCGCACCAAAAGGGTTGAAATTTGCTCTATATGGTTTTAGTTTAATTAAAATATTTCTCCGAAGTTTTAAACATATGAGACTCAAACGATGCTTATTAAAAGCTATTTATGGTAAAAATTACGAAACCTTTTTGGAGGGACTTTTGGATACAATTTTTGTCGTTTACAATAATTTTTGTAATAATTCGTTATGTAAATTAAACAAAATCCCCGAGCAAATATTATTTTTACAAATTGCATTTGGTGCGGAAGGTTTTTTTGCCGAAATGACCTGCAAATACGATTTTTATTATTAATTTAGTATTGCCTATCACGTGGTGATAGGTAAAATTTTTGTTAAAAATGAGTCATAACCTTACTGTCCATGGAAAAAAGGCAGAAACTAGATCTAGTCTGATTTGCAAATTAATGTGTTTATAATTTTTGAGAAAAAGGTTTATTCTTCTTCTTAACCTCAAACCTACTATAAAAGATTTTTTTTCTTTTCTAAGTTTTATAGACAGACCAAGTAAAGAAATTCTTAAAATTGATTCTATCAACGACCATATAGGCTAAAGATAAACCAATCGTCTCTTCTACTGTTAAATAGACTCTTTAATTTTATGTGCCATCTGGTTTTGAGAGAAACAGTTTTTAGTGTTTTTTTCAATGCGTATTTTTTAATATTAATACACAAAATTTTGTGCTAATTATACAAAACTAATGCAGAGAACATATCAAACAATACGAGTGCACTTTACAATTTAATTAAAATTGCTTAAAAATAATTAATTAAAAATACCACCTTTTTCACGTTGTTTGTTATTTTGCACTAAAACTCTCTTAAAACTAGTTCAGCTTTTTTGATGAGAGCCTTGGATAGTACCTGATTTTATGCAGTCGTTTTGTTTTTTAAAAAAATATACCAAATAAAATGTTAAATTTTGCTATTAACAGTCAAAAACAAAAGAAAATATAAACTGAATTTAATGAAATGTTAGTAGTCCTGTTTTTAAGTGAAATTTCATTTGTTTTGAATTACATTTGCAGCGGTCTTTAAGAATAAAATATTTTAAGTGTATATGTAAATATATATGTATAAGGATATGTGATAGAAGAGGTAAAAAGTGGGTCAAAAATTACCCAAGTTTTGTTTTTTTTTTTAGTTTTTTTCTTATAATTTCATAGAAAAATAGAAAAGTAGGATATGAAATGAAAGCTCTTTTGGAGACTCATCGAAGAATCTCCGAACATATCCAACTTTTTTTTATTATTTAACTATTAGTCTTTGCGAATAGCACATTCATATGGGAAGTTGTTGTTAGTTTTCGTTCGGCTTTAACCCTTTCCCGCATCAATTTTAATGGGTGGGAGTTTTCCGACCAAACTTCGTGGAAATGTAGATCTATGCCAAAGAAATATTTTGTATTACTTTTATGGTTTTTCAATACCCCCTTGCGAGGATATTTGGATCCCGAGCGGGTTAACATTTGTTGTTAATTTTAATTTTATATTTTTTCTGTAACTAAACTCTACATAAAATCTTTAGAGATTTTGAATTTTATTCCTCACACAATTTTTGGGACTAATTGAAAACTTTAGCCCTTAGATACTTGATCGAAATAAAAATTCTATATAAAGCACCAAACTTTTTACTAATGTTAAAGAAGAAACAAAAGTAAAGTAACGGTTTTTAAGATGTTTTTGTAATAATTTGTTTTGCTAAATTTACCGTTAGAAATGAGAAATGTACTCTCAAAAATTGTTGTTGAATACATACAACAAATGCAGGAAAGGGTTAATGTGACTTTCCCCATACAGCCTTTTTGAACAACATTTCAAATAAATGGGTCCAAAATAGATCCAAAATATAGGTACCCAGTGTAGAAAATCATTACCAGATATGTGGTTATGTAACTACATACTTGGTAATGGTAACTAGTTACTTTTGTTATTACATTTCTTATTACATTTATATGGCGATGTCGCGAAAAATAATGAGTTATGGTTACACACCAGCATACGAAAAATCAAAAAATATATCGTTACCTATGTGCTTACCAGTACTGACAAAAATAATGAGTCTAAAAATAGATTTTCAAAAAAAATGAATTATATAAAAAAAATATTTTTTATATTTTTTTTTTTTATAAAATTTGCTGGTGCGGGAATCGAACCTGGGTCTACAGATTACCAGTCAATAGCTACACCATCTGAGCTATATCGACATGTAATATTTAATAGATAAAAACATATTTGATCTGCTGCACACAAGTAAGCTTACTCGCCAACATACGAAAAATATGTGGTTATTTTTACCAGTGTTTAAAAAATATTGAGTCTAAAAATAGATTTAAAAAAATTTTCAAAAAAATCTAGAAAATTATTTTCTATTTGAAATAATGATAAAAATAAGACATTATCAGTAACTCATTATTATATGTTTTGAAATAATGCAAAAAGTAAGTGGGTGTCATTACTGGTAGTCCAAATAATAATGATATGTCATTACCGTTTCTACACTGGGTAATATAGGTATCAAAATTTCGTAAATTTCAGACATGTTTTCATTTTTGATCCCACTTTTTAACCCTAAAGCGTGAGATTTGGCCGCTAAAAAAATACGTGGCTTATTCTTTTCCCCCTCTATCATATATCCGAATTTCACTAAAATCTGGGAGAACCCATTTGACTACCTTGCTTGTTTAAATCCAGAAAACATAATCAGAGAAGAAATGTTAATACATTAAATATTAATTGGAATTTGAAAAACATCATTTAAAATTCAGTATATATCAATTGCAATTCAGTAAATATCAATTTAAAGTCAAAAAAGTCAGTTGAAAATAATATTAATCCGCTAATGCCCAAGGCCGCCAAAAGGCGGTCTTCAGATTTCAAATAGTTTTTGACTAAATAACAATATATTATTAAACAAGTTGTATTATATCCATAGAAAACTTAACTATCGACTTTTTTCTCCCTGACTCAAAAACTAGCCAATAGATTTTCTTGAAATTAAACACAGATTATATACTTCGGTGTTATTAAGTGCTAAGGAGGACGGTGCGATATGTATGAGGTATAGAAAACTCATACATATATATTATTTTTCTAAATTTATATTACCGTCGCTGGGGATCGAACCCTCAACCTTAGGTGTAACAGTCCAACGCGCTAAACATTACACCACAACAGCCACTGTGTTTTTAATAAAGATTGATTCATATCAGGTAGATAATTATTTAAGTGAACACTCTCAACAATTTCGCTGTGAAAACAGCTTTTTTCCAACCAAATTGATTCGATTTCAACTACCACATCTGTGACAACCGAATTAACCCTCTAATTCGGTTATCAAACGTGAATGCCAACCGAATTCGTTTGGAAAAAATTTGGTTGTCACAACGGAATTGTTATAAGAGTGTAATAGAAAATCTTGCAAGAGTTGATACTTTTCAAAAAATATATATATACTTTTAAGGGTTAATTTAATACACACATATATTTACACTTTTGAGAAAAAAAGCAGGCTTGAACATTTACAAAAGAAATTCAAATGAAATACAAAAAATTTTCAAGAATAAAGTTAAACAAAATAAATCTTGTTGCTAGCACAAATAATGAAATGAATAATGAAAATTTATACGTATTTACTTAAAAAAACTTTTTGTACAATTATTAATTGTTTTATGTTTTATTCATTCTTTTTAGGCGAAAAACCATACAAATGCTCTTGGGAAGGTTGTGAGTGGCGTTTTGCGCGCAGTGATGAACTGACACGTCACTATCGTAAACATACTGGCGCCAAACCATTTAAATGCCGCAACTGTGATCGTTGTTTTTCACGTTCTGATCATTTAGCGTTACACATGAAACGTCATATGTAAATTAAAGAGAATATGAAAATCATAACTTGAAACCAGAAATGCAGTTTAGAAAACGAAAACAAAAAAGAAAATCTTCCAAAAACAAAAAGCAGTAAATTTTCATTTATATACATAAGAAAACAGTGCAAAATTCCTGGAAATCTATACTGTAAAACTCCTTAATCTAATAATTTAGTTGATAATTTAATGAAAATAAGAGAAGAAAAACTGTAGAAAATATTAAGAGTAACTAAGTTGAGCTAGTAAGAGAGCGAAACAGAGGTAAGTAAACAAAAAAAAAAAAAACTAAATTAGTTATAAGAGAGCGATATGTGCCATCATCATCACACACTTTTATCAAAACTAAAATAAAAAAAACAGAAAATTATAACAACAAAATATTTAAGAGACACATAAAGAGAAAAGAAAAATATCAAAAATTATATAAGAGAGTTAAAATTTAAAAAAAAATATATCATTTGTTTAATTTTCATTATTTAAATAATTTTGTTTTATTATAAAAAAAAATTGATAAAAAAGTGTTTTATTTTTTAAGCAAGTAATAAGTGTATGTTAAACAAGAACAAATCAAATTTTTACCAAAGTAAAGCAATTTATGTTTTTATTTTATTTTTTTATTTTATTAATTAATTAATAATTATGTTATTTTTATAAGTTTAGTTTTAATAAGAAAAAAATTATTCAAAATTTTTAAATTCACAATACGAAAATCTAAAAATGCTAGTGTAAAGCTTAACACTGCCAAAAAAAAAAAAAAAAAAAAAAAAAAAAAAAAATAAAATATTATAAAAATAAATAATTTTGAATGAACATTTAATTATATATTCCTAAGAATTATTTTTTTATTTTTACAATTAAAATTGTTTATTTTTATATTAAAAATTTCAAGTGCAAATAATGTTTCAAACATTTATGTTATCGATATTAGTTACTAAGTTCTCATATTTATTGATTTGTTGATTAAAAAAAACTTTAAAAATCTTTAAAAAAAAAACAAAATATGGAATTCTTTTCTTTTCTATAAATAAAACTATTCTATTCCTCTTTGATCTTTAACAAACATTTTTATAAAAAAAAAAATTTTTAATATTTATCTAATCCCTTTTTTATACATAACGAAAGTATTATTACAAAACATTTTTTTTATTTTGTCAAAACGATTTTTATTTTTTTTTTTTAACCCACAAAAAAAATAATATTAAAAACGAACGATTTATAAAAAACGGTTGTGCAAACATAAAAAAAATTATATCACACTTTACTCAAAATAAAATAATTTTGTTATTATTAAAAATCCACTCAAAATTCTATTAATTATTGTCTATTTTTAATTAACTTAGTTTGGCCTTATTTTTTATAAAAAAAAATTATTATTTTTTTTTTTCAATTTAGTCTAATATTTTAATTGATCTTCTTTTTTATCTGTCATTTTATTAATTTTAAAGAAAAAATTTTTGTTGTATTTTAAGTTTTTTATTTTATTTCTATGAATCAAATTATGAGCTTAAATTGTGTTTAAATTTTATATGTATAATTTTTTTATGTAATTTTTATTATTATTATTTTTAAATAAATGCTTTAAAGTAAAACAAAACCCTATTTTTTTATTATTTGTGTTACACTTCATTTTTTTTTTTTTAACTTTAAGTTCTTTTCTTTTCCTAGATTAAAAAGTATCACATAACACTGTGAGACAAATGGTAGGGGTCAGTGGTCAGGAAGGGTTCAAACTACCGGGGAAAGTTATATCGGTAAAAAAGAAGTTATATGTGTCCCGGCGTTTCGCTGGGTCACCCCTAGGAATCGAGATATATCGATTTGACCTTTGGTGGTCTTTTTTTTTGACATAACTCGAGAACCACTAGTTCGATTTTGCTCAAGCAATTTTAAAAAAATTAAAAATTACAATTCCTTTAATCTGTTCATATAACGTTTTTCTATATACTCAATGGCTCTTTGTTTTAAGAGCCGGGAAATTGAATTCGCACTAGGTCTATTTTAGTAAATTTTAGGTAGTAAAAGAAGGGAAATTTTGATGAATATATAAATCCCTCTGGAATTAAAAAAGGTAATTTTTTTTTTTCTATTTGGTGTTAAGGGCACCGGGGATTCGTTAGTTCCAAAAAAACCGAAACACGGTCGATAAGGTGTGACTACTTAAATTAAATGGAAATTTCCTAGGATTCCAAATATGCATTTTGCTCCAATATCCAGATTTAGGTCGTTTTTTGTTAATTTTAGGTGTTAAAAAATACTAGTTTTATTTTGCTAAAATTCTGAATTTTTCTTACAAAAAAATAAATTTTTTTAAACATTAGGGGTTTTTTTTGACATTTCGGTGAAAATCGCGTGATTTTCAGTTTTTGGTACATAGCGTCTGTAAAATTTATTTCGCTACAAGTCGGGGAATTTTTTACAAAAAATTAAATTGAATGAGGGGTATGTATAGTTGATAATTTATTTGGTAAATGAATGTTTTTAGTTCGATTTCTGAAATCGAAACTATACATACCCCTCATTCATCTTAATACACATGATACGGTGAAAAATATAATATAAATAACATAATTTTAAATCTAACCATTCGCTGTAATTCATAAATCTGTGTTTAAATATTATACACAGAGTTGAATAGAACCAGCTGCGAAACCTTAAGAATTAAAGTTCAAAGCAAAAAACAGTAATAACCAGAGAAGACAGAAAAAAGCAAAATCCGATGTGTTTAAAGCAAAAAAATATTGTCAAAAAAGCAACAAAAAAGCAAAAGTAAAAAAAACTTGGAAAAAGAACAGTTTTTAAATCAAAAAATTCAAAGTTAAGAGAAAAAATAAATTTTTGTCAGCAAAAAATTATTTTTGGGTAAAAAGTCTTAAAAAAAGCAATTCAAAGCTCAAAAATCTTAAGAAAAAGCTATTTTAAAGCTAAAAAACGGAAAATCCAGAAAAAGCAAAAAGAAGCAAATATGAGTAAAACAAGCAATAAAAAGCATAAAAAGCAAAAATAACAATTTTGTCTTCTCTGGTAATAACAAAAGAATAAAAATAGCATTGGGGGTCATATGAATAAAACTTAGCAATTACTTCGAAGCAATTACTTTTGGCTTAGGAATGGCTTTTAACAGCAAATTTATCCATAGACTTATAGAATAGCATGAAATATAAACGAAAATCCAAAAATTAAATTTTTAGTCTACTCGCAAGCAGACTAGAATTGTGAATTGCTTAAAAAACCCGAGATGGCGGCCATTAATTTTTAGTTTTTAATATATTGGACTTAAAATAATCAATTATATAGGTCTAGGATCCGCTGATTAAAAATCTGAAATTAAAATTTTGAAATTCAAAATAGCGGATCCAATATGGCGACAAACAATTTTTTCATTAAATTTCTTATGTCGTCTGATTTACTTCAAATTTCCACCAGGCGAAGTTTTTGGGTAGCAGATTACGAATCTGAAATCAAATTTAAAAAATATCAATATGGCGGATCCAATATGGTGGCCATAAATTTGAAATTGTTGTGTGTTGGAAAATAAGTTACACTGTACAAAAAAAGGTTCTGATGACAACTGATTTACGCAGAGGGACCAGAGAAAAATATAATTGTATCGGCGTTTTAAAATTTTTCGTCTGGCCCTATGTTTTTGGGGGGCTAAAATTTCGCCTCTTTTGAAAATGTTCATTGTGAATCGGCATAGGAAACTATGTAAATCTTCCATTTTAGGTATAGGTTATGTTCAGCGAACTTATGTCAAACACTACGATGGACATTTTTGTGTAACATTTTAACCCTCTAATACTGCAATTAAAGGGTATTTTTTTGCCTTTTTTTAAAAGTGTCAAAAAAGACCCATAAGTTGAAAGTTAGGGGGTTAAAATGTTCCGCGAAAATATTTGTCATGAAATTCTACTATAAGTCTCAAAGTTGAAAATTTAACATCAATGGCAAAAATAAGTCAAAACTTAAAATGTGTTTAAGGATTAATTTCGTACTTATTCAGAATATGCACTCAAATGTCTCATAAACCTGGACTTTAGGGCGTTAGTCTGTATCAGAAAACCAGAACCTACATTTAAGGTAATTTTTAGTACTATTTTTTAGTTTTTACTAAAACTCTGGAATTCTGGAAATCAGCGAGATCTGAAGGCAAAATCTCGAAAGTTTATGAACGGTCGCAAACGGTCGCAAAAACCTAGGTAAAAAACATCTTAGGGAACACATTGGCATTCAAGTTTTTCAAATATCTCTTGGAACATTTTGGAGCTTTTTTTTTTGAATATTTAAGATTTTCAAAAAAAATGCATATTTTTGAGGTAAAATTAATAATGTTGTTACTTTTTTCATAAATACTTAACAGGTTTCTTTTTTTTTTTTGATAATTTGAGATTGCTTTTGGAACAAATTATTGTTTATTTATGACTTTTTTATTGTATCATTATAAAATAAAAAATGTCACAAAATTAAAAAACTTTGACTTTGAACTCTCGCCAACTAACAACGAGTAACCACAATTATACAATATTTCACTCACAACATACTCAACAATCCTAGATTTTGAATATATAAACATATTTTCCCTTTACCTGAATTGTACTTTTGGCCAAAAAATGGCGATCCTGGCCCACAGTACATTATTAGATTTCGTTGATGTTAGTCTAGATGAATTGTTAACATATTATATTTGTTCTCAACTTTAGCATAATTAATAGATCACCATCAATGATTAGCCCATCAAGGCAAACGACACTGATGTTGGCTTTGTAGCGAAAGCCAAAAATACGAATTCTGTCTTGCTGGCCTTATCGAATTCTTTGAAAATATTTTATTCTTTGTAATTTACTTGTGAAAATTGTATCATCTTTCTTTAATTTTAAATATAATTTAAACAGAAAGTGCTAAACTAAAAACATTAATTTAAAAAATTAAATTTTTATCAACCTTTGGGGGGTTTTTGTGGTCATATTTGAATTCGTAAGAAAATTTGCGTTTCTTTGAGTAGCCATACTTTATGGTTAGTACATTAAGTGGTTATTTTAGACTTATACTGCATTTAGGTTGAGCAAAAACTACCTAGCTTTTGTACAAAACTAGTTTTTGCTTGTTTTTTATATATGCGTTTTGACAATTAAAAACTAGCAAGAGCCAAAAACTAGGTAGTTTTACCTCTGTCTAAATGCAGTGTTAGACTTACCTATTTGGGTGTGTTTCGGTTTTTTGGCCCTAGCGGGTCCCAGGGGCCCCGGCCCCCTTAACACCACATATAAATTTTTTTCTTTTTTTAATTCCAGAGGGGGTGACATACTTTTTTTTTCTTTTTTGAGGGAGGCCCAAAAAAGTAAACTTCAGCCAAATACCAAATTATAAAAACCGAATATTTAGTCAACACCATCTATCGCTTTCGAATCTTAATTAATGACAACCGAAACAAAAAAGGAATAATTTTTTAGTTTATATTAAAATTTTAGTGTCAGAGATTCTACATATTTAAGAATATTTGGTTAATTATAAAAACTTAACTAAAAACAAAATAAAATGTCAAAAAAATGTACACAAAACAACAACAAATTTTTGGGTTAACTATTAACCTAAGTTTAAACCTGCAGTATGAAACCCACCGTAAATCGTACAGCATAAGAATATACAGGTCTTAAATACTCTTCGTCTCTTCAAATCGCCGGCAATTACAATAACATAGTTGTAACATTGCGAAACGTTTGTATACTTATATATTAATATTCTCCCTAAGTTATGTTACAACAATTTGTATATATAATCAGTGGTGCCAGAAGTTTTTGGTCAAAAATCCCCATATATAGAAAAATAAGTAGTGAAAATCTTCAATAATATCATGAATAATCGTCAAAAAAAATCGTTATCAGTAAATTATTATAAAAGCACAAATTTTACTTATTTTTAAATCATAATTTCATAATTGTTTCAAAAAACTGATGCGACAATGCTTGCCTAACTTGTCGCTCTTTACGTCTTTCAGAACTTTCGCAATTCCGGATTTTCGTTACCTAAATAATTAATTTTTTTTATTTTTTATTTCTTCTCGAAAAAGTCTGGCATTTATGTTGGAAACACATCCTAACAAGGGTTATGGGATTTTAATTTTGATAAATTTACTATTAGACAAAATTCTGTTTTTAAAAATTTCCATTACGTCATAATTGATCTACAATTAAAAATAAGCTTAAAAAGCGCATTTCTAAATTTTCAAACGCGATATTATTAAAACTGTGATAAGATGCAGAAATTTGGAAAACCGATTAAGAATCAGTGAATCTAAAGTCTGTATAAAAATCTTGCACCAAAATTCAAGCCCCTTCAAAAAAAAAAAGAATTATTTTGTAAAGCTGTGAAAATTAAACAATGATTGACTCAATGCTAACTTTTGTTTAATTTTTTTTCGAATTTTGCTTAAAATTCGGTAAAAAAAAATCTGTAGTTTTCAAAAATCCTCAAAAGTTATTGTTTGATTGCTGGTGTAGATCATTTTTGGCTAAATTGAGTTAGGAATTGATTATTTATAATTAATGTGTCCTCTTTCTAAATATGTAGTCCGTTGTTCTAGATCTCGTATTAATTAGGAGATATCCAGTTCCACTATGATTCACATCCCTAATTTTCACAATTACAAATTATTGTTTTGATGCACATGCAACTTTTTGGTATATGAAGCAAATTTTCAATAGAAAAGTTAAAACATACTTTTGTTGTGTTTTGCCGCAAGGTTTATATTATAAAGAATTATTTTTATATTTTCAGAATATGTCTTAGTTTTTTTGTTTATTTAAGCATGTTTGAAAGCACCCAAAAACATAAAAATCAACGCCCAAATAAAAAAATTAAAGTGCTTCTTCCCCGACACCCAAATGATAATACCGTTCCAGTTAATGCTTTGCAAAGTATTGAGATAGCACCAAGAAACGCAAAAATCAGAAAATCAGTGATGAGCCCTCGTCACTGATGACTTTTAAATTACTCTAAAAAAATATGACTCTTGGAGTTATTGTATTTATGGGTCAAACATTTTTTAAAATTACTTTTTGGAGATTCTTTTCCAAAAATAAAGTAATGTTTTTGGAAAACGAGCGCTGGGAAGTCACTTTATTCAAGCTTTGGTAATTTCCAAATTTAGTGGTTTGCCAGTACTTCGTTTTGTAGGACCGCGGACTACTTGTGATTTGCCAGTGCTTCCTTTTTGTTACCACACATAATTTCTACCTGGGTATTTTAGAGATTTTTTTTTTTAGGAAGTAACTATACGAAGTAACTATGCATTTGGTGCATAGAATATTATTTTTTTTGTTTTTTGAAAATTACAAATAACTTTTCATATCTTTTATAAAAAGTTATAAAAATTAATATTTTTGTTTATAAAATATGTCGCAATTGATATTGACAATAAAAAAGAGAATGTATCATGTAGATTTTGAAAAAAATAGTATTAACTTTCTTTATAGTTTTTCTCGAAAAAAAGGTTTTTGGTTTGTGCAAGTTAATTTAACTTGTCCCGCGAAGCCAGATGGCTTGTATATCGTCGACATGATATAAAATCGTCACGTCTGTCACCACTGATACTTATACATTTTTCTGTGCTGCCAGGTAATTTTTTAAGTCCCTGGTAAAATTAAAAAAACATTGCTATGATAGAAAAAATCTGACTACAATCAGTAATATCTATCCATATGTGGCTCTCTTAATCCACGATCTATTTAGTTGGCCGTGTTCTTTAAAAATAGGATTCGCTAATTATTGAGGGAACCGTGCCACAGTACGAAATCCACAGAACAAATAGAAACTTAGTGCTGCCAGTAAAGTTTTAGCACATATCCCCATTTCGCAAGTTTACATACCCAAAATTTCACAAAAAATGTTCAATGGCCAATTTTATACCCAATTTAATTTTTAAGCTATAACTACAATTTACTGTTTTGTTAATTCTTTGCACAAAGTTAATTTAATTTTTAAAACTACAAAATTATACATTACAAAATTGTTGAAATTTTTCGTTATATTAAAATTTTTGCATTTTTGTTTTGGTTTAAAATTTTTTTTAATATTTGTTTTGTTTTCCATTTTTATATATTTTAAAAATTTTGTATTTTTTAATTTTTATGTTTTTGTTTCCATAAGTTAACAACGACGAGTTTCGATTGGAAGTTAACAAAATTTTTAGAAACGGAGCTTTACAAAAGTTGAGTTTGCAAACCCAAAATGTGGTCCTCTTTATATAAGACAAGGTTTATATAAGACAATTCAAAATTTCAGAGACTTTTAAGATGATTTCGTTAACATTTTTGCGATTTCTCGAAAACGGGAGAGGTGTAAATATTGCATAAATAAAATTTGGAAATGAAGTTAATTTTCTTAATAATACAAAATATTTTCTGAAAGTTAAAAATCCTTGAAAAAAATTAATAGAATTTAAAAATGTTTAAAAGCGGGAAAATTTGTTCAATAAAATTTTATTTTAATTGGATGCCTTTCGACTAAATATAATCTATATATTTAATTATATCTAAAGACAATTTAATATTTTTATTTAATCCCATTAAACAGCTAAACTCCACAAAATCAATCTGAAAACTTAACAGGTTACTTATATTCATATAAAAATTTCTCTCATTTTCATCTATACTATTCTTCACGTATAAAAAAACTATTTAAAGATCGTAGAAAAATAAAATTTTTGCTAAATGCAGTGATGTGTGATGAAAAATTCTGTGATCCAGCATTTGAGAATATATATTAAACAAAAATATTAATATATAAAACTTAAATACGAACAAAAAACAAAAAATTAGAAAACGTAAAAATCCCATTTATTTTGGGTAGAATTTAAAATAAAACAAAAATTAGAATATAGATTCATAAAAAAAAAAAATTTAGCAAAATATTTATGTTTTTATTTAACTCTTCATTTTTTATAATTTTCTTTCAGCTTTTTTAGCAAATTTGTAAAATATATAAATAATTTTTAGCTTAAACTATATAGGTAAAAAATTAAAAGGAAAAACTTTTGGCACAAAGCTTTTTTTGAAGCCATAAAAATTAAAAAAATAATAATAATAATTAAGTTTTTCAGTCATTCATTAAATTAACGAAAAATCATTACATTTATAAAATGCTTATTAATGTCTAACAAAAAATATGTGTCTTTTACTTTGTGTGCTTAAATTAACTAATTTTAATTAAGATTATAAATTAATTAAATAAAATTAAAAAAAAACATAAGATCGTATATAAGAAAATTCCCAAGTAAAAAGCGCGATCTCTGCTTCCAGTCTAATTTATTTGCTTCCATTACAATTTTAAAACAAAAATATAATTTGGCTAATCTAAAAACAAAAAAATACTTCCAAAATTTCTTAAATAAAAAAAATCAATAAATAAGAAGACCTACTTAAAATTTGTCTTCTTATATACGAATGTGTCAAATAAAAATTCAATCTTTTTTATTTATAAAAGAAATCATAAAAATTGAAAAAACAAAATAAAAATCATATTTTGTAAAAATATACATATTTTATACAAAACATTAAAAAAAACACGTCTAATCAAAAACAAAATCTCATAAACTTTTACTCACGACAATTGAAACAACAAATAATTAAAACATTTCGTCTTTATAATTATAGCAAAAAACAAACATTCACTATTTAATAAAATATATAATTTATTTTTCATTAATAAATCACATCATTAAAAAGAACAAAAAATACAGAGATTATTTTATTGTGAAAAAAAAAATCCAAAACATAATGAAAAAATCTGAAAATTTTATAACAAAAGCAAACAATTTAAAGACTGGTCAACGAGGTGTTCCGCGTATATGCAAACAAAAACAAAACAAAATACATATTTATTTAAATACAAAAAAAAAACAGCATATAATTTAAATTAATAAATATAGAGCAAATAGTAAGTAACATTTTAAAAAATAAATCTATAAAAATATGTATTTAAAATAAAAAAAAACACTAAATTTAAATTCCGTTATGATGACAAAGAATTTGCAAATTATTTTAATGGAATTATTAACAACAGTAAGATTTACAAATATATTTCTAAAGCTGATTTCAAATTACTTTAAGAAGTTGTTATATCCCAAAATACCTTTTGGTGCAGGGTAAGTCGATCTAGCGTTGTTGGCCCGCCCTTCCGTCTGTGAGTGTGTCCATATAAATTATATAATTAAACTACAGATCACAAATGTGAAGATAAAATTTGGCACATAACTTACTTTGGCCCAAGGACGAAGTTTATTTTGACTGGTGAACTTCAACAATGTTTGGGCGATATTGTCCCCATATAAGCTATGCACCCGATATTTGCTTAAAAACATTTTTGCGGACTTCTCATTCAAAATAAGTATTTGATCCTTGCTATGGTCTAAATAACATACGGCTAACATGTGATTTTTTGTTTTATAATCTGTTCTATTAAAAATTGATTGCCGCCTTTGCAGAAATTTCTGTAAAAAGTATCCTTGAAAGTTTTGAAATACATATTTATCTTATTGTGCACTTCTCATAATAAAATCTAAATTTTTCGAGCAATTTACGCTGGATCTCATATTGAAAGTTTAACTTAAATTTAATTATTAAACAAAAAAAAAAAATTAAAAAATTATATACAAAGTAACAACAAATATAATAAACTGACAGTATAAAACACAGCGTTAATTTTTCCAAAGTTTAAATATTTCCCAGAAAAGGTTTCTTATTTACTTATAGACAGGGCAACCAGAAATATGCTGTATAATGTTTTTCCTGTGTGTTTTATGCTCCTGTGTGCATATTTTGCTCTTACCAGTATATTTTTGTATACTTTGATGTTGAGAGCATATTTTTGATCAATAATCGAATTTTTTTAGTATTTTTCTATTTGTTCAGAACAGTGTTGTCAGTTTAGGGAATTTATCCCCAAATTGGGGATTTTTTTCGTCAATGGGGATAAAAATTTCCGTTTGGGGATCTAGGGATTTATTGGGGATGATATGAAATTTTAGGGGATTTTTGGGGGATAACATATTATTGCCTTTTTATATTTTAATGAATTTAACCCTGATAATTCTAAATATTTATACATTTCTTTTAAGAATGATGATAATAGTGCATTATTTTAGGCTACACAAATTTGTGTCTGGCAAGTTAATTTTTACCTTAATTCCTTTTGGTGAAAATTTGAATTCTTTCGGTTCCAAAATATTTAAGGTTATTCGAATGTAATATGAGTTATAAGAAGCTCTTCTTAAATTAAATATATATGTTATTCAGTTGTCAAAAATTCAATCCATCTGCTGAAATATTAAAACTTTTTAAAACAGTACCAGAAAATTTTGATTCTGAAATATTTAAAACGAAAAATTTTGATTCACATTTTTTTGCTGTTATTTAAATTTATTTGTTCTTTTTTATAATTTTTAACAATTACAAAATTTATTGAGTTTGAGTATATAACTTACCGAAAAGAATTAAATAAATATAGTATTTTTACATTAAATAAAAAAAAAAAAATTAACGAATACGAATTTTTTCCAGAAAATAAAAATTGGGAATTTTTGGGGATAACAAATTGAAAATTGGGGATAAAGTCTGAAAAAAAACTGGCAACACTGGTTCAGAATAAAAGCATATTTGAGAGCATTTTTTTAATTTTTTCCTATCAAACAATAAATTTTTGCAATAAAAAAAGTTATAAAATATAAAAAAAAATTTTTTTTTTTAATTTTTTGCATTTATTTTTTTGTATTTTCTAAGGTTTTAAACATCGATTTTGGAATTTCTATCCACATCGGCAGTGCATACATTTTTTCTTTACAATTTAATCTATATCTCCATAAAAACAAATTTGACAAAAAATACTCCAATTGTACTAAAAAACTGGATTTTTCAAGAAAAATATGTTTTAAGAGCATATTTTTGAAGTTTTAAGAATATATTTTTTTTTTAGCATAAAATGGTTTTTTAAAGCATATTTCTGATTGCCTTGCTTATGTATATTATGTTATTATAGCTATCGAATAATTTTGAATAAAGAAAAATTAATATTGAGAATGCACTTTGTTCTTGAAAATATAGCTCATACTAAGCACTGACGTAAGGATAAACAAAACTTTTGATGAAAAATTAAAGAATTCTTGAACATTTTTAAAATTTGAGAAAATAGTTGACCAAACTTTATTTTACTAATTTTTTTATTCATAAAATTTCCATTTTGGTAGGTTTTTTCGCGAGTCGTTATCGGTATAGTCGAAATGTTTTTGGAATCGCCATGTTTATATTTATTTTCCGGAAGGTGCATTTTTAAATCCCTAAAACTTAGATAGCCTGTTATATTATATTAAGACATAAAGAGCATCTTATTTGAATATTGGAAAAAACAGAATTATAGTTTAATTTTTGTTTTGCAACAAGTTCATCATAAATTTATATTTTCCTATAATATTTTATTTGTTTGCAAAAAGTTCTATTGGTACCACAAGAGAATGAGATGCATGCAAACTCTTGAGATTCTATGCTCGTTGATGTTACCGGTTGCAAATATTAATTTCTAAAATGTTATATCAGTTGTTTTATTTACAAGTTAAAACCTGTGATCACGATCACGATCACTCAAGATACTCACGATGGTATTTTGCACACAATGCAAAAAAACACAGCATGCATCATCATAACTACCCAATGTAGAAACACTAATGACATATTATTATTTTTACCAGCATTTGCATTATTTTAAAACATATAATAATAAGTTACTAATAATTAGTTACTTGTTCCATTATTTCCAAATAAAAAATAATGCGTCACCAATAACGACTTATTTTTATCATTATTCCAAACATAAAGTATTGTTCTAGATTTTTTTTTGTAAATTTTTTTGAAATCTATTTTTAGACTCAATATTTTTTCAATACTGGTAAGGATATATGTAACCACATATTTTTTGATTTTTTGTATGTTGGCGAGTAAGCTGACTTGTGCGCAGCAGGTCAATTATGTTTTTATCTATCAATTATTATATGGCGAGATAGCTCAGATGGTAGATGGTCCAATTCCTGCACGATCAAATTTTATTTAAAAAAAATTTGCTGAATGTCATATATTTGACATCCCACCGTGGGATGTCACTAATATATAGAAATGGCAAAGGCAACTCTGTTTCAATACAAATGGTGGACTGTGGCCAATCGCGATCGTGAATAACCTCACTATTTAAAAGAACAGCGATTTGCAAATCATATTCACAGAGAACGGCGTTACTGAAAAATCGCCGGATCGATTATTTATCTCTACCCTCTACACCGTTAGTAAAAATGGCACAATCGACTGCTGATGGGTACTTTCGGTATATATTTTGGTACTTTTTTATAATCGCCTTAGTTTTTTAAAGATCTTTATTTTTAATAATTTTCAAAATATTCTTAAAAATAAAAATTAGTTGTTGCAAATATTTTAAAATAGGTTTTGTTTGAAACGTTCTTGCTTTTGATAAATTTCGATAGGGAAATCAAAAATGGAAATGAAGAAGGCATTTTTACACTCAGGGACTTATGGCGGTAAAATTAACCGCAATTTGCATTAAAAAATTTACACAGCAATTGCATTTGACTTAACAACAATCGCAAATATTTTTAATTGAAATTGTGGTAAAAATAACTGCAATGTCAGTTAATTTTAAATGCAAGTGCAGTGTAAACCTTTAACCGCAATTGCAGTTAATTTTGCCGTCATAATTCTCTTAGTGTACGAGTACTTCAAAATCTGAGACAGCTGAAAATCTAATACTACCAAAAACATGATATCATTTTTCAGGACAAATAATTCAAAATATCTTAAAATTGCTAGAATTTTTCGGTAAATGAGAAGTATCAGAATCACATATTTCTGTTATAGGAAAAATTTCTTAAAGTCAGAAAGAGAGCTTGAAAAACATAATTCTTTTTTTAATCAATATGCATTAAAATTTAAACTATATAATTAATCAGTGAATAATATGAAACTACTTCAATGAACGATTTAAAATAGAAAAAAGTGAGATAATGGTAAAATCTAATTTATAAGGTTTCAATTTTGACTCCAATTTCAAATCATTTATTTAAAATGATTATGGATTTTTCACTGATTTATAAGGATAATCAGTTTTAATTCGAGTTTATTCAAAAAAGAGCTATCTTCTTCAAGCTCTGGATAACACAGGCTTTTAGGGTCATATGTTATACATAATCACTTTTGAAATTTATACAAAACTTATAAAAATGAATTTTTCATACAAAATTCAATTTATATACCTTAAATAGCTCTAATATTACCAGTTGTTAAAATAATGTTGTGGCACAAAACAAAATAAAGCGGTTTTGGCACTTTTCTGCCATCATTTCGGCGTGAAACACAGTTGCCCGAATACCATCACTGATTCACTAACCTTTTTATGAGCATTTTGCCATACAGCTGTTTTAATATTGTTAAAAAAATAAAGCATACTTTTGGGCATTTTTTTGATTACTCACTGTTGTTCCGCAAACCCAGTATCCCGTTTCTGTATCTAATGCGAGAAGTTTTCTCGTCGAGAAATGCATGGTCACCCTGCATATCACAGGGCGATTGAAGAGATAAAAAAATGGACTTTAGGTTTTGTCGTAATATTTTCCGATGCTGTAACTTTTATAACTGGGGATATATGTAGTTTTGTAAAACACCTAATTAAATTAGAAATAACTTACATGCAGCACATTATTAGCTAAATTGATTCCATATATATTTTATTGTCTGCGACTCACCTTATATAAAAGAGAGCAGGGTTGTATTCGATGCGAGAAATACAGAAAAGGGGTGCAGAAAAATTATTTCTGCTAAGGAACAGTGTTGCCAGAGAAATTTAACTCATCTTCCTATTTTGTAAGTTGAAATTCCGAAAAATCCCAGTAAATGTAAAAGTTTTTAGCAGAATTTCAATAACACACTTCCGAAATTTAAAAAACATTAGAATCCTTAAAATAAATAAAAGAATGGGTAAAATCCATAATATTTGGTGAAATCCTCCAATCTCTCCCTTAAAAATGTTTACCAAATCCCAAAGTTGATAACACAAGTTGGGCCGAATTCTCTTATCTGACAACACTGATAAGGAATTATTTTTTTTTCCTAAAATTAATTTTTTTATTTTTTTTCTATAAAGATATACAGAATGGAAACTAAGAATTTACTGTAGAAAAAAATATAAAAAAAAATCGGAATATATTTATATAAATAAAATGTAACAAAATTGCAGTGGAAGCTAAATATTTATAAACATAACAAAAATATTAATTATTTTTTGTAAACAAAAACAATTATAAAAAATTAACAAAGAAAAAATATTCAATCTTTTTTTTTAGATTTAGAAAAACTACCTAGATTTTATTATTATTAAAACTAGAATTATTTTATATATAATTATATATAAAACAAGCCTAACTATATTATTTAGTGTAAAAAATTAATGTTGTATTTATATTAAAATAAACTTAGAGTAATGATTTAAATTAAAATAAAAAAAACAAAAAATTAATTATAAATAAAAATGCTAAGCATAGATTTATGTTGAATATAATGTAATATAGAATATATATTTTTACGCACAAGTGTTAGAAACTTAAAAAAACTACATTTAATTTAAATTTTTATTAATTTATAAAAAAAATATATACTAATTTGCAATAGTCTTGATTTGAACAATATGTTTGTAAAAAAAATTGTTTTGTTTTAAAAATATCAATATTTTTTAGATGTAAAGTTTAATATAAATACAATTTTTGAGCGAGATAGCATTAAACAAAAATAAAAAAATTATAATAAAAATTATAGTAAAAAACTAAAATATAAATAAAAAAAGTAGAAAAAAAATAATAATTAAGTTAAAAACTATAAAAAAAAAATTAGCTTGTTTTTATGTTTATGAATGTGAAAGATTTGTAAATGTTTTTAAGAAACATAAAAATGTTTTCGAAATAAATGTAAGCTACAATTAAAGAAAAAATCAAAATTTATTTATGTTCAATATATAAAAAAGACATTTATAAAAAAATTTTGATTAAAGTAAAAAAAGTATATGGCCAATGCTAAAAAAGTGTTATAATGATAAAAGATGATAAGACCCCATGTTATTTATAAATATTTATAAAACACTTGAAAAGAAAACTGTATGTATTGTAAGTAAAACCTGAAATAATTGTAAAGAATTGAAATTTATAAAAAAAATATTTTGTTAGCTTAAATTTTTCTTTAAATTAATAAAAATAATTTAATATAAGATAATTTATTGCTTAATTTATTAAACAAAATATACTTTTATATTATAAAAATAATTCAAAACACACAACAAGTAAACTAATTAAATTAAATTTAAACATTAAATGTATTTTTAAAACCTGCTTGTTTTTGTGCATAATTTTCTTTATTTTTTTTTATTATTATTAAAAGAACAAAAACAAAAAAATTGTTATTTATACAAAGCTTTAATTTAAATTAAAAAAATGAATTAAATTTACTTTTTTAACCCTTAATAATAATTTAATATTTTTGCTTAATTGTTGCTGCTTTTTGTGCATATTATTATAACAAATAAAAAAAGTGAAAAATAAAAAAACACACACACATTTTCCTTTATTCATAAAAAAAATATATAAGTAATATTTATATTTTTATTCGAATGTCAAGTATATAACTATAAAAAATTTATTATAAAAAATAAAAAAAAAACATTTAAACGTATATTAAAGATGTTTAAAATAAAAAACTCCCAAAAACGAAATCCAGAAAATGTACGTAATTTGATATTTTGACGATGGAAATTTCTGTGAACAAAACAAAAACAAAAAAAATATATGAAAATATTACGAAAATATAGAAAATGCAAAAATTTTTTTATTTCAATAAAAAATGAGTAAAATTAAAAAAAGGCTTTCAATTTATTAATGTTGTGTTATGAAGTCAACGTTAGGTAAGTACTAACGCTATTGATTTAACCAGGCTCCATGTGTACTTTTACTGGGTCTGTCTCTGCACCAAAAAATTAGTGAAAAATTTATTGATATGACCAACGAGCATAGAATCTCAAGAGGATGCATATGTCTCTTCCTCTGTTAGCTGGCTCTGGCCGATATTTGAAGAAATTTTATTAGAGGGTGATAGGTTAAATTTTATTAAATATTACAAATTGTTTCGACAAGTATGCATAATATGATAAAAAAAAACTAAACCCGAGTGAGGGAGCGCTTAACAGTATGTGAGCGACTTGCTCATGTGATATGTCATTACCGTTTCCACACTGGGTAGTTCCAACTTTTACCCAGTGTAGAAACAGTAATGACATTTCATTATTTTTTGGACTACCAGTAATGACACCGACTTACTTTCTGCATTATTTTATAATATATAGTAATGAGTTACTAATAAATACTTACTTTTTTCATTATTTAAAAAAAAAATAATGTATTACCAATAATGACTTATTTTTTATCATTATTTCAAAAATAAAGTAATGTTCTAGGTTTTTGTAAATTTTTTTGAAATCTATTTTTAGACTCAATATTTTTTCAACACTCGTAATGTAATATGTAACCACATATTTTTTGATTTTTTGTATGTTGGCGAGTAAGCTTACTTGTGCGCAGCAAGTCAACTATGCTTTTATCTATCAAATATTACATGTCGAGATACATAGCTCAGATGGTACAGCTATAGACTGGCAGTCTGGAGTCCCAGGTTCGATTGCCGGACGAGAAAATTTTATTTAAAAAAATTTTACGTTAAAAAAATATTTTTTTCATAAAACTTATTTTTTTGAAAATCTAGTTTTAGAATCATTATTTTAGTCAATACTGGTAAGCACATAGGTAACGACATATTTTTTTATTTTTCGTATGCTGGTATGTAATTCATTATTTTTCGCGACATCGCCATACAAAGGTAATAAGAAAAGTAACTAGTTGCCATTACCAGGTATGTAGTTATATAACCACGTATCTGGTAATGATTTTCTACACTGGGTATTTGTTAATTGTTTTCAACCACGAACATATTTTTCCACTCAGACCCTACGAGTATTGCGATTTCCAATAACACTATTCGAAAAGAACAATTTGCGGTTTTTTAAACTCTTTATACCCTACACCACTATGTGGTCATTATACCCTACACCACTATGTGGTCAGGGTATTATAAGTTTGTGCTGATGTTTGTAACACCAAAAAATATTGGTCCTAGACCCACCTTATAGTATACCGATCGGCTCAGAATTTTTTATTATTTTGATTTAACGACGTCCGTCTGTCCGTCCGTCCGTCCGACCGTCCGTCTGTCTGTCCATGCATTCTTGTGCGCACTCTACAGGTCGCAAATATTAAGATATTTTGATGAAACTTGGTACACCGACTTATGTCAGCCCAAGGAAGACGCCTGTTGATTTTCGTTAATATCGGTCCATGTTTTTACCTAGTGCCCATAAAGGGTCCTACCAAAATTATATTGTTTATACGCTGCCGGTCGTAAATATTAAGATATTTTGATGAAATCTGGTACACAGCCCTATGTTGGCCCAACGACGAAGCATATTGATTTTAGTTAACATCGGTCAATCTTTAGACCTAGTGCCCATATAAGGGTCCTACCAAAATTATACTGTTTATACGCTGCAGGTCGCAAATATTAAGATATTTCGATGAAATTTGGTACACAGACCTATATTGGCCCAATAACGCAGCCTATTGATTTTGGTGAACATCGGTTCATGTTTAGACCTAGTGCCCATATAAGGGTCCTACCAAAATTATACTGTTTATACGCTGCAGGTCGCAAATATTAAGATATTTGTATGAAATTTGGTACACCGACCTATGTCAGCCCAAGCACGAAGCCTATTGATTTTGGTTAACACCGGTCCATGTTTAGACCTAGTGCCCATATAAGGGTCCCCCCCAAAATTTGTTTTGTTACAAACTGCAGGTCGCAAATATTAAGATATTTTAAAGAAATTTGGTGCGCTGACTCACATTATAGAAAATTTTGACACAAGCCCCATTTTAACTCATTCGAATTTCGGATCCAAACATTAGTTGGCTTTTAACCAGACTGGTGTAGGGTAGTGTATAGTCGGCATGCCCGACTTTAACCTTTTTACTCGTTTTTTTATATTTTTGCTTAAAGTTCGTTAAAAGAGTTAGTAATTTTCCTAAATCGTCAAAAGGTATTTACCCCTAAGTTCGTAAACGCTTTGTAAAATTATATGAGGTTTATTGAACAAATTGTATATGAAAATGACGTTTTGTAAACCTGATGTAACTTTACAAAGCATTTATGAATTGAGGGGTTAGTTTTTATTCAAAAATCGTCATTTGCAAAATTTTGACTAAAAAAATCGTCAAAATGATGTAAAATCGTCACATGTGGTACCGCTGTACCCCATTGTTGTGAAAGCCAGTGTTACCACATCGTGAATAATTACCCAAATTGTGGATAATTTTTAGCTTTGTGGGTAGAACGTGGGGAATCGCTGTTATGTGTAGTTTTTGGCCAACACACTTGGCCGACTTTTCTTTTTTTTTGATGTACTTCAACTTTGTTTATTAGTTAAACATTGTTTAAACTTTATATGTTGTTTTTCAGATGTCGTTTAATTTATTTATAATTGAGGCTTAACCCAGCAGCATGGACCAACTAAACTAAAGAACAAATTTGTCAACATAAGCAGCTGTTGGACAATAATTTCTTTAATCGATTCCACATTGCAACGTATTGACAGATAAAAATTATTGGGTGAATAACTTAAAAATACAGGGTTCACAACAGATGGCGTATCTTTTAGACATGGTTCGCGTCTTTAATAACGTATATGGCATTTTGGAGGGTAAACATCTGTTATTTATTCTCACTTAGTCACTGTACAAAATAGCGTAAACAACAAAGTTTTTTTTGCTTCTAAAATGTCCAATTTTGTGCCAACAAAGCATCATTTGCGGGAAGTTTTTCTTTACTTCTTCACTTTGAAAAAAGTGCAGCTGAAGCACGTCGATTGCTCAATGAAGCTTATCCTAAATATTTTCCATCAATTTCAATGCGAGAGATGGTTTGTGCGGTTCAGAAGTTGTAATTTTGATACGGAAGACAAAAACCGCCCACGACAGCCAAAAAATTTCGAAGATGATGCTGCACCGAATACAGTTGATTCGTTTAAAACGAGCATTAGGCGGAAAAACTCCCGAAATATGCGACCAGACATGAAGCCCGTCCGACTACCATTTGTTTGGTTCGATGCAAAACTCTATCACTAGAATACGCTTCACTTCAAAACAGGGTATCCGAAATTGGCTTGTTTCGTTCTTGGTCTCAAAAAATGAGCAGCGCGAAATCCATATGTTGCCACAAAGATGGGCAGGTCATATCTAACGATGGCCAATATTTATTTTGAATAAATTTATATTCTACCAATGTTTCACAATAAACGCCCAAAATTCCCCAAAAATCCCGCATTTTTAAGTTTAACACCCCCGCATTTTTAAGTTAGACACGCCCCATCGAAACTATATATTTGTGTTATTTCTTTTTTAAAATGTTTCCTTATTGCAGGTCTTTATAATATTTGGTAAAAAATGAGTCATGGGTAATTCTCTAAAATGTTGGTAATTTTGTCTACAGTTGTGGGTGGGTATTTTTGAATATTTTTGTGGCAACGATGTTGCAAACCCAGAAAAACTACATATTTCTGATAAGAGCAGTGATGGTATTTGAGAATGTGTGTTTTGTGTTCAAATGATGCCAGGAAAATGACAAAATCGCTTTAATTCTGCAGTAACTTTATTTTTCACTACCTGATATTAGTATTATTACTCGTAAAGGGAGGGTGTAGTTTACGTTAGGTTCTTGTAAATAATGCATATTTCACAGCGATAAATAATTTTAAACAAACATAATAATGTCTGAGAAGTTTTTCGTTTTTTCATTTTTCATCAAGCAAAACTTTGTTTCGTAAGAAATTTGCCCTACATAAGAAAATATTTTTATTAAAAATTCATTTGTCATTTGTTCTGTGGAACAGGATTAAAAATAACTGCTCTAAAGAACTGTACTTTTCATTAGTTGTTTTTCTTAATAACTGTTCTAATAGTTGTTTTGTATTTTTTTCTATAGAAAGACAACTGAAATTACAGTTAAAAACAATAACTACTATTTACCACCCAAACAACTGCCATGTAGTATCTGTAAAACTTTTATGAGTGCATTTGTGATGTCTTCAGTACAATATCCTTAACCACACCACACAATCATAGAGATAAATTATTATCACGCTTTTTACCTTGTTATGACAGTTGCATAAATAAAAATTTTAAATTACATATTTCATTTTCAACCTCATATTAATATGACTTTATGACCCTATTTTATGAACTTACTCCTTTTATATTAATAGGTTGTCATCAGTGTATTCACAACAATATCCAGCCATAATAAAATATGGAAAAAACAACAATTTTTGGCAGCTGTAATTAACACAAATGTCAATTATGTTTGTGGTTATTGTGATAATTTTATCACATTGCCATCATTTTATATACAAGTAACTATCGAGTAGTACGTGGGTAACTATTTAAGTAGTGAATCTTGGCCACTTTAGCACTTGTTAGGCTCCAGCTGATATTTCCACTAAAAATATTAACATTTTTGACCATAGTCTTTTTGTCATTTGAGCATTACAATAATTTATAGAATTATGCTCTAATGCATAAAATTTTCTTATTTTTGCATTAAGGTATACATTCAAAAAAGTTTGACAGTTACTACATGACAGTTGTTTGTGTAGTAATCAGTAATTGTTGTTTTTAACAGTAATTACAGTTGTTTTTCTGACGGTTATTTAAGAAAACAACCAACAAAAAGTAGTGTAATTTCGTAACAGTTGTTTAAATCAGTTGTTTTTAATATCATAATAAACAAACTACCAAAACAGTATTTTTACAGTAAACAGTAGGTTTTTTTTAGTTATTTAAAAAATAAAAAATTTCTTTGAATTTTAAAAATTCTTGTTTAGTTTATATTTGTTATTATTGATATATTTCTAGTTTGCAAATAAAACTCAGAAACTTGTATTGTATCTCCAATGCATAAAAGCATAATAACTGGAGAACTGTTTAGAATTTTTACTTCAAATTTTAAATAGTCTGAAGTATTTAATACCACATATTTTTGTAATCGAAAGAAAAAAAATATTTTTTTTATTAAAATATACTTTTATAAACAAAAAGGATTGACTATTAAAAACAGTAGTTTTTACCGATTTTTTTAGTTGTTTCGAAATTTTTGTAGTAAAACTTTATCAGTTAATTTTGCATTTGTAAGTTATTTTTAACAGTTAAGAATAACAAAAGTTTTAATTATTTTAAAGGTAAATACTTCTGCCGCCTTTTTAACTGCATATACCTTTGTTTTAACTGCCATTTTCAGTATATTCTACCGACAAACTTTTGTGAGTGTACAATTGCTAATGTATAAATTTTCCTTATTAAACGTTTATTAAAAAATTTTATGCATAATCGTTAAATATCAATTTGTTAATTTTTCGTTTTATTCTGGCAACACCCTCAAGTTCTCTCCATTTTAAAATAAATTGTTAGTGATTCATAAACCTAGTAAACGATTGACTCGTTAATCGTAGCTTAATAATATTGTTTTGAAGATCTTATCAATAAAAATAATTTATAAGAAATCGAAACAAGATTAAAAACAGTGTTTATGCATAACGAAGAAGTAATAATGGAAAACTAATATTTAAGAGGCGGTATACTGAATGTATTCGAATGACGATTGTTTTTTGATCAAATCAACCTCACTATTTTGTTTAGTTTATTTTGTATTTTATTTGTATACAATTTCATAAAATTTATGGTGCAATTGTTCTAGAATTTTTTAATTTGTTGGATATAAAATGTGGGAATTTACATATTTTTGGTTGAATAACCCTTCAAAAAGTCTTTAAATAGATAAAAACTCAATATTTATGATTTCAACCAATGGCCTTGCAACTCTCTCAATAATTTTTATTTGAAAAAATATTAGGCGGCTTGGACAGGAACGAACTCCGACTGGTTAATCAGGGATGGAAAAGGCTCACTTAATCGGGCTCTTATACCAAAAAATGTTAGATCGCTCTTACATATTTAAAAATGTAAGTAACTAAAAAATAGCTTTCCTTTGGCTCGTTAAAAAACATAAAATTTAAATATTTAGATATTAGCAAATATTAGCACAAATTGCGAAAAAAAAACATTTGCAAAAACGAAATTTTTGTAACAATATATTCGCTTGTAGAATGTCGATCGCTGATTACCTCTTTTAATTCATTTTCTGTACCATAAAGCCTTTTTCGAATTCCGCCGTTATTTTGCAACTTTTTAAGTGCGGTTTTTTTAAATATATAACTTAGGGATTGAATTTTTGTACCATAAAGTCTTTTTTCAAATTCCTCTATTATTTTGCAATTCTTTACGAGCGTTTTGTTTTTAATTTATAATCTAGGGGCTATAATACACATTTCATATAACAAAGTTTGGTGGCTAGTTGCAAAAAAAATTCCGAAAAATAAAATTTGCAAAAAGGAAAATTTTTGTATCAATATATTTGTTTGCAGAATCTAAATCGCTGATTGCGTTTCCTAATTAATTTTTTGTACCACAAAGTCTTTTTTCGCGTTCCGCTTTTATTTTGCAATTTTTTAAGTACGTTTCTTTTTAATTTATAATCTAGGGACTATAATACACATTTTATACAACAAAGTTTGGTGGCTAGTTGCAAAAAAAATCGCGAAAAATAAAATTTGCAAAAAGGATAAATTTTTCATCAGTATATTTGTTTGCAGAATGTAAATCGCTGATTAAGTTTTTTAATTAATTTTTTGTACCATAAAGCCTTTTTTCGCTTTCCGCGATTATTTAGCAAATTTTTTAAGTGTGGTTTTTTTAAATTTATAATCTAGGGTCTATAGTACCAATTTTATACACAAAAGTTTGGTGCTTAGTTTGCAAAAAAAAAAATAAATCGCGAAAAAAATATTTGCAAAAACGAAAATTTTTGCGTCATTGTATTCATTTGCAGACTGTTAATCGCTGATTGGGGTTTTTAATTATTTTTTTCTACCACAAAGTCTTTTTTCGCGTTCCTCTATTATTTTGCAATTTTTTTAGTGCGGTTTTTTAAATTTATAATCTACGGAGTATAATGCCCATTTCATAAAACAAAGTTTGGTGGTTAGTTGCAAAAAAAGAAAATTTTGGCATTGTTTGTAGAATGTAAATCTTTTAATTAATTTTTTGAACCCCAAAGCCTTTTTTCGCATTCCGATATTATTTTGCAATTTTTTACGTATGGGTTGTTTAAAACTCATAATCTATGGCTATAATACTGTTGGAATAGTATAATTCCATATTAAGTTCCATTCTTGATTTTTATAACTAAATTATTATTTTCCATCCCTGGTTACAAAGAGCGCACATAATGACCCTGCAAACATTTAAAAGATACCTTCCAAGAAGATATTTCATTTGAATGAAAATAATCAAGTAGTATTTACTTTGAAATTGTCTTCCTTTTATCACTTGGAAGATAATTCGACGATATTTGGAAAAAAGTAATTCAAAAATTTTATCATTTGTCATAACTTTTTATGACAATATTTCGGCAATATCATCTTTGTATCATTTGGAAGATAAAGCAAATTTGTTTGAAATCTTTTATCAATTTGGAAAAAATTAAAACTAAATTTGTACAAAAACAATCAAAAGATATATAGGAAATAAACTCGTGAAAAGTTAAGACTAATTGCGCGGGAAAAATCGGCTAAGATGAAATCAAGATAATTTATAACTTGGTCAATGGATTATGTACGCAGATATTGTTTTTCAGGCTTAAATTTAATAATGAAAAAATTAAATCGTTTTTTTATTGTACCGGGAGTTTATTTAGCGATATCCCCTTTATCTTCCATATGAGATATTGCTTTCATATTGCCTGGAAGTATTGTTTTAGTGTAACAGTTGTTTACGACGGAGGAAACTTCCGGAATACGAAATTGATATTGCCGGCAATAAATGTTTTCTTCCTGGCGATATGTTCGGAGAATTTTCTTCATATTGCCATGTTTGCTGGGTGATATTGGTTTGAGTATGTTCCTATTCCAAGGCACATAATAGAACAAATGCTTTCTCAGTGATAGAGAGTCCCCCAATCTCTTTATTATGTATACCCTTTGTTTCAACTAAGACATTTATTTCCCAAATTTTACACTACTTTAACAGATTGTTAAATTTGTCGTTATCAAATTAACTTAAAAACGTGTAATTAAACTGTTTAGAAACTTTGTGCATAACACAAACATCAATATCATAATAAAATTTGTATTCAAACAATAATAATTTTAAATATTTTAAATTTAATTTGAAAATAATATTTTTATGTAAAATTACCAAGACTACTCGACTCGACTCTACTTTACTTAATGAAATTTATTTAAAATAGTTGTTGTTAGTTTAATAATGATAAATAATGCATAAAATACTTAAATTTTGTTAAAATACAGATTCTAAACAAATATAAAATAAAACAATACTCGTATGTACATATGTAGATTAGGGTGGACCTTATTTTTTCAACTTGCGATTAAAGGCCATCCCCCCCCCCCCCCACCTAGAAATGTGTCTTTGGGTATAAAAATACACCATGGAAAAAAATTAAGGTGATCGTATAACGGGAACATGTGCCTCATCGGCCCTGAAGTTTGAAATACGAAACCGATTTGGGATTTTTATATATAAGCAGAAAGATAATTCAGTGTAGATTATGATTCTATTTACATTTTCCAAAAATACAGTTATTTAAGAGACAGTGAAAAGTGATTTTTTCGCCTTGTAAAAAGTAATTTTTTCGCCTTGTAAAAAGTGATTTTCTCGCCTTGTAAATCGTATTCAAAATTTCAGGGCCTATGCGGCACGTGTTCCCGTTTTACGATCACCTTAATTTTTTGCATGGTGTATTTGTATATCCAAAGGCACATTTCTAGGGGGAGGGACGGGTCACAAGTCGCCATTTTTTTTCGTCCACATAACGAAGGTCTTCCCTAATGCACATACGTATGAACGTATAGAATACTGACCCAACATTCGTACATACAACATTTGTTAGAAAGCAGTCTTTGTTAAGGATGCCTAACTAACAAATTGCATTTGATTATCTTATGAAAATTGTTCTTCTATGTGTATGTGTGGGTTTAATTGTAAACACTAGGGGTTTACTTATTTTAAGTTAATTTTATAGATGAAATGTTTAAAATTAGAAGCTACATAATACAAATTTACGAACTTTGTACTAAAAGGCAGCACGAAGCACAGTCCATATTAGTCTTGAAGCAAAGTTGCCTTTGCCATTTCTATGTATTAGTGACATCCCAAGGTGGGATGTCAAATACATGACATTCAGCAATTACATAAGATTCAGCCATTGAGTTGATACTGTGATAGCCATATTCTAAAATACCAGAAAATCAACTATGTTTCCAGACTAACATGGACTGTGGCGTGAACTCAACACACTCTGTCCACTTAATTGTGTTTGGTATAAATAACTACATATATGTGCCACCCTAATACAATATGAATTTTCTTGTCCTTACTTACTTACATTTTCTTATATATTATATTTTTGGGGCAACATATGCACATATATAGTTTGTCAATTAGATAAATTCCCTTAAAACATACTTAATTAATGTAGAAATTTTATCAACAACTTTTAGTAAAAGTTGCTCATTGCAAAACAAATGTACAATAACTTTGAACAACAACAGCTTGAGAGTAAGAAGAATTTTTATTTGACCAATTGTAATAGGATTTTTGTTTATGGAACTATGTACTATACTTTACATCAATTATATATTGTATATAAAATTTTACAAAATTTATATATGTACTATAGTTTTATTTTCTTCATACGGAGTTAGAAAACTACTTGAAGTGAAAGTAAATTTACATATGAATCTTAATATATTTTACACTCGCAAACAGCTTTCAATTTGTGTTTGTGTTTGACTTTGTATTTATATTTATGTAAATGTTGTCTTTTTCCAATTTTCTTGTAAAATTAAGATAAAATAAATATTTTTATTCTCAAATGTAATGTCCATGTAACTGTAATATGTTCTGTGATGTTGAGGAAGAAAAAAGGATATGGAATCAAATCATATAAAATCAGTTAAGGTTTTCCATAGTGCCCTTCAGCATTTGCTGTGATTTTATTAAAACAATTTACTATTTGTAAAATAGCAGGTATAGAAATGCAGACCCCTGGGGAATATGACTAAAAAGTTGGTGGTTATGTCCCTTGGGACAATGCCTTAAAATTTGTATCCTCACATATCCAGATGTTGCCGGAATCGCAAAGGAACATTTGGCAGACCATTCTTGTAATTTATGTAATAAGTGCAAATCAATTAGTTCTTCTTACACTTTACAAAAGTCCTTTTCAGGGATTTTATATTTTTGAGTATTTATATTTAATAACCTCGTTTTATTAGTATCGGGCGTGATTTGAACCAAAAGTCTTTTCTAAAACGCGATGGTATGGGTTCTGCTGGAATTATTTTCTTTCTTATTGTTAGTTTAAATTTATTTTTACTCTCACAATAAAAGCAAGAAAAGGGATACAAAAAAGTTTTTAATTTCCTGTACTAAGGTTTTATATTTTTTTTGCAGCTTTAAACTTTTTATGATTTTGTTTTAAAGAAAAAGTTCTAATTACATACATGACCAATAGTTGAAGTAGAAACAAATGTATGAGAACAGACACAAGCATACACACAATAAAAAAATACGAGTATGTGAGAAAAGTTAATTATACTTTTTTAACTACAATCACACAAGTTCAGGAAAATGGCAAAAGGGCTTAATTGCGTACGAGTCGAGTTTATACCAAAAGCCATCTTCCACCTTGGTTTATAGACTAGATAAACGTGAATATCTATGTATTAAGAAATCATATAAGTAAGAGAAGAACACCAAGAAGCAACATATGAGGCTTTTCATACCATCTATCCAGCTACAGGAAAAACTATAACGTATCAATCTCAAACTTACATTATCTATTGTTTCATATAAAAAAATGTCAGATGTCTTTAAATTTATTCAGAATGTTGCATGTTACTCGGCTCTGTTTAATATTGTTGGGTCTAAAAATTCAATAAAAAAAATCAAATATTAGTCCTATAATCAGTTAGAACCACAGACAGTCATCGTTAGATCGGCTTCAAATTTCATAAGGATCAAGAATATGTATACGTTATTGGATCCCTGAGCTATATTGCAACGTGTTACAAACGGAATACCGAATTAAATTTGAATTTTTGCAAAATTTAGTCCACAGGCTAAATTTTGATCGGTGCACTCACAATATATTTTCCATAACCGATTGAGGTTTATTTAAAAAGTAATAGGTAAAGTTTTATTTTCAATTGAAGAATCAATTAAAATACATTGAAACATATTGTTTAACTTTTTTCATCAATCAATCAAAAACAAACTAGAAAAAAATATGTATCGTCTGTAGGAGTTGTTATTTTCAGTCAAATATTCTATTTTTAGAAAAAATAATTTAAATAATTTCGTTGTTTTCTGTTTTAAAACAAAAAATTAAAATATTTTCGGTTTTCTTTTTTGTTAAAATAGTTTTTTTTATATACAAAATTATTTCAATTAAAATAATTACAAGAAATTCTTTACTCATACGCACAAACAGTATGAAATTTTTTCACTAAACTAATGAAGTGTTCTTAACAATAGGAATGAAAAATTTCTTAAACTCTATGAAAAAGCTTCATAGTTTTAATGAAAATATTTTTAATGAAACTTTTTCATTAGTCGTATTAAATTTTTAATAAATAATATGAAATTTTTCATTAACTTTTATGAATACATAATTGCATTAATTTAATGAAAAGTTTCAGTGGACGAATTCCAGTGACAATTCATAGATCTAATCCAAAAATTCATTGATATCATGCAGATAATTCTCTCAGTGCAATAAAAATATGAATATGTGTGTTGTGTGGTAGTGTTTTGAAAATTAAACAAAAAAAAAAAAAAAATATTTCAAATATGAAAAAACAAACCACAAAATCGTTTTTTTTTTACGTTTTGTCAGTTAAAAATTGATGATTGTTTTAATAGACTTTTCAATTATTTTTATTTCTTTTATGGATTGTTTAAACAATGTTTAAAAATAAATAGCAAAATGGTTTGAATATAATGAAAAATCAGTAGTGATTTCAATTAATTTAATATGTATTTTAGGTTGTTTTTAAGGATAAAATAAATACTGCAAGTTTGACATTAAGACGATTTAATTTTTTAGCTGGACAGTTGGTATGGAAAACCTTATATTTCTGTAAAGTAATTCTCAGTTTAGTATTTCTTCATCAATATACGAAAAATAATGAATCTTTATCTAAATTGTTTTCAAAAGTTCAAACAGTCTTTGTATTACTCTTCAGGCTGATGTTGTTCTGCGGAGTATCAAGACAATATAACACACCGATTAATGCAATTACTGTTTATTCCGATAAAAATAAATTTGAAATAACGAATATGCAAACACTTGTGCAAATTTAAATGTAAAGTTGCGTTTCTAGTTTCATCGAAATCCCGAGATTTCGCTATTCACCCCTCTGAAAAAACAATGAAGAAAAACATATAAACATTAAATTTTTAGAGTCTAGCTCTAACACATGGCTTCAACAGATTATTTTTTCACAATTTGTAAAATAGGTTGTGGAGGTTGTAGCAGAATTGATTCCTTTAATGCAAAATTTATTCATTCAACTAAAGCCCGATTACTGAATGTTCAGTTAGTTACTAACTGGGACTTTAACTGACACATTTGTTGTTGTTTCCCATATAAAATTTGAATTTAACTGTCTGCTAAATTTTAACTGGACATTCTGTAATCGGGCCTAAGACGATGAAATTTTATTTAAAGAAATTTTATTTTAACATTCATGTTTGTTGGTTCACTGTCAAATAATCAGTTTTCATAATTATAAATTCCAGGTAAATATTATAAAAACTTGACACACCTTTATCAATCTCAATGTAAACAAAATTCAACTAATTTACAAACAACATGAATATTCTTATTTTCAATTTATTTTTCTTGGTTAATTTTAATTGAAAAAAACCATCAACCGCATTAGCTGATTTACTTCAGCTCATCATCAATTTATTTTTTCGTTATATACATCTAAAAGAAAGAAAAAAAAACAAATTAAATAAAATTACCACAACAGTAATAGCTACAACAACAAAAAGTATTAATTATTCATTACTAGTACAAATGATTAAACAAAAAAATATTACGTTTAATTAACTGAAAACAAATAAACCAAACAAAAATACTCAAATGTTCATACTAAAACGGATGAATTGTAATCTTATCTATGTTCTACATAAATTAATCTAAAAATAAAAAAACCAAGAAAATGTTAAAGTAGGGCATGCCGACTATATGATACCCTATACCATTTTGGCTGATAGTTAACTAATGTTTGGATTCGAAATTGTACACACAAAAAGAAAGGTAATATTCCCTAAAACTAGGATGATTTCACCTCAATATTTTCAAAGTTAATACTGAGTTTGCTATATTTTACGACAATATTACCATAAAAAATAGATAAATATTTATTTGACTTTTATGTTTGAAAAATCACCTATATATTTTTTTTTTGTTAATTTAACTTAAAAACAATGGTTTATTACAAATTTCAACCTAGGCAAAATATACATCCGTATTGGTAATATAACTTGACTTTGGTATTCAGTAGTGTTTCCAATTCGGTTAATCGATTAACCGATTCCTCGATTAATCGCCTCTCTTTCGGTTAATGTCGAAACAAATAATTTAAAACGCAAATAATTATTCGACCCGAATAATCGGTTAAAATAGATCGATTAACCGGTTAAATTTTTAATATAGAATTTTTCCTTTCTTTTTTCCCAAAACTTCATAATTTTCTTAATTTTGGCTAAAAAATTGCAAGAAAAGCTTAAAAAAATAAATACTAACTAAAACACCATCAAATTCTTTTCAACTCGAGTGAAAGAGGTTCTTAAGTCTTTAGATACCTCTTTTTCAGCAAGTCCAAGCAAGTCGACATTGTACCAGCGAGACACGTCATGTATTTTAAGAAACTCTTAAAAACGGCTTTGTTTTACCTTTCTGCAATTAATTTTTAATACATTTTTTTTTTGCAGATATAACAAAAAATCAAAATTTATATAAAAAAAGCTTCAAAAAAACATCGCGAAAGGCTAAATTAAAGGTGTTTTTTAAACTTCTCAAAACACACGACATGTCTGGCTAGAACAGTGTCAAAGCGCTATATAGGCCTTTAGGAAATATAATGGAGAGTTTTCCATTTCTTTTAATAAGTAAAACTAATGCAAATTATATTTCAATATCCTTCAAGACAAAGTTTCATTTGTTTTAAATTTGTATTAAACAACTCTCAAATGACATATTACTTCCATAAGAAATCTAAATTTTCTTACATCTCCCAAGAAAGTGTGTATAGTCGGTTTAAAACCCTCATAAATTCTACAACATGTTCCAATCCATGGAGCCCGAACCCATTTCACTGAATTTAAATCAGGGTTGGCAACCGAAACGAATTAGTGTCGATTTTATAGTTCATAGTTTAATGCAGTTATCGCCATACTATCAAAATTGAAGCCGATTTCAATGGATGAAGAGTATTTAAGTGCTGTATATTCTTAAATATATAGAAACTCTGCCACTAAAAAGTTAATGTAGACTGAAAAATCGTCCATTAATTGTTTTGTTTGCCATCCATGATTTAAATTTTTATTCGCATTGGTTTCATTAACAATAAACAAATAACCTTAAGTTAACACAAAATAAAAGTTAAAAAATTCAAATTTATATGGAATTTGACATCTGTAGCTGTACTCTGAGAGAATTGTCTACATGCTACATGACTTTTTTCATTGATTCAATGAAGATTCGCTGGAAGTCGTCCATTGAAAACTTTCATTATATTAATGCAGTTTTACATAAAACTTTATGAAAATTTTTATGAAACCATACATACCCCTCATTCAATTTTTATTTTATTTATTAAAAATTTCATACACCCAAAAAAATGATTAGAAAGAGCTTCATAGTAAAAATTGAAAAGCTTTTTCATAAAATTTAAGAAATTATTCATTAATTTAGTAACAATTTTCATCAAACCTCGACCAATAAAATTCAAACTTTAAGTTATTTTGTTTATTTTTAATGTCCCTTCAAAAACCGAAAAAGGCTGAGAATTTAACAATTCTTTACGATATTCTTCAGCAAAAATTTTTGCTGATTTTTGCAGAGTAAATTGGTATTTTCAATTGACTAATCTTAATAAAATTCTAACTTTATTTTATATTTTTGTCGTTTATTTAACCTTCTTTTTCAATTTTTAATTTCACAATTTTCTTGAGCGTAAGGTTTGTTTTTTATATATAAAAAATTTTTTATTTTCGATATTTCGCTACTCCATTGTGTAGCATCTTCAGGAAATAACAATTAAATTAATAAATTATAAACAATTTGAAAGTTTGAAAAAATTTGAAAAGCATTTGTCAAATATAAATTGTATGTATACATTTATACCAGTAAACAAAGTCTTTGGTATAAAAGTATAACAAACAAAAATATTAATAATTAACAATAAAAAATGTATTAATATAATGCGTTATAAATTAATGTAATGTGTGCTATTTCTTTTGTATTAAATATCTATAATTCTGTGCTACATTTTCAGTATCTGCCTTAAAGTTAATTCTATTTGTTGTGGGTGTATTAATTATCTGTAACATTTCTAATATATAACGACGTTTATAATTATGTTCTGTGTTTAAAACTGATACATTTTCAAAGTCAGGATAGTGATTCAAATTTGAACAATGAGAAGATAATGCTGTCTTTTGTGAATTAATATGTCTATATTTCTGATCTGATCTATGTCCAGCTATTCTAGTTCTCAATTTATTCTTCGTTGTACCTATATATACCTTGTCACAATTCTCTCCGTCATTTCCACTACATGGTATTTTATATACTATATTTGATATGTCCAATTTCTGTATCCTATCCTTTGTCTTACTGTATAATTTATTTACTGTATTGTATGATTTAAAAGCTATTTTATATCTATTAGTATCTATTATCTTTGATTTCTCCAAACGTTCTGATATTTCCGGTACATAGACCATAGACTTGTACATTTTCTGTTCAATTAAATTTCCTGTGTTATTATTCTTTCTAAATTTATATTGATTTATTAATGAACAAATTAATCCTATCGGAAAATCATTATCCCTTAATAAATCCTTAATTATTTCCTCATTCTTTCTATGAAATTCTCTGTCACTAATATTCAATACTTTTTCTATTAAATTCTTCGCAGTGTTAATAATGATTTTCCTATTATGTTTTGAATAAAAATTAATAATTCTACCTGACGCTATTGGTTTCTGATACCAATCTATTATCAAATTATTACCTCTTCTTATTACCAAAGTATCCAAATAAGGAAGTTTAGAATCACGTTCCTTTTCCATGGTAAACTTAATATTAGAACTAAATTCATTTAATGCTATCAACATATTATCAATTGCATTTTCAGAAATGACACAAAACAGATCATCCACATATTTAGTCATTATCTTTGGCTTAACATCAAGTTTTTTAATACAAGTGTCCAATAATTCTTCCATAACTATATCAGCCACAATTGGAGAAGCAGGGGATCCCATTGGGAGTCCTTTCTGTTGTAAATATATCTTCTCACTGTATTGAAAGTATCTATTATCCTCTATACAAAATTTCAAAATACGTAAAAACAAGCCTTTTTCAATAGCTGTATATTCCTCAATAACATTCCACTTTTCCCTTATAATATTTATCGCCAAATCAACAGGAATACTTGGGAATAAAGAAACTACATCAAAAGAAACTAATTTTTCATCATTTCGTATTTGTTTGTTGAATAATCTATTCCTAAATTCAAGTGAGTTCTTTACATTGTATTTAGATTGTTCCGTAATCTTCTTTAAAATGTTAGTAATGTATTTACAGAGTTCATAAGATGGAGAATTAATAAAAGAACAAATTGGTCTCAATGGAAATTCTTCTTTATGAATTTTAGGAAACAGCTAGAAATAGATTGACAAATGTAATTAATAGCCATTTGAATAGAATGACCCTGACAAATAGAGATAGATACATTTTGGATAAAGTAAAGGAAGCAGAAATTTTCTTAAAAAAGAATAGGGATTTATTTATATTGAGATCTGATAAGGGAAATACAACTGTAGCTATAAAGAGAAAAGATTATGATATGAGGATGAACAATATAGTAGGAGATATTACAAAATATAATTTACAAAATAGGGATCCAACGAGTAGATTACAGAAGATTAATAATAATTTAGTTGATGAACTTTTTAAAAAGAAAATTATTAAAAATACAGAGAAAATTAAACTTAAGACTAATATTGCTACCGCACCTAAATTATATGGACTACCTAAAATTCATAAAGAAGAATTTCCATTGAGACCAATTTGTTCTTTTATTAATTCTCCATCTTATGAACTCTGTAAATACATTACTAACATTTTAAAGAAGATTACGGAACAATCTAAATACAATGTAAAGAACTCACTTGAATTTAGGAATAGATTATTCAACAAACAAATACGAAATGATGAAAAATTAGTTTCTTTTGATGTAGTTTCTTTATTCCCAAGTATTCCTGTTGATTTGGCGATAAATATTATAAGGGAAAAGTGGAATGTTATTGAGGAATATACAGCTATTGAAAAAGGCTTGTTTTTACGTATTTTGAAATTTTGTATAGAGGATAATAGATACTTTCAATACAGTGAGAAGATATATTTACAACAGAAAGGACTCCCAATGGGATCCCCTGCTTCTCCAATTGTGGCTGATATAGTTATGGAAGAATTATTGGACACTTGTATTAAAAAACTTGATGTTAAGCCAAAGATAATGACTAAATATGTGGATGATCTGTTTTGTGTCATTTCTGAAAATGCAATTGATAATATGTTGATAGCATTAAATGAATTTAGTTCTAATATTAAGTTTACCATGGAAAAGGAACGTGATTCTAAACTTCCTTATTTGGATACTTTAGTAATAAGAAGAGGTAATAATTTGATAATAGATTGGTATCAGAAACCAATAGCGTCAGGTAGAATTATTAATTTTTATTCAAAACATAATAGGAAAATCATTATTAACACTGCGAAGAATTTAATAGAAAAAGTATTGAATATTAGTGACAGAGAATTTCATAGAAAGAATGAGGAAATAATTAAGGATTTATTAAGGGATAATGATTTTCCGATAGGATTAATTTGTTCATTAATAAATCAATATAAATTTAGAAAGAATAATAACACAGGAAATTTAATTGAACAGAAAATGTACAAGTCTATGGTCTATGTACCGGAAATATCAGAACGTTTGGAGAAATCAAAGATAATAGATACTAATAGATATAAAATAGCTTTTAAATCATACAATACAGTAAATAAATTATACAGTAAGACAAAGGATAGGATACAGAAATTGGACATGTCAAATATAGTATATAAAATACCATGTAGTGGAAATGACGGAGAGAATTGTGACAAGGTATATATAGGTACAACGAAGAATAAATTGAGAACTAGAATAGCTGGACATAGATCAGATCAGAAATATAGACATATTAATTCACAAAAGACAGCATTATCTTCTCATTGTTCAAATTTGAATCACTATCCTGACTTTGAAAATGTATCAGTTTTAAACACAGAACATAATTATAAACGTCGTTATATATTAGAAATGTTACAGATAATTAATACACCCACAACAAATAGAATTAACTTTAAGGCAGATACTGAAAATGTAGCACAGAATTATAGATATTTAATACAAAAGAAATAGCACACATTACATTAATTTATAACGCATTATATTAATACATTTTTTATTGTTAATTATTAATATTTTTGTTTGTTATACTTTTATACCAAAGACTTTGTTTACTGGTATAAATGTATACATACAATTTATATTTGACAAATGCTTTTCAAATTTTTTCAAACTTTCAAATTGTTTATAATTTATTAATTTAATTGTTATTTCCTGAAGATGCTACACAATGGAGTAGCGAAATATCGAAAATAAAGAATTTTTTATATATAAAAAACAAACCTTACGCTCAAGAAAATTGTGAAATTTATTTTATATTTTATTGTTGGCAGTATTGTTTAAAAATTGCATTAAAAAAATTTTATCTAAAGTTTTTAAAATTTTTAAATTTTTAAAATTTTATTTTAAAGAAATAAAAAATCTACATTAAGTTATCGATATGTAACAGTTTTAGATTTGCTGTTCTTAACTCACTCAGTTTTTGAGTATCCCCCCCCCCCCAAATTTTTATTTAATTTTTAGTAACTTTAGCAACATTTTTAGAGATCTTTCTATTAAATAGTACAAGAAATGTTTATTTCTTGTATTGGTTATTAAATTTCAGATTCTGAAATTTTTCAACCAATATGAAATCTTTTTTAAATACATCGAGTTTATATGCTAGGTTGATATTTAACAAAAACAGGCATCTCTTTGTGTTTTATTGGTAAAAAATTTAGGAAATACATTAATTTTGGCGATTAATCGATTAATCGCCAATTTTCTCGATTAACCGACCCGAACAAACGGTTAATCAATTTTAGCGATTTTTCGAATAATGCATAAACCGGTTAACCGCCTATGTCGAAATAATTTGAAACAGTAGTATTCAGGGACCGAAAATAATATTTATTTTTGAATTTTTAAACAAAAAGCACATATAACCAAATAAAGGAGTACTGATTCAAGTACATAATAATGATCCGTGTGGACTAGTCTTCCAAAAAATGCATGGCTTTTTAAATTTTTGACTTTTATTTTTTTCGGCAAAAATAAAAGTTATTTTTTGACTTTTATTTTTTTTTTTTTAATAAAGTGTTGTTTTTTTAAACGCGTCATATACACCAACTGCAATTAATATGAATTTTTATTAATTTTAATTTAGTAGGTTTGAGGTTAAGAAGAAGAATAAACCTTTTTTCAAAAGTTATAAATACATTATTAATTTGCAAATCAGGCTAGATCTAGTTTCTGCCTTTTTTTCTGTCACCAAATTATCGCCAGGAAGATAAATCGGCGACACTTTAAAACATTTATTATGACGATAAAAAAACTTATTATCGCAATATCTTCTTGGCACCATATCTTCCAAATCTTACAGGGAAAAGTTGACTACCTTTACCAGCCAAGGCAATATACACTCTAGTATTTTTTTTTTTTTAATGTAATGAGTTGAAATGGACTTGTGTTAAAATTTGTCTGTAAATTGGTAAAAAATTGGAAAATTAGAAAGAGTTTTATTTATTTTCCCTAATATTAGGTGAATTTCAGTAAAAATCGGAAATAAAGTCCATAAGGGGCTAGGACCAACAATAAACCTATTCTATTATAGCTCAATAGGCTTTGTCCTTATCCCTATATGAGTTTGTGTACCAAAAGGCATTAAAATATTTATAAATGCGACCCATAGCGTACAAATACAAAAGTCCATTTTTGGCGGACCATTATGTCGGCACTAGATCTAAACATGTACTGCTTTTAACCAAAATCAATAGGCTCCCTTCTTGGGAGATAGAATTCGGTGCATTGAATAAAAAATTACTTAATATCGACTTTAAACGTGATTCTAAGTCGATCGATATACTAGAAGGTGGTTCTAGATCCAACATGTTTTTGTGTTACAAATATCAGCACAAACATACAAATAGTGATGTAGGGTACAATAAGAAAAAGGCAGCATTACTAAATATCCACACCTACACAAAATAAATATCCATTTGGTAGAAATAGTATAAGAAAAATTGGGGGAAAAAGCATCATACTATAAACTCTAAATGAATGCATGTTTTCAACTCATTAGCAAAACTCTCGAAAAACTATGAACGTGTTGGTGTACATATCAACGTATGAGTTCCTGTGTATGTATGTATTCTATATGTATAAATAACTATAATTGAAGTTGAGAAAGTCAATACGTATACATGTAATGATAATGATGATGATGATAATAATAAGTATTGTGATATGTTGCAAGAAAATGTGGTGAGAAGGTTGTAGTCATGATGTTAAAAGGTGCTGGTATGAGTTAAACTCTCAATTAGTTTTTAAAGGACTTTATGTTAGTTGGGTTTGTTGTTATTGTCAGGTTGTAAGGAAATCTTTGTGGGTTCTCAAATCATTAATCGTATGCTTTGTTACTGTAATTATATATAGCTAAATATGTATTTAAAGTTTTAACTGCACAAAAGCACACCACAATCAACCAAAACTCTTTTCAATTTTTTTGGTATGACTTTTCCTTGTTGATTAAACTTTTGTCTTTTTTTTCTCTATTGGGTGTATAAAATAATTAAAGGCCTTTTTTTAACAGGTACAAATTTAAATCTCACAATTATGGAGGTGTCTGCATATTCCTCTTTTTCGTCTTCAAAATAAAGTTTTGCTGTGTGTTAAGATAGTTCATTCTCATCCTTTATCTACTTGAGAAAAAGAAAACCTTAAGTAGCAGAACAATAAATTATCCCTTTTTGGGATTTTATTTATTTAGTAAATAATTTAAAACATTTACATTCAATTTATTTCTCAAATAGCAACACACTTCTGCTCCAGTTGGATCCCAACATTGGTGCCAATGTGGTGCTTTTAACACTCTTTATGGTGCTTTGCAATTTCTAGCTTGTGTTTTTAACAATTTATGCTTTTGAATCCTACACTGATAGAATTTTTGTTCATACTATTAATGAATCGATTTCATTAAATGAAAAATGTTCATTGAATTATTGAAAAATGCATTAATTTAATGAATTTTTTAATTACATATTTTCAACTATCCCGTAAGATATGCTATAATTTTTATAAGGGTTTAGAATTTGCTTAATACTAATATGAAACTGAAATTATTTAAATATAAAAGTTCAAATAATGACATCATTTTATTTTGGCTATTTAGATCAATCAGTAACGCGGTAATGTTTAATTCTGGTGATTGCGGGTTCAAGTCGAGTTCAGGGAGATGTCAGAAACGTTATAAAAACAAAAAAGAAATATATGTACAAATAAAAATTAATATAATAAAAATAAATAAAAAAAGTAAGGCAAAAAAAATATATTTTTTCAATTCGTTTTCATTTAATGAATACGTTCTTTGGGGACTTTTCAATGAAAAAATCATTGGATTAATGAATAAATTCATTAATACTATGCACAAAATTCTATCAGTGTATATTGTTGCTGAAGAAATGTCATTACACATATTGACTTAAATTAAAATTAACATTAACAATAAGATTTTAAATTTAAAATTGAAGTTCCTTTAATTTTTTTGCAGTACTTTCAGAGAATATTAAAAAATTATAATCAAGGCTAACAAATTTTAGGGCTAACAAAATTAACTTAATTTTCTTTTCAAAATTCGTAAACATTTCGGTGTAAAAATTTTATCAAAATAGTGTCACGACAACCTTAGCAAATTGATTGAAACAACCCTCTACCCTATTATTTTTTGCCTAAACATTAACAAGATGAGAACAGCAAAAATAAAACTGTTAAATTTACAGGATTTGAAATAAATTTAAGCTAAGTCTGCAGTAAATTTTGCTAAATATTTGTGGGCGCTGTGGTGTAATGGTTAGCGCGTTGGACTGTTACACATGAGGTTGCGGGTTCGAGCCCCAACCAAGGCAACATCAATTTATGAAAAATAGTAATATTTATGAGTTTTTTCTATCCCTCATACATATCGCAGCGTCCTCCTTCGGTGTTCCCATAGCACTTAACCCCACCGAAGTAAAATAATATAACAGGGCTATGAACTAAAAAGCTTCAACAAAGTTCGCCAACTCACCATCAGATGGCGCGCAACAACTGTTCTAAAAATTCAACATCTCGCGCAATTACAGTGTTGCCATATTTGAAGCCCTTCATCTTTCACCACCTTTCACTTCTTCTCTATCCCCTTTCAAAAGGAAGCAATACGTTAATTAATAGGAAGAATTTCCTGAGTGTTGCTTCTCTTTAAAAAAAAAAAAAAAAAAAATATTACTATTACTAAATCAATGCAAATATGCTAAAAAAAGTTAGTAAAATGCTGATTTTAGTATTCTGGATTTTGAAAATTTAAAATTTTTATGTAATTTTTTAGTCCACTAATTATCTAGCAAATTTTTTTTGCTAATTTTAGCAGATTAAGTTGTTATTTTCTATTAACTTAAATTTAACTCAAATATAACTAGAATTCTGTTCCTATCTTACTAAAATTTAGCTTAATAATTTGTTGTTGTTAGCAGGTTTTTCTGAAAGGTAATTTTTAATAATTTTTAGTATCAATTAGTCGACGAGTTATAGCCAAAAAACCATATAAAAAATTCGAACTAACATAAGCAAACGCCGCGGTACGGGTCTTCTAATTTAGCCTCTATTTTCACCTCTAACTCTCAGAATCGAACTAACTTTTGCTAACCTAAATTTTTTCCACAGTGTTATAGTCCACGTTTTTACAGTAATTTTGCCATCAAAATCTGGCATTCACCCCTGTTCTGAGTTCCGAAACTTTTCAAATTTTTAAATAAATTTTTATATATTAATTTTTGCAAAAAATGTGTATATTCGTTTTACTTTCACCAAGATTTTTCTACACGAAATAAAACGAAAAAAATAATTCGAATGTGGATCACAGAACAGCAAAAAAATTTGGAATTTTTCACTTTAGGATTTTTTTTTTATGTGGATTCGGAACTTAGAACAGCGCCGATTATTTCAATATTAAAACTTAACGTCATTCTGAACCTCTTTTATTTTAGTGTTATCATTTTATAGTGGATGGTCCTGTAAACATCTTGCTGCTTAAACAGAGCTATGGCACTAAGAGAAAAAGGTCAATAATTTTTTTTTGAATTAGTTAAAAATGACATAGCACAGAATGCTGCTTAAATTAGCAGATGATTTTTGCTAAATATTAGTAAGATAGGAACATCAAAAATAAAACTGTTAAATATACAGGAATTTAGTTAGATTTGAGTTAAATTTTAGTTAATAGAAAATAAATTTCTTACTGGTTTCCTTAATTTCTACCAATTAAAATTTCAGGTCCAAACATTAGATAATTGTCAACCAGAATGGGGTAGGGTATCATATAGCCGGCATGACCTACTTCAATCTTTTTACTTGTTTAAATTCAAAATGATTTGAGCACAAACATTTTGTCTTATACCTCACAATTTCTGCAATTTATAATTTTAATATTCATTTACAGAATATATTTCCAAGTATAAATTAACTTTTCATGTATACGTGGCCAATTAGTATCTCTGTGAGCTCATGATGAGTTGCGATGATATAAGTATATTAATACTGTTAAAGTCAGGTTTAACAAATAAATGATAATTTGAAAAACAAATAAATTTAAACGTATATTTGCCATAAAAAGGAAACTACTTATTTTTATATTTAAAAATGGCCTAAAATAAGTTTTTAACAATAAGTTCGCATTTCTTTTAAATACGTAGTCATTCCCAGCGAAATTGTCGGATGCAAAGAACTGGTTGTAGAACAACTTGTACTTGCATGCAACCTGTTCCAATTTATGTTCTATCATCGGTGATTTTTGTTTGAGTTTGTCCCAAAAGCAACAGGTTCTGTTCCTCCAAACTAGTACAGGTTGCTTTGGAACCGGTTCTAGAACTAGTTCTGCGACAGTGAAGCCTTCCATTTTGACTTCCAGGAATCAGTTCTATAACCTGTTCCACGGAACCGGTGGTAAAACACCCATTCTAGAACAGATTTAAAGGCAACCAGTTCAAAAGAATTTTGCTTTGTTTCATAAACACGTGTACAATATTTTATTTAAATTTATATTTTGTATAAGATAAAGCAGTAAAGTATAAGAATCGTTTTATATTTATAATAATACCTGTTAGTGCCTGTTAATTCAATGGCCCTTAGAGTAAAACATTGGTCCCCTCGAGAGAAAAACATCGCTGTATCACAGTTTAAGATCCGACTGTAAATGCCATAGATATAACGAAAAATGTAAAATGGCGACCCCTACGTTCGGCCAAAAAGAACATTTTTTTTAAACCTTCTTGCAAAAATAATTTCGATTGGACGGTGTACGGCGAACTTTTTTTTAAGGTACGGTCTAATGAACACAATGAATCTATTGAAATGAAATCTATTTCTATTTTTTGCTATTAAATATTTACAAATGTCATTTAGGACCTTTTTAAAATTAGAGGATAAATACACTTAATTGTTATCAATAGATATTTTAACTATTTTATAAAGCCAATAACAATACACAAACATTATTATCGAAACTTGTGTAGAATATGCAGCTTTTATCTTCTTCTTTATATATAAATATATATGACTAATCACACAATACCATATGTCGTGTTGTGTATGTTAAACACACATTAAATACAAATATTCATAGATCAACATAATTGCACATTTATGCAGACACACATACAATCACACCCATTTACTCGTTTACACATCCGCACACACATACAAAGCCATATAAAATGTCAGTTAGTATATATAATCTCCTACACACAAATATGCATGTACTAGTTTAAAAGCTCGATACTTCGTTACCGGTAGTTTTAAATTTCGTAACATATTTAGAAATCCATTAAATTCTTATTTTCCAATTTTCATAGATTTGTTTTAATCTTTTGTATTGCATATTTCAATTTCAAGTTTAATAAAAGTTTCGCAAACAGAAAACAACATTCAAAGTTTTAGCGGTTTGGGCTGGTTGATTAAGAGGGCACCTTTTCCCATTTTAAACCAATTTTTAGTGGAAAATGTTTAAAATTAGCTCTACACTGTGTTAGACCCTACCCCAGTGAATACATAATTTTATATGACATATTTTTGGATGAAGGTTTTTCGATAAGCGGAAAATTTTCCTCCTTTTGCCAATTCCCATGAAAATTTAAGAAAATCTTGCTTTCATGTCGATTTAAATGAAACGGGGGGGGGGGGGGGGGGATATTTAATAGAGAATCCTAATTTAACATTGCCCTCACATTTCGGAATCATCTCTGATGTTTAGTGGGTAAAAACTGGGCTAGAAAAAGCGCAATTGTTGGTACTTTTTGTTTCTCAGAATGTCCAAGATTTACGAGATTCGAAAAAAATCAGCATGAAATTAATGTGCTCGTCAAAAAAAGAAGTTTGATATTTTTATTGGCTATGTTTTTTCACAGGCTTGCCAAGCTACTGAAATAGAAGCAAAGTGGCTTTAAACAAAATTTCGTTAAAATATGAGAAAACAGGAAAATCGAAAAAAGAAAAAGAATATTCGATGAAATTTAGTATGGAATAATATACATTTGTGTATCTGACACACTCACAAAAGTTTGTCGGTAGAATCTACTGGTGCTCGAAGAAGCTATATATGTTCCGATATATTTTGTATGGTAAAAGAGCTTTCATTTGATACCCAATTTTTCTATTTATTAAAATTATAAGAAATAAGTTAAGAAAACGAAAAATTTGCTAAGTTTTGAATCCACGGTTTGGTCCCTCTTTTTTAAGATAATATAGAAAGTTATTCGGTGTTATTATTTAATAAATCGTCAAAATCGGTGAAATTTTTATTTTTATTTTTTTTTATATTTGGACATTAAGATTTTCAAAGTAATATTAAATAATTAAAATATATCTCAAATTAAAGGTATTCTCTAGTAATTGACGCTGTCCAATCAGCAACCATTATTTTATGCTAGTGATAGGGCATCACCGCGAAGGACATTATCACAATTTCTATTGTAACCGAATTTTTTCGGACATAACCTCAAGTGTGAGGATATGACCGCATACAAAGCGATAATAATTCCCATAGGCGTTATTACTGATTTATTGGTCATTTTCTTTGTTCTTATTTAGCACTTATAGAGTTGTAAAATGTCGATACTTTTGAATATTCGATACTACTTAATACCTTTCAAGTATTGACCCGATTCTACTTAATATTTTTTTTATATTTATATAAAAGCAGGGTTGTATTTTAATATCAAAAACTGAGTTGCGTTTTCATAGTTTTCATTATGACAAAATTACGCTTATATATCGTGCAGGTATTAAGTGTTCAATAAGTGTTCAATATCCAAATACTCAATACTTCTACAAATCTAGCACTTTAGTTTTCATTTATAGAAATAAAATAAGTAAGTACATTAAAAAAATTTTTTGTTTGTAGAAACCAAAATAAAAAAGTAACCGAGAATTTGAGAACGATAGAGAATAAATTTACCTTTCAATTGAGATACACTTGTTTATATCCAACGAAAAGATTGAACATTTTTCTGATTCTGCCGATTTATTAAAAGTAGCAAATAAGGGATTTTTAAAAAGCAACCCTGAGGTAACGATTCTGAATTTACTCAGATAATTTTCGAATTCTAAGTTTTTCAAATTCATTAAGAAAAAAAAAAATCATATGGTCCCAATTGTACAGATGCTCAGTCAGTGATTCACGGTACTCTATTATACATATATATATAACGAAGATAAAAGATGATTATATTGTCGTATGTATTTTATATGTGTTTGTTTGTGTATGTAGTGACACCAAAAATTGGTAACATGAAAATTATTATTACATGGAGACAACTGTCATTTACTATAATATATACGAAACATAACGATTATGATATTCGAACATTTTAGCCATGCCATCATCATGCATTTAAGCATTTGTCTGTAGTTGTAACAGGGATAGTAATAAAGTGTTAGAGAGTAAAGTAGTAAAGCGGAAACGGTTAAGTTCACAATTCATACAACAACCAGACAGACATACATACATAAGAGTAAGAGTTAAAATTAAGGCAACATATTTTTTTTTGTTGTCAATTTTATGCTTGTTATCGTTGTTGCTGTCATTTCTCTACTAAAATTGTATGGAATTTCATACACTCCCACATGTATTCTACAGATTTTCATATTATTTTGATACAGCATTCATCTACAATATACATCGATATACAAGAAACTAAAATGTTAGTTTGTATATTAATGGCGGGCCTCATACTATAGAGTTAAATTTAACTTAACTATTAAACAAAAGAAAATTTCCAAAAATTTTATATAAAACAACAACAAATTTTTGAGTTAACTCTAAAACCTTCAGCATGAGACCCACCGCAAATATATATTTTATGTAAAAAAAAATATAAGATTTCAAATAAGTTTAAAAAATATATCTGAAAAATTTTTTAAAATGTTTGTATTATTTTCAAATTTAGCACACTAAAGACTGATTAGATTCATAAATTTCCTTTAAATAAATTTTTAATTCCACGAGCCTAGAGTTAATCTTTTACATAATTAATAATATGAAAAATACTGAATAGTTTTCAACCACAGTGTTTGAACTTGTATTCAAGTTTTGTAAGCAATGTTTAAAGATAACATTATAATTTGTAGCTATTCGTTTACACATATACATATGCAACTAAATAAAGTTCAAATATATTTCTATATTTACATTAGGATGACACAAATTTTTTAACTAAATAAATAATTTAATTTTTAATAACAATTTTATGAAATCAAATTAAGTAAAAGTATTAACTACACCTTTTGCAACTGTAATTCAGAAAATATTAATTGAAATTCAGAATTTCCATTTGAAATTCAGAAAATATCAATTGAAATTCAGAATTTCCATTTGAAATTCAGAAAACAGCAATTGAAATTCAGAATTTCCATTTGAAATTCAGAAAACATCAATTGAAATTCAGAATTTCCATTTGAAATTCAGAAAATATCAATTGAAATTCAGAATTTCCATTTGAAATTCAGAAAACACCAATTGAAATTCAGAATTTCCATTTGAAATTCAGAAAACATCAATTGAAATTCAGATTTTCCATTTGAAATTCAGAAAATATCAATTAAAATTCAGAAAATATCATTTGAAATTCAGAAAATATCAATTGAAATTCAGAAAACACCATTTGAAATTCAGAAAATATCATTTGAAATTCAGAAAATATCAATTATTATTCAGAAAACATCAATTGAAATTCAGAAAATATCAATTGAAATTCAGAAAATATCAATTGAAATTCAGAAATCGTCATTTGAAATTCAGAAAATGTCAATTGAAATTCAGAAACCGTCATTTGAAATTCAGAAAATGTCAATTGAAATTCAGAAAATATCATTTAAAATTCAGAAAATATCATTTGAAATTCAGAAAATGTCAATTGAAATTCAGAAAATATCAATTGATATTCAGAAAACATCAATTGAAATTCAGATTTTCCGAATTTCAATTGATGTTTTCTGAATTTCAAATGGAAATTCTGAATTTCAATTGATGTTTTCTGAATTTCAAATGGAAATTCTGAATTTCAAAGGATATTTTCTGAATTTCAATTGATATTTTCTGAATTACAATTGCAAAAGGTGTAGAGTATAGAATATGAAAAGTCTTTTGATAGACACAATGCAGAAAAGACACTAATAGCGCATATAGACACAAAAGTTAATCCCGTAAAAGCTGGATTATTTGCTTAAATATGCACGTTGATTAAACCCTATTTAAATTTCTCTGATTAACAGATAATCCAACTTTTAATGAGGTTACTATTTCTAAACGACTCTATACTCATACAACTAATTGTATGCAACGCTGTTTTTTTCTTATAATTACACACACTAAAGTCAGATAAAAATTAACGTTAAGACGCTGCCGCAAAAATGTACTTTTTATTGTTGTAAATGATTAAATGATAATTTGGAACTGCACTAATGATAACTTCACATAGAAAGTTATTTCGGTAAAATTAACTGCAATTGCATTTAAAATTAACCGATATTGCAGTTTTTTTTTAACTGTAATTGCATTTACAACTAACTGCAATTGTAGTTAATTTTAATGCAATTGAAGTGTATACTTTTTTAACTGCATTATAGTTAATTGTATCGATATAATTCTCTAGTTAAGGAACCCGTTCCATGGATCTTATATGTAAACTAGTCGCAGCACTGGTTTTAGGGAAACCGGTATCACTTTGGAGCTTTAGAAGCTGTTGCTTTTGGAACAATTTCAGAAAGAAGTCAACGGTGTTAGAATTGATAGTAGAAGGGGTTACAAAAGAAACTTAGCTACTCGCACTATATAATCGATTTTTTGTACCAGAAGTTTTCCTGGGTTAGTTAAAATAACATTCCTAAAATTATAAGTATCACCTCTATATAAAATATAATCTAAACATCTATACTATATAAGAAATATCAACTACAAGTTCATTTTGTACTAGTTAGGACGACTGTCACTGACACTGACACCCAATTTGAAAATAAATAATGTTTGTTTATACCCAGCAAAATCTCAGTAATGGGTACTCATTACTAATATCTAAATAATAAGCAGTACACTCAAAATAATATACCTCTTGGTATACTATTTTGAGTGTACTGAAAAACATATTTTTTTGTGCTCAGTTTTTTTTAAATAAAACCTCTAACTGATCTTAAAACATCCTGAAATTTTCAAGAGGTCGTGTTTTTTTTTTAAAGATACGAATTTTAAAATTTTTTTATTCTCGTTTTTTAAGTTGAATCTTAATACAATAAAATAATAGGTTTTTGAGTTTTTCGATTTTTAAAATTGTAAAATTTCTAAATTTTCAATTTGTTTTATTTTTTAATATTTTTTTTTCATACAGCTAAATATCTTCTTTAAAACGAGCTAAGAACCATTTTTGTAGCTATTATAGTTTTCGAGATATTCAAAAAATAACGTCGTAACAAAGCAAAAAATTAGAAAAATTATGACATTTTTGAAATTTCAAATACAGGGGTATGGCATCACCAAAAACAAAAGTTATAACGACTTCGTTATCACTAGGTGGCACTTTGTTCAAAAAATTGATAATTTTCTTTTTTTATTTAAATTTAAATAATAACAAAACAACAAAGCAAAAAAACAAACAGATATATCAAATTTTATTATTTGAATACATTCCGCGTTTGTTTTTCCTAATTTTTAAGCAGTTTTCAGCAGTTTTTGAGTTTTTAAATATAGGCTCAGCTGATACTAAATAGTTGCTCAGGTAATACTAAATTTCAGCGCCATCTACCGGTGAGTAGTGTAAGTTTTGATTTCCTATCTCTATAATTAATAGTCTCTGTTCAAATATTGCATAACTTTTAAAAAAAAATTTTGTAATTTTTTTCCTTTGGCAAAACTTCTTTATATGATGAAAGAAAAGTTCTGACCAAAATTCATCCAAAACGAAAGGGGTCGATTCCAACCATTGGTCGATTTGAGATGGAATGACCCGACTATAAGTTGGGTAAATTAAAAAAAAAAAAAAAATTAGAGTCCATACAAAATAACTAATGAAAAGAAAAAGAGAAAAAACTTTTTATAAAACCCAATTTCTAACGAATTCGTATATAAACGATGTTGTTATTTTGAACTCTATTCTTTTTATAAAAATAACTTCCCCGTGAAAAATGTCCATATATGAACATTTATGCTTCAAACATATATGTATGGATCCGAAAAATGAGGTAACACCTAAGTATATGTTCATATATGGACATATATGAACATATACATTTATTAAATATATGCGAATACATGCGAACGTTGCTGTCCTTTATTATAAGATTGTACGATAGATATAAATTTATGTATGTCATTCAAATTAGGCGCTACATATGTTCCTTTTTTTATTCATGGCATTAAATATAATTCCATATTTATCGAAATATGAGTTCCTTTTACATATATGGAAAAATGTATTCTTCGAAATATGTTCATATACAAGTCCCTTTTGCATAAATTGAATAACATATACTTTCATATATGTCCATATATGAGTGCCATTTCCATATATGAAATAACAGATGCTTCCATATATGTCTGTATATGAAATTTTTTCGATACATGGAATCACATATACTTCCATATATGTTCACATAAAATCCATATATGTTCATAAAAAATCCATATTTGTTCATATGTGTCCATACATAAACCATATATGAACATGTTTGAGCGTAAATGAACATTTTTCACCGGGTTGTAAATCTTTAAGTATGTTCCAAAAGTCTTTTGATCAAGGTTAGAAGGGAATACTGCCCGAATACGGTTAACGATTCAAACCTCCTTCAAACCTCCTTACCCTTAAAATACCAATTATCAAAATAACTGAAATACTATTCAGCTTAACTACATTTATCGAAATGCCGTTATTTCGCATTATTACCGATAACACATTTGCCCTAAAAAATTCATCAGACCCAAAATTACTACAAGATATAAATCCTTAAAGTTAAAGAATTTTTTTATTGCGGAGAGGCACAATAAAATTAGGCAGACAATTTTTTTAAATACTGTTCTCCACACTGAGAGAATTATCTGCATGATATTAATGAATTTTTGAATAAAAATAAAAATAATGCACTGGAACTCGTCCATTGAAACTTCTCATTGAATTAATGGAATTTTTCATAAAATGTTGTAAAAAATTTTATTTCATTTATTAAAACTTTCATATACTCAATGAAAAGGTTTCATCAAAACTAGATTTATAAAATATGTGAAGCTTTTTCATCATATTTATGAAATTATTCATTTACTTTGTGAAGAAAATTTCATTAGTTTACTGAAAATTTTCATTAAAACACGTCCAGCTAAATTCTCTCTGTGTAAAACAAAAATTTATCAACCAGCTTTATACTTTATAAAACTTAAGCTTTAACAATAGCTTCCCCTAGTCGCGTAAATTCATTCAATTTGTGACAAATGTGTCTGCCTAAGAGTTTGATTTTATGATTTATTGTTTCATTAGTATGAAAGACTAAGCTTTAAACCAATCAGTTTTATAAGGATATTTCACTCAGCCAAATGTGCAGACTAATACTAAAACTATAAGTAAGACATTGTTACGACATCAACCATATGCTTTTGTAGCAAGTTTAGGGGGGGAGGAAAGTTTAACTAAAGTCAGAGACAAATGTGAAATATTTTTTTGCAATATCTATAATTTTTTATTTATTTTTTATTTTTTTATTTTTCCATTGAAATGATATTATATTATTTTTTATGCCAATTCACTATTATTTGCATTGTATGCCAAACATTTTTGCACCTGAGGTTATGCATGGCTCTTTGCTGTGCTATTGATACTCATGCCACAAAGTAAAATTAACTATTTTCATTTTTTTTACTCTTTCTTTTCGTTTTGGTTTTTGCCAGGGAAGCTGATAAAGCAGACGAGACGAAAAATGAAGTTGTTAACAAAAAAAAAAAAAAAAAAAGAAAGAATATTTAGTAAGTATCTATCTCTCTGTGTGTCATGTATTATAAGTTCAATCTATTCATTTATTGAGTTCAGTTTGATTTTTTGGCTCTTCTTAGTGACACATCACATTCTGACTGTGTGTATGGATGTGTGTGTGTGTGTTTGTGTGATGTGTCAATATGTTTTCTATAGTTTGAACATAAAAACCACTACTACTACTACTACAAGTAGAAAAACTGATTTGAATTTAAAAGTTGAATTGAGTTGCAGTTTGACTTTCGTTAAGGATTTATTTTGGCTTTGTACAAGGGTTTAACTAACGATTCGCAAACAGATTTTCCAAATGCCAACAGCCATTTAAAGATGTGTTACATTCAACCATATACCAATACAAACAAACAGACTTATCTTTTGGTAGTTTATGTCTTTTGTGTTGATTTCTTTCTTTTTTTCCCTGTTTTCATCCGTTTGATCCAAAAATCTTGTATGTATTTGTTTAGTGTATTTTAAGAGTAGATTTCGTGTTGTTTGTATGAGAGTTTGAATTTAGTAAAAATTGGCACTGACGCGTCAAGTTAATGCTAAAGGCTAATAATTTTGTTTTTGTGTAATTTTTGTAGAATATATGAATTTCTTTGTTTATGTGTGTGGGTGTGTGTGTATGTGGTATCAGTTTGGTTTCTTTATTAATTTGTTCTGTTTAGTTTTGATTGTGTCTGTTTAACGGATTTATTTTTACGTTGTCATGCCATATCAGTTGTACTTGTAATGCCACCTTTCACTTTTTTGTTTGATATTAAGCTTTAACTGATGATATATTGGATTGTTTAATCTAAATGTGGTTATTTGGAAGTATAATTGTAACTTTGATTAAAGAGTCATTGGATGTAGAAGCTAAATTAATAATTAGAGTGATAAATATATATTGTGATAATTTCGTGCAGTTTGCTAAGTGGGAAAATATAGGTCAAATCGGACTACAATAAAATAAGTAAAAGAAAGAAAAGAACAGTATTATTATATATTCGACTATTTCCAGCAAAAGCAACATTTTGACCACTTTAAACAAAACAATATCCTACTACACTACTATCATTTATTTCACAAAATAAGTATTGTTATGGATCAGGATTCTCGGAACTGATTAATTTTTTTAAGATGCGATTTTCTGTTATTTGCCGATTGGATAATTTTTGACTATTTTCTTTACAATTCTTCGAAAACCTACACGAAAAGAAGTTCTACAGTTACTATAGCTCCTTCAGCTCCTCGCGCAAGTCGTGATATGATCAGGTGGTATTCGTCGCTCTCTTTCGAAGAATAACATTTTGTATCGAAAAATGTTAACCTTTAAAGACATGTGTAAATCATATGGTAACATTTTTCGATACAAAATAAGAAGAGGTTGGGTGAGTTGGTACCTCCTTTAATTATATGCTCGTTGATATGATTGCTATTTTCGCCGAAGACGCATTGTTTTTGTCAGCTAGCACAATTAACAGAACGGCTAGTACAAATAGCCGAGTCTGATATCATTGTCCCACAACTGGTTAGGATATTTAGATCTACATTAAAAAAAAGGCCGTACAAATATTTGAAAATTCTGCTGCAATAACTGAAAATAATACTTATATTTGCATCAGAAGAATTTTCAATGAAGTTGAAATTCATGGTCTGTAAAATTTAGAGAAGTTAAATTTTACATACTGCTAAATATACAAACAATTTTAGTTAAATTAGCCAGGAGATTTGAGCTAAATTCAGCAGAAATTTTACCTAATTTAACTACAATTTTCCGTTAAAATGTCGCTTTAAACTTCGACTTCCCGAATCTGATCCCAGACAGGCCCATATTTACTACTGGGAGTATACGAGTAGATGATTTACAGGGATTAACTTATAGGTACAGAGTGACGAATTTTTGTCCATTTTGGTCTATTTCTTATAAAAAAAACTTAAAATATAGCTACATTTCTATGTGATATTGATAATCGGAACACAAAAATATAATAATTAGGAAATAATTAGCTTAAAAATTTGTAAAATTCAGAAACACAAACTACTAAAATTAGCTTGTAAATTTAGCTTAAATACGGATGAAAGTAATTGTAATGCTTAATTGGATTTACAAAAACATACTACCTCAATCCTAAATTTTAAGACAAAATTACATAAAAATTAGTACAATTGAATCAGAATGCCTTTAATAGACTTTTGTACTAACTTTTTTTATGAGGACAGTCTCCAGTTGTGTCATTTATCAATGCCTTGGGATAGGCTAAAGTGGTCTTTATTCCATAGGAAGGAGGAAATCTGGGCAGCTGCCATCTGCATTCAAATCGCGAGATTTCGACTAAAATTGAGATTTCAGTGAAAATCTCGTGAGAAATCCCTAGATTCCCCATGCAAAAGAAATCCCGTAAATTTGAGAGATTTCTAAGAAATCTCATGAAAATCCCACAAATGTGGAGACTTTTACAGAATACAACACTGCGTTTCGATTAACTTGTAGAATTTTTGCATGAAGAAGTGGCAACGATGGCCAACAGCTGACTTAAAAAATAACCTAAAAATAATACAAAATAATGAAATAAAAATATTTGCATTTTTTTGAATAAATTGTCCTTTATTAGCTTGGGGTGACCCCATGTCCAAAAGGGTTAATGAGGTCATATTATTTTTTTTTCCAAACCCCTAAGCTATTAAGATGAAATATAACATTTAAAAGTACAAAATTGATTCATTTTGATGCAAAGTACTTAAAAAGAGTAAATTAACTTAATTTTTTTTATAAAAATCACACTTTTCTCGAAATCCACAAAAAATAAGAGCTTGTCAAAAAATAAGAGCTTGTCCATGGTGTGCATACTTCATCTCTAGGATGTATTTAACAAGCTCTTGAAGTGCAAAATTCATTTTTTTTTAATTTGTTTAAGAAAAAATTTTTTTAATCGAAATCGGTGTTTTAAAAATTATGGTAAAAAATGTATGCGTTTTTTGCCTTATTTTGCGACAGGTTAACAGACAGGTAATAAAACAATATTTCATATCTGAGTATTTATAAGTATAGAGAGCAAAAAAAAATTATGGCTTTAATCAATTTCTGAAAGTTTAAAAAAGTGCCATGAAATTTCATGACCTAGTGTTTTTTGGCACAAAATCGGTGTGGGGCATTTGTTATTACTTGGTGAGTTCTTAACCGATTTAGGAGTTATGTAGCGTTTTAAAAAGATAATTTTATACTGAAATCATGACACAAGTGGTTGAAAATTTTAAACTATAGGACAAAATTTTCCTAAAAACTGAAAAAAGTCATATTTTTTCCATATAAACACTCTTGAAATTTTCAATCGATTTCCGCCTCTACTTTTCTTTATTCGATTGTCCCCAAACTTCATATTTATTAGTTTCATATAGAAAGGAAACAATTTGGACCCCGACATTCTTTAAATTCGCCCTTTGAAAAATTGCCATATAACCTTAGAAACCTCTAATGTGAACTTATTGGCCTTGTATTTTCCATATTAAACTTCTTAAGTACCTTCTTTATAGATGAAATTTGACAAACGAATATTTGGCACAAATGTAGAACTGTTTCCATGCCTAAATAGTAAATAAGGTAAATGCTTCAAACGCACATGTCAAACTATTAATGTATACCACAGGTATTGACCGACCATTTTCTTTGTTAATTTTTATTTTCTTTCATATTTTATTCATGTACAAAGTACCTGAGTTAGAAAATGTATTTAAGACATTTGTGCCAGCCTGTATAAAACATGATCATAATTCTTAAATATTTATAACTTGAGTAAATCTCCAGCTTCATAAATTTACATACAAGGTGGTACAAAAGTAATGTCGTAATGTCCTGCATCATGTGAGCGACCAATTCATCGTTGGGCTGAGCGTGTTGTCGTGCAAACTGCAGTGAGAGAATTATCTGCATAATATTAATGAGTTTTTGCATAAAATTAATGAAGTTTGGCAGGAACTCATCATTGAATCAATGTAATTTTTCATAAAATGTTGTGAAAAATTTCATTTTATTTATTAAAAATTTTATACACTCAATGAAAAAGTTTTATTAAAACTATATTCATAAAATATATGAAACTTTTTAATCAAATTTAAGAAATTTTTCATTTACATTGTGAAGAAAACTTCATTAGTTTTCTGAAAAATTTAATTAAAACTCTTCAAGCAAAATTCTCTCTGTGTGGGTTCACTAAGGATATCGCAAGAAGTAGCCGATCTCGTGTTGATCATTCGACCGAGAAAATCGCTGCTGTGGTCGAGGAGGTACAATTTTTTTCATTTCTTACAAAATGACAATAATTCACATTATGACATTACTTTTGCCCCACCTTGTAAGATATGTATGTACGATGCATATGTATGTGTGTTTTATTGTGAACTTTTATTGTTAGTTTTTTAATAGGCATTAGAGTTAAATACATACAAACGTATAACAAAAACTTTCTATTTAGCCATCCAGCATAATTGTCATCACCATAAAAATAACATAAAACTTTTTTATGACCCTTTCATTTCAGTGAATCCTTACATTAAATGTTTACCAAGTTCATTGTGATGGTTGTTAAATGCTAAAATAAAACGATATATACATATATGAGAAAAATTGCATGTGTTAGTGTACCACCACAAATACACATGCAAGAATGTAATAGTGTGATATTTATTTAAAAACTTTAAAGTGTATGTACTTAAGTGGAAATAAACTTGCAGCTACACAAAAAAAAATGTTATTGAAATGAGGTTGTCCCAGAATAAAGTTGTCGTAACATTAATTAGCTTGTTGTAATTAAAAGAAAATTGTTTACAACACAATTTCGAATTCCACTGTTGCCCATTTCAAATTACATCTTTTAACAAGTTGTAAATGTAAAAAGGTACAGCTGTATATATGCTCCCATCTGTAAAAGAGGTGCCACCCTACTGTATATTCTATGTGCATGTAATACTAGTTTTGATGTTGTAAAACATTTTTATATTTGCTGAATTTTCAAAATTAAACAAACTTTTTCTATCCACAAACTATCAACACAAATATTCAAGTTGGTCGTCGTCATAATCAACATGATGATTAGTGTCGCATTAAAAGCGAATTGTATTTACCACATCAGTTAACACACTTATTTCAACGGATGGATAACTAAAAGTAGGAGATAGAAATGGTTGTGTAAATACTAAACTCTAAACCAACATTAATGCATTTTCCATTCACAGATACTTCGGACTCGGTAAAAGGTTTTATGAATGAATGTATTTCACACTACAGAAGATATGATTATATTTGTGTATAAATATGACAGCAATATGGTTAATGTATTTATAATCTAATAACTGCTACAAACAAAAATATTTCTAGATGGTGATTTAAAACACCAACTATTTGAATTTTTCAATTCTCCTTATAGTCTCACCTTGAAATACGTGATTTGTGCACGAAGGAAGTAGGAGTTATCAACGTAAATGCACAGTTTCGTATATTAACTCAAAATTAACTTTTTCCATGATTATTATAATAAGGTTGAAGATGTTGTTATTAAAAAACTTTATGTAATACATGCACATAATAACGCTTGACGCATATTAAATGGGAAGAAAAATCAAAAGATTTTTTTTATTTCTGAGACAAATTATAATTGTAAATTATTGCAAAAGTTTTTAATAAAAAAAAAAACGCAAAATTAAAGCATAGTTCAAAAGATTTCATGATTTTAACTAAAGTTTATAAAACAAAAATTGCTTAAGTATTTTTACAGATTTTTACAAAATTCTACTTTGAGAATATGATAGGGAAATTTGATCACCAGATTAAATCAGATCATAAACGTTGACATCGCCCGGGTGAAAATAGAAATGGTATGTAGACATTGGGAAAATAAATTTTGTTTTTCAAGACGATTATTGTGCCCCTTGGTCTAATACTGTTGATTTAAGCCATGTACCCGTTGCACAGTGCTTCGTTCTCATATAGTAAATCGGCAAAATTAGAGGAGTTATCGCAGAAGAATGAAATTTAGTGTGCTGGTTCATAACATGTAAATTAAGAAAAACTCGAAGTTTCGGCAAAATCGGTGCGAGGACAAGATTACCTCCCATGCATCCTTAATCTAAAATTTTTAATTTTAGCTACAATTATTAACAAAATAAAGCGAAAATTGGTAACTGTGTGTAAAAGTATGTCTTTTAGCTTAGTGATTAATTTTGTTTCATTCGGTGCAAGGACATGACTACCTCCCATATATACTTTTTCTCAAAAACAATATTTTGGATACCTACATTTATGATCAAAATGCACTAAAAACTAATTATAATTTATAAAATTATACCTTTTAACTCGGTTATAAATTTTAGTTATTGTAAAAAAATTGATAATTTTATATTTTACTTTGTAGAATTTTAGGGTTTCCGCGTTTACTCTTATATTATAACTCCCAATTTTTTTGTTATTTTTTGTCGCTATTTAATAAAAATTATACACTACATCAAAATTAGGTTAATATTTTAAAGTAATAAAAAAAAATTAATAACGCATGTGAAAATCGAAATATAAATGGACATTAGACCGTACCTCAAAAAAAAAGTTCGCCGTACACCCTCCAATATGATGTATTTTTGGAAGGCGATTTCAAAAAAAAAAAAAATTTTTTCGCCTTTTTTAATTTTTTGTTATAGCTTTGGCATTTAAAATCGGATTTTAAATTGTGATATATCGAGTTTTTTGCCTCGAGAAGACCAGTGTTTTGCTATTAAGTAAAAATCCAATTAAAAAAAATTTAAAAAGGCGGCCCTTACATTCGGCAACCAATATATAAAAAACATTTCTACTGGGTTTAGCGAAAACCTTCCTTAGCAAGAGTTTAACAATTTTTTGCGAGCTTTAATTTTCTGACATTAGGGTGGTAGCAACTGAGATGTGGTGGGTGACTACTAGAACGGGATACTTGAGGTCAAAATGTCCTTAGAGCAAAACACTGGTCTCCTCGAGAGAAAAATATCGATGTATCATACTTTAAGATCCGACTGTAAATACCAAAGATATAACGAAAAATGTAAAATGGCGACCCCTACGTTCGGCCAAAAAAAATAAAAATTTTTTTTTTTTGAAACCTTCTTGCCAAAATAATTTATATTGGAGGGTGTATGGCGCACTTTTTTTTTTGCCTGTAAGGTGGTACGCTCTAATGGACATACATGATCATACATTGGCTCATATATGATAATGCATGGACATACATAGTCATATACGTCCATGCATAGTTCAATGTATGACCATACATGATCTCATATATTTCCATATACCTTTGGATCCGAAATTTGAGGGTATATGGAGGTATATGCCCATATATGATCATATATGAGTATATGTGAATCATATATGAGCATATATGGTCATATATGAACATGTACGGCCATATACCCTCAAATTTCGGATCCGAAGATATACGGAAATATATGAGATCATGTATGGTCATACATCGAACTAGACATGAACGTATATGACTATGTATGCCCATGCATGATCATATACAAGTCAATGTATATTCATGTGTGTTCATATATATTTCGATTTTCACATGCTTGATAAAATTAAACACATTTTTATGTGAATCGTTATTAAATTAATTAACTCTTATGATTCGCATTAACGTTTGCACTCCGCGGACGTTTTTTGCGATTTTCGTAAATTTTTTTTGTTAGGTTACTATTTTTACAATTTTTTTGTTCGATTACTTTTGAACATTTTGAAAACTTTTCCAATATTTTTTTTCTCTTTTACTAGTTTTACTAGTTTTACTACACTTTAAATAATACGTCAGTAGAAAAATCTCTCAAACCTGTTTCAAATCGATTTGACTAATTTTTAACAAATTTTAGTTAAAACACTGATTTAAGCAAAGATTTTAGTTATATTCACTTAACACAATAATAAAAATCCTCAGTACTTGAACTAATTTTGAGTGTTAATTTTTAAAATTATGTAAAACTAATTTTTAAGAACCCATTCGTTAAATTTTACAAAATTTATTGTTAAAATATAATTTTTTGATGTTACTGTTATTACTCGGTAGATGTCGCCACCAATGTATCCGAACTTCTAAAGATGGCGCTATTTCTTTCCTCCCGTGTAAAAAAGATCAGATCTGGCCAGATCTCAGCACATCTTACCAGATCTAATTATTGGGGACAAATTTGAGATCTAATTAGATCTGATCAGATCTAGGCATATCTGGCCAGATCTTCGTAGATCTTACCAGATCTAATCAGATCTCAAAATTGGGGACAAATTTGAGATCTAATTAGATCTGATCAGATCTAGGCATATCTTGCGCATTTGTCCAGATCACTTTAGATTTGAACAAATTTGGCACTAGATCTTATCAGATCTTGCCATAAGGTGTTATCACATATGCCATATCTGATCATATTTGATGTGATCTGGTACAGGATCTAATTAGATTGAATCATATCTATTGAGAACCAAAAAGATCTGGTCAGATCTAAACTTTTTTACACGGGCTACCCGATTTTTTAAAATGGCCCATATCTCGAAAACTAATAGAGATAAAGCAAAATTGATTAAAATTTCGGCTACCCCTAACCACATAATAATACTCCATCGAAAGGGTAATCTCTATCCAAAAATGTGCCCTCGGAAGTTTTTAATAAAAATTTTTCACTTCATATCTCGAAAACTAAGCGAGATAGAGCAAAACGGACAAAATGTTTGCTCCATTGGAGTGCACTTATAAGCCCTTACATGATACGGACTAGGCCCGGGGAGGATCCTGATACCCTAAATTTCGATAAATTCTACGGCTCTGTATAATTACAGATACAACCGTAGTTTTACAAATTTTTTACTTAAATTTAGATTTGTTAAATTTAAAAGAAAAGTGTTAAAATCAACAAATTTTATTTTAAGCCAAAAAACAGGAATAAATTTTCTTAAAGTAACAAATTTTTCTGTTCAGCCAACAGACGTATTATTTTCAGTGTAGAAATGTAATTTTATTTCATTAATTTTTTTTAATGTTCAACTAAATTTAGCTTAAAAATAACAACAATTTTGTAAATATAACCGTTTGTTTTTGCTATTTTTATTCTGCTAATATTTAGCAAAATCTTCTGCAGATTTTACGGTATAATTTATCATTTTTAATTAACTAAAAGTTAACCCAAATATAACTTAAATTTAACAGTTTTATTTTTGTTCTTCTTATCTCATTAGTATTTATTAAAAAAAAATCTGATAACTAATTTTTAACTAATTCTTAGTAACTTTTTATGTTATTTTTGCAGGTTTATTTCTATGAGTGTAGTTATTTGTAAAACGTTGTTGTAAAAACATACTTTTTGATTAAATTGTTTATTTAGCACTTTTTGTATCTACAAGTTCTCTACATTTCATTATGCTTAAGTTATACATGCACACATATCTGTTGCTGTCACCATAGAGAAATCTCATTTAATTAGTTCAAAACTTTTAAATGACATAGTTTTGTAATTCCTGATGTTAACAGCTAAAATGAAAATATTACATTTTGTATAGAAAACAGATAGTTAGGTGGTGACTTTAAATTTATATATAACCAAATATTTTTGTTGCTGAATTTTTCCCAACACTAATTTTAATTTTAGTGCATAAGGTCGTGCTGATAGATCATCTATAATTCTGTTTTAAAAGGCAGATTAAAAAAAAATACTTCTGAACATGAACATGAAAAAAAAAAATTTAAATGGCAAAACATCGTTTTCTATTGGTGTTTATACATGAATGGATTTCACTACTTTGCTAGATCTGTCAAAACAACATAGTATATTGGAAGATGACAGAGCAAATTGTGGTAAATTCTTTGTTGTTGTTTTTGTTTTTTCTTTGATAAACAAGAAATTCTCATTGAGTATGTAATTTAACTTAACAAATATTTCCAGAAATGATACGATTTCCTTAGGCAAGAATGAAATCCGGATAGGGAAATGCCTCCAACAGATTATTTTTCACAATTTGTAAAATACGTTTTGAATTTTAGCACATTTAATTCCTTTAATCCAATTAATGTATATCCCGATAAAAATAGATTGAGAAAAAAATTAACTCAAGTTTCATTTAAATAAAATATTTGTCAAAAACTAAAACTATTATATTCAAGGACTTTTCAATTTTAGCAACCATTCTCTAAAATCTAAAATTCAATATTTATATGTAGTTTAGTGCTAAAACGATTTGAACATATATTTTTGTACCCATGAACAACGCATGATGGTTTTCATCACTATTTATACGAATAAATATGAAATAAAAATACTTGTAAAGGTACTTTTATAAACAAACTATATTTAAGAGTCATCGCTACCATTATTTTCGAAAGAATTTTTCATTAATTTCAAAACTGTTTTTCCACACTAGAAAGTATTGAATGAGTTTTTATTTTATACTACCATACAAAACACTAACACGTGTACTCGTACAAGTTCTGAATATGTGCTTAAATACTTTACAGGTTTCCCAGTGTGTATGTGTGTGTGTATGTAAAATATTTATGTGTATTGTAGTTATAAAACAGGCTACAAATACTTTGCACTTCGGTTTGTTTGTAATATTTTTTGTTCTGTTCAACTTTCGTATTTTTATTACATTGTTGTTGCCGTTGTTGTGAGGTCGATCGTACGGTCATAATGCTTTGAATCAAGTACTCAACAAAAGCACTTTACAAAATTGACTACCAATCGTTTATGGCGCGCCATTATAAAAGTGAAATATAACACATTATTTAAAAAATTTTAACGTTTTAACACGATGGCAAAGAAAAATGTTTCCAGTTTATATTGAATGGAGCATAATATTCCAATTTTGAATGAATAAAGAAAATACTGTTGCATACATTATATTTTCTGTTGTTGTTGTGAAAATATTTTCTATTTTGTATTTTTATTTGAAATGATTTTCAGGATTTTTTTTTGCAGAAATGAAAGAAGCTGTATAAAACCATCACAAACATTTGCCATTTCCCGATTCAACATTTTCGATTTTGACGAAATTCATCCCAGATCCAGAAGAAATGGAAATTTTAATAAAGTTGAAATTTCACAAGTGGTCTATACACTCAACAAATTAAGTTAGTAGAAAAATTAGTAAAACGTCTTGTATATCAAATGTACCACTTTTCAGAAATCTTTTGCTGAAATTCCGTTTTCAGCAAAAATTTTAGTTATATTTAGTTTAGTGCTAACTAATTTTGAACTAATGTTTTACTAATTTATTTTGCTACAAAAATTGTCCTGATAACCGCATTTATACACTAATAGAAAAAAGTCCGTAAAAAATTTAGTTCGAACTACCAAACATTAGTTAAAAATGATGCTGCAGAAAAAACTGCTAAATTAGTAATATAGGAACAGTAAAAATAAAACTGTTAAATATACCGAATTTTAGTTATATTTGAGCTAAATTTTTGTTAATGGAAAATAGCAAATTAACCTGGTAAAATTAGCAAAAAATTTTGCTAAATAATAAGTAGCCTAAAAAATCTCTAAAAAATTTTAAATTTTCTAAGTTTCCGGTTCGATTTTTTTTAAATGCAAATAAAAATCAAGCCTTTTGAAAAAAGCAGTTTACAATTTTTTAGCAAATATTTCTGCTGATTTCAGCAGAATAGACTGCTATTTGCATTCAACTAAATTTAGCTTTAAAATAGCAAAAATTTTGTAGATATAACAGTTTATTTTTGCTATATTTAGTCTACTAATATTTAGCAAAATTTTCTGCAGATTTTACAGTACAATTTGCTATTTTCAATTAACTAAAAGTTAACTTAAATATAACTAAAATTCGGTAAATTTAACAGTTTTAATTTTGCTGTTCTTATTGTACTAGTATTTAGTAAAAAAAATCTGCTAATTTTAGCAGTTTTTTCTGCAGCATCATTTTTAACTAATTCTTAGTAAGTTTTTCAGCTATTTTTACAGATTTATTTCTATGAGTGTAGCGTGGATGACAACCAGATAGACAAGATGTAGATGTGATAATTAAAAAAAAAAACAACTCTACACAATTTCTATGTTTAAATTTTAAGCAAATAAATTAACTAAAGTAAAATGTCTCTACAAATTTTTTGAGTTTTTTACAGTCTACTAATATTCAGCAAAAAGTTTAGTGATTTTAGCAAGAATTTTTTCATTTACAATCGACTAAGTGTTAGCAAAACTTTTGCTGAGATCAGCAAACATCTTTTGCTGAAATTATCAACTTTTTTGCAAGCACACTCCTGACTAAAAATTTGCTGACACAGAAACATTTTTTGCTGACTTTACTGAATTTTTTTCAGTCATATACGAAGAATTTCCAAAATAAATTTTAAGAGTTTCTATTAGGCTATTTTTTTCGTTCGTATATAAAAACGAGTAAAAAGGTTAAAGTCGGGCATGCCGACTATACAATACCCTACACCAGTCTGGTTAAAAGCCAACTAATGTTTGGATCCGAAATTCGAATGGGTTAAAATGGGACTTGTATCAAAATTTTCTATAATGTGAGTCAGCGAACCCAATTTCATTAAAATATCTTAATATTTGCGAACATGGACCGGTGTTAACCAAAATCAATAGGCTTCGTCCTTGGGCTGACATAGGTTGGTGTACCAAATTTCATCAAAATATCTTCATATTTGCGACCTGCAGCGTATAAACAATATAATTTTGGGGAGACCCTTATATGGGCACTAGGTCTAAACATGGACCGGTGTTAACCAAAATAAGTCGGTGTACCAAGTTTCATCAAAATATCTTAATATTTGCGACCTGCATGGACAGACAGACGGACGGACGGACAGACGGACATCGTTAAATCGAAATAAAAAAAATTCTGAGCCGATCGGTATACTATAAGGTGGGTCAAGAACCAATATTTTTTGGAGTTACAAACATCAGCACAAACTTGTAATACCCTGACCACATAGTGGTGTAGGGTATAATTATAATATAGGGGTCATTCCATCTCAAATCTTTCAATGGTTGAAATCGACCGCTTTCGATTTGGATGCATTTTGGTTAGAAATTTTCTTTCATCATACAACGAAGTTTTGCCAAAGGAAAAAAATTACAAAATTTTTACATTTAAAATACAATTACGTGTAATTTGTAACTGAAAATTTTCAATTATAATTACAAGTAATTGCAAATGGATTTTTAAATAAACTCAACAATTTACCCAACTTATAGTAGGAAACTGTACTCCTACTCTAAATTGAGTAAATTTACTCTATGTGTGTAATTGAAAAATAAATACGCACGTTATGTGTAAGTTGGTGCAGAAATAATGTGTAATTTTATATTGAAAGTGCGTAAAAATTAAATGATATTTTGAAATTAGTGTATTAATTTACTAAATTTGCATGCTTTTTAACATGTTTTACATGTAAATGTACTCATAAAATGCGTAAAAATCCACAAAAAATGCGCAAAAATCGACAGAAAGTGCCTAAAAATCCCCCAAAAGTGCTTATATTTGCCACAGCTGTGGTTAAAGTTAAACCACCTAAAAATATTTTTTTTTTAAATAAAACAACAAATAAATTTTTAGTATGTATTTAATTAATGATAATATCCGTGTCATTCTCGCATAATCGTTTATCTCGAAATTCGGCGGTTTGAGATCATTTTTATAAAATTAATACAATAAAAATTTTTCATAACTATTGAACTAAAATCTATTTTGAAAAGAACGTCTAGACTACCACGTGCGTCAACAATAACTACAGTAGTTTTGATTTAACTGCCTTTTTCTTAAGTGCACATTTGCTATAACTGCACAAAATGTTGGTTTCGTTTACATTTTACAACATTATATACGCAATTGTCTTCTTTAAGTGCACTTTTTGTACCTGTGCATTTAAGGTAACTGCCTCATATTCTTGGCAGTTTTACATTATTTTCATAAAAAAGATCACCGTTAGCTGCCTATTGTGTTTTGCTTTGTTTTTCAATTCTAGGAAAAAAAGACACACATAAAATAAATGTGCTATCAACTTTTTTTGTGAGAAAAATATCCTACTTTAGTCGTTTTTTAATCATAAAAATCGCAAGATCTGGTGCAAAGCAAAAAGTTGTCATCATTAGCTTCATTTGTTTTGTTTGTTTTCAATCTGTATTGGTATACCTGCACATTAAGACAGGTAAACAATTTGACTTAGCTGCGTTTTTGGCTTACCTGCACAAAAATTCTTGCAAAAGTTGGTTGTGCAGCTAAGTCAAAATTACTGTACTAAAAACAATTTCATGCTTATGTTGCTATTTCCAGATAAAAATGTGTTTGAAGAAATGTAGTAATTCATAAAAAATAATCCGTTTTATTTTCTTTTATTATTTTAGTGCATATTTTGCAATTTTTGCTGCATATTTTAAGTGCATATTTTTTTGCCGAATGTAGGGTTCACCTTTTTTAGTTTTTCGTTATAGCTTCGACATTTACAGTCGGATTTTAAAGTGTGATATATAGTGTTTTGCTATAAAAGAAAAAAAAACTAATGAAAAAAAATTTTAAAAGGCGACCCCTACGTTTGGAAACAAAAAAATAAAAAATGTCTGCTGGATTTATCAAAAAGTTCCTTAGCTAAAGTTCAAGTTTTTCGAGCTATAATTTTATGACATTAGGCCTGTACATTAGGGTGGTAGCAACTGAGATCTGGTGGGTAAATATTGGAACGGGATACTTGAGGTCAATGACCCTTAGAGCACAATATTGGTCCTCTCGGGAGAAAAACGTTGATGTATCTTTCTTTAATATCCGACTGTAAATGCTAAAGATATAGCGAAAAATGTAAAAAAGCAACCCCTACGTTCGGCAAACAAAATATTTTTTTGTAAACCTTCTTTCAAAAATAATTTAGATTGGACGGTGTACGGTGAACTTTTTTTTGGAGTATACATATTTTGTCAATCCTATAATAACAATAATGTATATAATTACCGTTCTCACACTTTTATTCATTAAATTTCTTTATTAGTTGATTACTTTTAGAATGTAGCACAAAGATACCTAAGAGACATGATTATCTAACACATTGAAAACAATGACTATGAGAACTAAAACAAGGAAATTAATTAAAAATTTAATTCAAAAGATGTTATGGCAACAGCACGTGCGTTAGTTTTTGTAAAGGCCTAAAATACAGGGATTTTATAAAGTTAACTGTAAAATACTTACAATTAGTTGCTGTTAAATATTACTTAGTGGTACTTAAATTACATATTGGTGGTATTTTAAATTACTTTAAAGGGTCGCCCAGTTTTATATTTGTCACTTACAATATACCGATGAGAGACATTCACACAAATTCTAATTATATCATTATTATTTCTTCGTACATACACATACAAGACATTAGCGAGAACCAGAGATGGGTCAAAATTATTACAATTACATACCCAGCAAAAAAAATTGGAAGTAATGCTTTACAAACTACTTTTTTCACTGATTCACAAGTATCCGTTAGTGTATTTTTACTGCTTTTTTAGAAGTTATTCTGAACAACTTCAAAAAATCAATTCTTTCATTGCTTCCAAAGTATCCATTAGTATATTTTTACAGCTTTTTCAGAATGACTTCTGAACAACATCCGAAAAATCACTTAAGTATTGCTTCTAAAAAGCAATTGCTCTAAAAGTGATCGTAAAAAGTGATTTTGGTATCATTTGGCATTTCCAAACAGAGGATCCCAGGTTCGGTTGCAGCGGGACCAATATTTTTTTTTAATATTTATAATTAATTTGTTTAAATTCAATATTTTTTTTATTTTAAAATTTTTGAAAATATGTATATATAAAAAAAATAAAATTGAAAATTATTTGTTATTTGGTTTTTAAGCGAGGAATTGGTATACCATGAATTCAAATGAAAGGGCACATAAAAGAAACATATTTACCTTTTTATAAAAGTAATGGCAATGAAAATCCATGTTTAATTTTGTAGTGGAAATTAAAATTAATTTCATTACAATTAAATGAAAAAACTATTTTATTACAATTACATATATGAAAATGAGAGATCATTGCCAAAAATTAATTAATTGCGCCCAACTGTGACGAGAACAAACTTGACACTTTATTGCTTTATAAAAATGTACGGTTATTAAAAAATAAAACGGAAACACTCCTTTTTGTAAGTGAAACATTCAATTCACTTATGTTCTGAAATTTAGGGTAAATATAAAACATACGAGTACAAACATTATTTCGTTATTTTACCGGAATTACATTTAATGAAGGTTAATTGTCATGTGGAGGGTTATTTTCTACATAGAATTTTATGATAAAACAAAAAGACTAAAATTTACATACGGCAGACATGTGTTAAAATATATTTTGAATTGAGATGGGCACGTGAGCAGAATTTTGTGTGATTGAGGTTAATAACGCATTAGTGTGAATGACACTATAATTTACTCACGTTACACAGATAATAATATCACCAAATTTTAAGTGACAAATATAATTGTTTAAATCCAATTTCCATTTAAACAACATTTTTAATTGAATCAATTAAATATTTTGTTGATATCACAAGTTTCCAAGTTTTTTTTTTTCAATTAAACTTATTTGTTAACAATCAACAAACGTGTTTATGGAAACTCAACAGGTTCTTTACTAAATCGGTCATTATCATCAAATCTAGTCAGTGAACTACAGGGTGGCCTAAAATTACCGAAGGGTTTTGAATTCCTTATAACTTTTTTATTATAATTTTTCTTTTTTTTCAGTATTTTGTAATGATGACTTGGGGAATTTTAAATGGGACAATACACAATTGAACAACGTGGGCAAATCGTTGAACTTTATTTCTCAAATCAACGGTCCATTGTTTTCACGCAGCGTGCATATCGTCAGAGTCAACAATAAACCATCTGGTTGTAAATTTTCGACAACACGGGGCAGTAAAACGACGAACGGTGCACATGGATGACAAAATGGAACCAGTTCAGCAGAGTATTCGGGAAAATGGAGAAGCATTAACTAGGAGACGTTCGACACAATTTGGCCCCTCACGAAGGTCGCTGCAGAGAATTTTGCATACAATAGGAATATTTCCATACAAAATTCAGCTTGTCTAAGAATTGAAACCGACAGATTACCAGCAACGACTCGATTATGCAATTTATTTCGATAAGCGATTTTAATTGGCCTCCGCGTTCACCGGATTTAACCGCTTCAGACCGTTTTTCTTTGGGGTTATTTGAAAGGAAAAGTCTATATTAATAAGCATAGAACCATCTAACAATTAAAAAACAATATACACGACGAAATCAACAACATAACACCTGAAGTTTTGCGAAAAGTTATGGAAAATGTTTTGGAAAGAGCACTAATATGCGATGCAGAAAATTGCCACCACTTGCGAGATATAATTTTTCATAATTAAATTAAAAATGTTCTCCATTAATATACTGTATTAAAAAAAACTTTAATAATTATGTCTTAAATAGAGTTATAATGAGTCAAACTCCTTCGGTAATTTTGGGCCACCCTGTAATTGGTTCAAATCGTCCTGTTTTGTTTTGTGATTATAAATAAAAAACAAAATTGATTTTGTTAAAATTTTTGTTCTTTTTTTGAGCTTTGGTTGCTTTTTCTTAGTTTCAAAAAAAACCATTTCATTTGGATACGAACAATTGTTGCAAGATCGAAGAATGATGATCAGTTCATATTATTAAAATGGTGAATCCTTCAATTGAACTAGTCATGTATGGTAATCGAAACTAATGCGGTTATCGTTAGGGTAACGATATTTTAGGTTATTTCGGTAACGGTATTTTAAAGATAACGATATTTGTATTATTTATATCGGTTATCGGTAACGGTATTTTAAGGGTAACGGTAGTCAGTTATATCGATGCATCCCGTAATTTTTTTTACAAAAAACAAACGGGATTAAAAACAGAACCAATTTATCAATATAAAAAAATACTCAAAAACCACGTGAAGTTACCAAAAGCAGAAAATTAAAAATATCGGTAACGGTATTTTAGGGATAACAATATTTCATTTGTTTCGCTAACGGTATTTTGAGGATATTGATATTTCATTTATTTCGGTATCGGTCTTTTAAGGATAACGGTATTTCAGTTATTTCGGTAACGGTATTTTAAGGATAACGATATTGAATCGATAACGTTATTTTAGCGGTATTGCCTGCCAACCCTGGAACTAGTTCATTCATGAACGATACAACTCTATTATACACATGTGTAAATTGAATAAAAATACAATGAAAATTTTATTTATTCTTGTTCGAGGCCAATGCTATTTTATTGCTATTTTACTTCATCAGAATATTCTCCTAACAAATAATTCACAGAGTTTTTACTTTCAAAATATTCTACACCTTCAGGAATAAAAAGACGATCCTTTCGGGAATCTTCCGGTTCACCATCATCAGTTTTCTTTTGAAAGCGGTGGCATTAGTGCAATTATAAAACATTAAAATTTCATATTAAAAAATATTTTGCGAATAAACAAGATGAGAGCAAGCATAACTAACAGTAGAAATATTTTGTTGGCAATTGCTAATTTTCTCTCATAAGATAGCATTAGTTAAAATTCACTCACGTGTCCATCACTAATTTTTAGTATGTTTAGAAATATTTACAAAGGACAATGTGCCTGAATACTTAATACCTTTTTTAATTTGCCAAATTAGGCTAATTCTCGAAGTAATTATTACCTGTTGACATGAAAATTACCCATTTTTTGAAGTACTTATATATTGACGTGTAAATGGAAAGAGAAGTGATTTATAAAGAAAAATTTATTAAAAGTAAATTAAATAAAAATTAAAATAATGAATAATATATTTGTTTGCATAGCGGTAAAGTGGGCTGTTCGGTTTTAATCGGGACCGAAACCGCAGTTTTTTAAACCTGAAAACCGAAACCGAAAACCGAGAAAAATAAGTCGGTTTTTAATAAATACTTTAACCAACTAAAATAATAAAATAATAAATTGCATCCAAGTGTACAATTACAATAAAATTAGTGTTTCCAAACCGATTAACCGGTTGACCGAAAACCCGGTTTTTTTTTATCACATTTCGGTTTTTTTGCAAACCGGTTAACCGAAAATTTTAAATCTCGGTTAATCGAAAACCGGTTTATTTTCATCGGTTAACCGTTTTTTTATTTTAATATTTTTGGCTTAAAATTTCTTCAAAAATTAAGAATCATAAGTGCCCAGCAAAAAATAGACACGATTTTAGAAGTGCACTAAAAGAAGGCAGAGTGTTTGATGATGTTGTATTTTTGTTGTAATTTATTGCTTCTAAGTTGGACATCGCGAACAAAAATCATGTCATATGTATGTCAGCTTCTTTTATTTTGGGTAAATGGCATGATTTTTTTTCGCAATGTCCCACTTAGAAGCAATAAATTACAACAAAAATACAACAACAGCACAAACTCTGTCTTCTTTTAGTGCACTTCTAAAATCGTGTCTATTTTTTGCTGGGCACTTATGATTCTTAATTTTTGAAGAATCATAAGTGATTCAAATCAAGTACGATGAAGTAATTATACGCTTGTTACAATCGAAAGAAAAAACTTTTTTTTTATAAATTTTTTTTTTAGATTTTACAGTTTTTTTTATTTTTTAGTACTCTTTTTTGCTAATTTCAGCAGATTGATTTTAAATTACAGTTTACAACAATTTACTGAAATTTAGTAGCTGCAACTAACTTTTTCTACTAATTTTGTTGCACTACAGATCAGCAGACATGTATTGCTAAAATTAGCAAAAAATACCGCTGAGATCAAAACAGTTATAATAACATCAAAATTCTCAGTAGCCATTACAGACTTTTTTGGTTGAGTGTAGAAATTAAAGCCAAATATTGGCCTTTATTTCATAATGCAAGAACTCCCAAAAAGAAATATGAAGTAACTCCCAATGAAATTGACCCATAAAAAAATAAATAAATCACAAAAAATTTGTTCTATAATTCATTTTATTTCATACGAATATACTTTTATAATAATTAATTAACATTAGTTAAACAATAGTGTAATTTCGTCAACAGTCTCGCACACTCGGCATTGAAAATTAGCTATGTTGTGAAGTTTGTTACATTGCTGCGATTTTGTATACAAAATTTTCGCCTTCGGCGCTTTCAGAAATATGAAAAAAAATACAAAAAACCTCCAGCAATACTTTCTTTAATTTGAAATTATGCCACTTTCGGTACTTAAGGAAGCAGTAGAACAAACTTCACTGTACGCCGCGATTTTTTATACCACATTTTCGCCTGCAGCGCTTTGACAAATATAAAAAAAAAACAAAAATAAATTAAAAGCCAGCAGCACTGTTTTCTTTAATTTGAAATTATGCGACCTTCGATATCTAAAGAAGCACTATATAAACTTCACTGTACGTACTCTATCCATATATTCAATGTTGAACAATAGCAGCTGTTGAAAACAATCCATCGGCACAACTGCAAAGGCAAATGGAGTTATGATTTCAGGTAGCAACACTGAAACAATTATCATAACTTCAGCAATGAATTTCTTCATAGTTTCAATGAAAATTGTCACTGGAACTCGTTCATTGAAACTCTTCACAGAATCTATGAAACCGTTTTCAATAAATTCAAAGTTTTGAAAAGTTCATTAAATAATGAAGCTCTTCATAAAACGAATAGACCACTCCTCCAAATCATTCCGCCAATAAAGAGCTTCATAAAATCTATGAAGCAATTTCATTTATTATTTATTATAGTTGGTTGTTGTCATTGCTATGCTGGAGTGGATAAATAAAAATTATTTAGTAACTACTAGCATATTTTACGGATGTACAAAATATATCTAATGAAAGAATTCATTAAATTAAAAAGTTTCATAAAATTTTATAATAAGCTTAATTCCATTAATGAAATTCCTTATTAATGCTTCGAAAAAATTCATATGAATTATAAAAAAATTTCATAGTATAAAATTACTAATAAAAAATTAATTAAAAAAAAAAAAAAAAATAAAAAGTATAAAAGATAATTCTCTCAGTATGGAAATTAATGTACATTACTAAAACTCGGCCATATGTTTATATAAAACTATTGTATTTGAGAATTAAATGTTTAATATAAAATTCTAATTGTATGAAAATTTTTAAAAATTTGAAATATGAAATTCAATGAATTTATTTAATAAAGTTATCAAATTTTATGAAAGAAAATTTATGAAATATTTCATAATATTAATTAAATATTATATACATAATGAAATCCTTCATTGATTCTACGAAAAAAATTCTATGAAATTATATCATTAATATCATATAGGAAAATTCTTTCAGTGAACATTTTTAAATCCTAATTGTATAAATTGTTGAAATAGTTACTAACATCCGCTTAAAAAAAATAAACTTTGAAAAATTTCAAAAGTTAAAAAAATTAAATAAACCAAAAAAAAAAAATTAAATTCTCCCCAAATAGTAAGTAAATGCTAAAATTCCCAAATTAACATTTTTGGGAATTCCTTCATTTGGGTCTTATTTCTTAATGGTAAAAACTCCCAAATTTTTAACGAAATAATTCCCCAAATAAATAATTCCAAAGTCAATTTTTGTCCTTTTTTTTTTGGGGGGGGGGGGTGGCTTATTTCATTTTACGGTTTGGGGGTTATTTCATGGGGGCTAATTTCGTAGTACCAAATTCATAACAAACAAAACTTCGGACTTTAAAGGCTTAGAACAGTGCTTACATACAAAACGTTTAATATAGGTATGTTTTCATGCTATAATATTAATATTCATCTTGAACATTATTTTGTATCTTAAAAGTGTAGTTTTCTTTGTAATATAATTTTTAAGATACTATTTTTTATATAGACATTACTACCGGTTAATCTTGTTCTGTAATTATAATTTAACGTTTGAAAGTTATTTAATACGTACAGCGTACACCCACCCAAAGATACATATATTGCACATTCTTTGAATAATCGCCCAATATTTTGTGCACATAGAGCTAATTAGAAATTTATATAAATATTTGATTTCCTGCAATAATTAAATTAATTAATTAAAGTCCTTGCTTTTTATACCTATATTACTACCCAGCAAAAAAAGTGGAAGTGATCTTAAGGAATCAATTTTTTATTGATTCCAAAGTATCATTCAGTTATGATTTTCAGCTTCTAAAGCAGTTCTTTTTCACAACTTCCAAAAATGTGATTTAGAATGAAATTAAGTCTTTGCAAATCTATCTAACTACAGATATTTCCATATAAATTTAACATTTATAACTATGGTTAAGCACTTAACTTTAATTATTTTGAGACAAGTTGTCAGGTGATTTGCATCAGTTTTTTACAAATAAAAATTAATTCCTTTTCACCAATTAAAAAGAGCATCAAAAGGAAAACTTCCACCCTATGACAAGCCTATGTAAAATTCATTGGTTCCGATCCAAATTTTCAGAATATCGAAATCCAAATCAATGCTTATTTTTCTCTTCTATATATTATATATATATAATAAATATTTCCATTCACATAGAACATTTGCGATATACAATATTTAAGGAATATTTGCTCCAAAACACAGCCAAGTAACACTATGAAACTTTCTGCATTGAAAGAAAAACATTCGAGCTTTTTTCTAAAAGAAAAAAAAATCCATAAATGTTTTGGATTTCTCGGATTTCTCAAGAAATCAAAAAGGTGTCCAGGAAACCAAAAATTTAAATCTATAAAGAAATCCATTGAGTATACAAGAGTCATATATTGACAATATCGATCTTTCAAAAAATATAAATTTTTGGGTTATCTCTCAAATAATAGGCGATATATAAACAATTGCAATGCATTAGTAGCTTTATATCCCAGCAAGAATATTAAGTAGTGCTTCAAAAAGCATGCTTATTTTTTCTGCATCCAACAAAATAATATGCAAAAATAAAATAATATATATACAACAACACATAGAAACTTAACGCACAAGCATAGTTTTCTAAAGAAAGTTTGTTAAATTTACAACGTTCTTGGCTCTTTTATACATACACTCACAAAGTTTTTTCTGTAAAGTTTAATAAGCCAATAGTTATTTAAAAAATAAGTCAGTAAAGTTCTTTTTAATTAAATAAACAGCTTTTTTTTAGTCATTTTTTACCAGTAGTTTAATAAAAAAAATATACAAAATGACGGAACTTCGTTATTAATTACAACATTCAGTGAAAATTTTCTTTTAAAACAGAAGTTGTTATAATATATTTAGTACATACTACAAAAAACGAAAAATTTATTGTTTTTACTGATTTAGTCAGTTAATTACTTAACGTTAAAAATAAACGACAAAATACAATTGTTTAAACGAAAAGTATGTAGATCCTATTTTTAACTGATTTTCAATTGTTTTAATGAAAAAATATTGTGACGCCAAATTTCAAATTATTTTATTTCTGAGTTACATTATTATTATTTTTTTTTTTGAAAGTTCAAAATATGGTAATAACATTTATGAATTTAATATATAAGAGTCACGGGAAAGTACCGATAAATTTAAAAAATGTTCATTAGAAAATTATGCTTGTGCATCAAGTTTCTATGTGTTGTTGTATTTGTATTATTTTATTATTAACATTTTCTTATTTTAAAGGTGGGGAAAAAGTAATGCTTTAAAATCTGATTGTTCTTTTTTTGCGGGGATGTAGCTATAAGTGCGTTTGTAATGAAGCATGCAACATGTTGCTTTATAATTACTTTAGTTTTTTGTCTGCTAAACATATGTTCCACCAAATCCTCTTTGTGTAACAAGAAGAAGAAGGCGTCTGGAATAGACTCTTTTCCCTAGATGTATTAAGTGAAGTAGAGTTGTATTGGCGCTTTATTGTTTGTCTTTGTGGCATTAAGTAATCCTACACTGTTTGTTTGTGCAACATCTCAAAAGAGATTTTGTAGGTAAATTTGTAATCATTGTTGAACGTACATAGTATATGTATCGTATGTATGGGAGTCTATGTTAAGGGGGGTGGTTGTAAGAAAATTATAAAAGACTCAACGCACTTATGTGTTGTTTATATGTTTATGAATACAAAGTAGTCAACAATAATCCTTCGTGTGATATGAGTAAATCTTATATGATATGAAATCTGTGGTATAATATCAAAAATACATATAAAGTAGGAGTATGGGTGCGGTAGTAAGTGTAGGTCTACTACTGTTCATGGTGCACTCTGGTTTTTTACATCTACTAGATGTTGGCTTGTATGCAGTAAACAGCAGCACCCCAATGAGAAGTTAATTTAATTTACTAACCACTCACATACACACTTATAGAATTACATGCACATGAAATGTGTGTACTGGTTAATGGCAAGCGTAGCACTATCGATCAAGGATGTACAAATTAAATCATAATATTTAAATGATTGCTTTATGTTTTAAAAGGTTTTGTAATTGTAATAGAATTAAGAAAATTTTGATATTCCACAAAATGTCTGAACCAAAGTTGTTATTAAATATCGCTGTTTGACCAAGACTCTTGATTGACATAACTTTGGTTACATAATTTTGCTTAGACATGTCGTCAGCTAAACTTTTTATAAATATTTTATTTAAAAAGGAAATAAATAATTAATTTAAAGGCCCATAGTGTATTTTAAATACTTTTTATTACTTTTTATTTTTTTTTCTACCATATAGTATAGACTATAGAACAGTGAGTGCATCAAGGATAATACTCAATTAAATATAAAACAGCAGGGTCACATGTGTTTAAATGTCACAACATATAAAAATCTGACAGTCACAAAATACAGACGGACAAATGACAGAAAACCCCAACCGTATGAGTATGCAACTATAAGAGAAATAAATAAATTTTATGTTACCGTGACTTTAATACAACCAACAACAACAAGAACAACTAGGAGCGTGGTCATTGTGGTGGACACCACCGTTTGTATGTTTGTATGTTTGTATGGAAAGCTTTAAAAGTTGACATTAATCGAATGTGTAGATAGATATACCTACATATTACACACACGTGTTTTACCAGTGATATATGAATATAAAACTTTATGGTGGGAATCTGCAAACCCATACCCCAAATATTTATTTTATTTTTACTTCGCAGTCCTGTCCTACTCTCATAACAACTAATAGTTGTAGTGCTGTTGATGGTTGAGATTAAATTATTCAGGCAGAGTCTGTTGTACTTCTGCTCTCGTTTCGCAAACAATGTATGTATGAATGAAAACTTTTAATATAATTTGCCAAACAAGAGACCATCGTCCATATTGAGGAAAATACAATTAACAACACAACAAAATACAGAGTTTTTTATGTTAAAATTTAATTCAATATATTTGCACAAAAAACAGACTCAAATAAATAGTTGGACAACATGCTTATGAACATGAAGATAGAGATATCTTATAGTTCAAAGTCACTGTTTATTGGCTTAAGGTCGGTTTTCAATGCTTAATACCTACACATGAAATTAAATTAAGATTAGTGCTATTAAAAACTAAAACCAAAACAGAAGAAATTTTCGCTTCCGCGAATGTGGTGCGATGCGGATGCTTAAGTGCGATGACTCATTGTGGCCGTACTGGAGGGAATAATCTATCGAGTTAGCTTATTACTCTCAGAGGGGAAAACCATAGCAGAGGGACTCATGAGGAGCACGAACTAAGAACTACACTCCCCCCGTCTGTCAGCGTCTGTTTCACCCTATATTAAGGGGCGGATGTCACATCTGTTTCACCAGTCTTTTTTCTGTATCGAGGGCAGCTGGTTTGACACCAAACCTTGACAATAGGTTAACGAGTCAGGAAAGGTGGTTTTAAAAAGTTACAAAATGTCGGCAGAAAGTTCCTAAGTATCCGGTTAATGGCCTAATCACTGAAGACCCAATTCCTACAGTGGCGGTTGCAGGCCGTGGTGAATTGTATGCTATTGAGACCTCGGTTAACCAGGTGTTAGCACCAGGCTTGGTTAATCGACAAGCGACTGCTGCTGCGGCGGATGGACGGAGGGGTAATACCAATCCCTACACTCCCAGAAATATGAGCCTGGCCTCTAAATCAGTCAATTCGCTGCTTCGGGTGCTACTAAGCACAAAGTGGGTAATCAATTCCTGTTCTGTAGCTTCCCATATGCCTATTGTGCCTAATCAACAGAAGGAGATTACTTCGAGTTCACCAAGTGTACCTCCCCCAGCCCAATCGGGCAAGAATGTAAACCCCCGGTACAAAAATCCCTCAAAAAGGGGATTGTTCTAAAGGTGCCTTTATAACAATCCATCGATTTGACAAGCTTTCGGATCAGGAGAAATCATCGCTCCAATGGGCTAAAGTTCTCATTGAAGAGCATCAACGCGCTCGACCTCAACCCCCCGCTGAAACAAATTTGGCTAAACCAACTTAGAAAGCGATCTGAGGAAGAGCAGCCATCCACTCGGAAGAAACGTCAAAAACAGAAGCCTACTCAGAAGCCTATTCAGCAACCCATTCATAGAGGTGGTGAAAAACAATCTCATACTGGCTGTTGTGGATAGGAGTGTGGAAGACTATCTCTCAAGCGAATTGCGGATCCCGGCAGTTAGACCACGTGCAGTCGAGAGTCACTCGCTTCACTCATGGATGCACATTTTTCGGGTTGTCTTCCTGTGACTGAGACAGAATATTTTCCTAATGCTGACGAAGCCAGAGCTGTAACGTTCCTATAAAGGAAAGGAGACTGCGCTGGGCTGTCGATAGTTTTGACTCGTATAAGTCACCGGATCCTGACGGTATCACATCAGCGGAGCTACAGAGGCTTATTATAATATGGCTCACAGTTATACACACGGCCTGCTTGAAGCGGTCCTACATTCCGAGGGAATGAACCGTGAGCAGGGTTCATAAGTCTATCTTCCTTTTTTTGAAGACCCTGGAGAGAATTACACAGCTCTACAAAATATGACAATATTTATAATTTTCACAACTTTGCAGTGGTTTTAGGATAATTAGGGGGTGCTTTACAAATCGCAATAATTTCGCAAAAAATCAATAGTGAATTTAATCTGATGTTTTTAGAAAAAAAATCTGTAAAAGTACAGTAGATTTTTAGTACAGTAAAATATTTTTTTGTTCATTTTAAGTCTAAATTTAATTACAAAAGGTTCTAAAAGTGCACATAATTTATTAATTTTGGATCTTTTTCATTCCAAATTGGCTTTGATATTTAAAATCGGACTTCGTCTTATGTCTAAATTGTTTTAAAAAAACACCTTTAAAAATTTTGAAATTTTGATTTTGAGCGACTATATTTAGAAAAGTTATTGAGATATTGATACACACTTAAGTTTGCAAAATACAGCACGGAATTAAGTTAAACTGTGTAAAGCGTTTTCTCTCCGAAGCTATAGTTACTAAATTATAAATTCTTTTTTGAAAAAATCGGCTGAAAAATTTAAGAAATTTAAATCGCGAATTGCCAATTTGAAAGAACTGGTTGCAGATTCGAAATAATCACCCCGTAATTATCCTAAAACTACTGCAATACCATTCAACTTTTTTTTTGTAGAGCAGTGTTATCGATGTACACCTTAGGATGTCCGTTAAACCAGGTTTGCTATCTGCCTCCCAACATGCCTATAAGGGGGGGCAGGTCAACGGAGACGGCACTTCACTCACTCATGGGATGTATTGAGAGATCTCTCGAGCAGGGAAACAAGCCGATCAAAATAATCGGCGGCGGCGGCGGCGATTAAGGTTGAGCCGGATAAAAATCGGCGGCGGCGGCGCAACCAAATAATCGGCGGCGGCGGCGGCTTGATCGGCTTGATAGAACATTATACACGTATTTTAAAGATGTTTAAGGTTTTTTCCAAAATATGGCAGTAGAAAATTGTGCAAAAAATTTGGAATTATCAAATAAAAAATAATTTTAAGTTAAATTCATCGATAAAAATTACAAATTTAGGATTTTTAGTTTTTGAACGGAGCTAGAAGGAGAGATAGTTGGGCTTTCCAAATATATACATATGTTTATATATTCAACAAAATTGTGTGGAAATATTTTCAAATAAAACTGATTTTCTTAATTTTTTCTTATTTTGTTTAATTTTGACGGCTTTTAATTGCAATATTTTGTTTAAAGAAAAACTAATTTTTATCTAATTTATTCTTTATTCAGGGCAAAAGGAAGTTCTATTTTAATCGCTTTAAAATTGTCAAAGTTATACATTTTTTTATAAACATGGAATCTCTGCATTTATAAGAAAATTGAAAATATTAACCTTAATGATTGTGCAAACAAGAATCTCGAGTTGCTGAAATTAAATGTTTAGAAAAATTACGATAACTTTTTCAATTTTCAATTAATTTAAACAAAAGAATCTGATTTTACTAAGAACTAAACCCACTTTCAGAATGAATTACAATAGTAAAGAATTGTTTAATACTGTAAAAAAGCCGTCAAAGTATTAAAAAAAAAATTAATTTTAATATTTAAAAAAAAAAAAATGTCAACATATTTCAGTTACAAATAAATAAATCTATATATATTTGGAAAGCTAAATTTTTTGTCTTTCCAAAAACGTTACAATATTGAAAATCGGTTGAAAAATTGCTGAACTTCAAATTGTTAAGTGCTTGAAGTCGCTCAAACACAGAGTTTTGACACTATCACCCCTGTTCTGAATTCCGAAACTTTTTAATTAGAGTGGTTTTGTAAAATCACACAAAATTCAAAATGTCGGAAATTGACTTTTTCAACAAATTTTAAAATAAATTTTAACATATTAATTTTTGCAACAAAATATTCCATTTACTTTCACCAAGCTTTTCCAACACGAAATAAAACAAAGAAAATAATTCGGATGTGGATCACAGAACAGCAAAAAAATTCGGAATGTTTCACTTTAGAATTTTTTATGTGGATTCGAAACTTAGAAATAAATCTATTTTCACTCAAAATTAAATGTGTTTTTAGAATAAACTAGAAAAAAATATGGTTCGAAAAAAATTATGCTCGAAAAGATGTCAAAGTTGAAAAACTTAGAAAAAAAGTTAAAAAATTCAGATATTCACCCCTGTTTTTAGTTCCGAAACTTTTTAATTAGAGTTGATTTGTAAAATCACACGGAATTAAAAATTTCGAAAATTTGTTGTTTCTACCAAATTTTAATATTCATAGACTAATTTTAAAATAAATTATTATATTATAATTGTTGTTAAAAAATATATATTCGTTTCACTATCATCAAGCTTTTTCTACACGAAATAAATCGAAAAAAAAATTCGGATGTGGATCACGGAACAGCAAAAAAATTCGGAATGTTTCACTTTAGAATTTTTTTGTGGATGCGGAACTCAGAACAGCGTCGATTATTGTAAATATCTTCGTGCGCAATGTCTTAAAAATGTGTCTTTTGATAATAATTTCAGGTGTACTGAAAGTTCTGAAAAATGTGATGTGATCTACTTAACCAAACCTACGACCATAAATTCGAATGAATTAATTCTTTCATTCATTTTTGGACTTTTAATTAAAATTTACTAATATATCTTACGATTATACCATTCATTATGTCACTGGCTTCATTCTTTTAATTTTCATGCATAGTGAATGAATTCTTTCATGAATTCATTCTTTTTATAATGATCTTTCACGTTTCATTCGGTTTGTAAAAGTTTAAAATAAATGTTGCGTTTTTAATTATTTTTATGGGTTGTGTATATGATATCAATATTAAATCCCTAAAATAAGCCACATTTTTATTTAATTTGTAATTATAAACTAAAGTGTTGTCAGAATCATTAGTATATTCATACCTTAGATCTTTTACTGATTTAATAAAATGACAATTTTGATAAGCCATTTTGTAAAAGATTAGAATTAATGAAAAAATTAATTATTTAAATTGATTGTAATTCTATAAGGAATGTATTCAACATAAGAATGCATTCTATTTAATATTAAAATTTGGGAATGAAACCTATGAATTAATTATAAAGGAAAGTTTTGATGGAATGATATACATATATTCAATTTCTAAAACTGAATTCGGTTTTGTGCGAATTAACCTAAAATTTAATTAATTATTTCGAAGCTCTGCCTACAATCTACACTTGGTCATTTGAAAAGTATATATGTATATTGTTCATTTGGATTCTCTCCTCTATTGCATATCCAAATTTCAGCGAAATCTGTCAGAAGTTTTCAAGCAAAACTTCCAACTTAAGAAATATTTATGACAAAAATCCTTCTTAGCTCTGACTATAAAACTGGTTCTTTTATTTTTTTTAACTAAAAAAAAATACTCTTGATGGTTCAGGAAATGATGAAGTAGAAAATTTGTTTAAAAAATGACATTTGCTTTTAATTTTTTTATTTTGGAAAATTGATACTTCCAGCCGAAATGAGCCGAGAAAAATCGGCGGCGGCGGCTGAAGCAAAAATGACCGGCGGCGGCGGCTTAAACGGCGGCTGGCTTGTTTCTCTGCTCTCGAGTATAAGGAGTACACTTTGGTTGCCTTTCTGGATATAGAAGGAGCCTTTAGTAATGTCAGTCCCGATGCGGTCAGGCGTGCCATACGGGACTTGGGGGTGGATGCTACAATCACCGAGTTCATCATGAGCTTGCTGAGACATGGGGTGATTGTATCCATCGACGCATCGATGGTATCTAGAGTGGCGGTGAAAGACACCCCACAGGGGGGTGTATTGTCGCCGCTACTCTGGAATCTGACCATGAATCGTTTACTCGTTCAACTTGACCATGTGGGCTGTAGGGCAGTTATTTATGCAGATGATGTGGGAATTGCGGTATCGGGTAAATATCCGGATATTCTGTCGGAGCTCATGGAGTCCTCACTGAAACTTATCTCTAAGTGGAGTGAAAGTAGTGGGCTGGGGGTAAATCCGAAACGGATCTTGTTCCCTTCACTAGGAATAAGAACGTAGGCATCAAACTAGCTAAATTGAACAGCGTTGAGCTTACACTTTGCGGTAGCACCAGATATTTTGGAGTTATCCTTGATAGAAGATTGCTATGGAATCTGAACACAAAGGCTATAGTATCTGAGGCAGCTGGCAAAAAGCAATGGTGTGAACTGGGGTATCAATCCCCGAAATGTCAGTTGGCTTTTTGATGCAATCATCATACCCATACTAATGTAGGAACTGTCTATTTGGTGCAGTGCGCTGGATAAGGGCATGCACTCGATGAAGTTCGAAAGGAATTTGGGGACAATGGCGTTGCTGATTACGGGCGCTATTCGTAATACTCCGACGAACATTCCTTCTCGCGAGGCAAATAGCTCCAAACGTGGCTATAAGGCTGGCGGTTATTGGGGCATGTATATACAGGTCATTTGGACATGCTACGATATTAGGCCTCCGCGGGGGCGGGGGGTGCATCGGCGCATGTTGATTATCGCATCCATAAACTTCGTTCGATTTTGTGTTCCAGACTCGGATACCGGTCAGCTCGTAGTGTCCAGAGGGGCTCGATCTACCTATAGGTGCACTTTAGTTTTATATGGATGGCTCCTTAAGGGATGGAAGAGTAGGGGATGGCGTATATGTGAGTCGCTATAATTATCGACTCTCCTTTAGGCTGCCGGATCAGTGCAGTATTATTTAGGGTGAGGTAGCGGCCACACAGCGGGCTATTTCTTGGATGAGGTGCCAAGAGATAACCTCAGAGGATATCGTTGTTTTCACTGACAGGCAAGCAGCCATAAAGTCTCTAGTAGGTGTGTTTACCACATCGAGGATTGTCAATGAATGCCGGGTGTCTCTAGACGAGATGGTGAGGCATTCGCTATTGACACTCATCTGGGTACCGGAACATGGGGACAATGAGGGCAACAATGTTGCAGATGAACTGGCTGCGCGTGGGACGATGCTTTACGATGAGGAGATCGATCACACTCGCGGCATACCGCTTATGGCGGGTAAGCGGCATGTTGAGCGTCACTACCTGCAACTTGCCATGGCCAGGTGGGCAAATGAGCCAACCTGCTTGAGTACGGGATAGGTGTGGTCTACTTATCATAGTCGCCGTACTGGAACGGTCATTGGGTTACCCTGTTTCCACCTACGCAACTTTTTGGCGGTGGTGACGGGACAAGGCGCTTTTCGCGTGCATGCGCTCAAGATAGGACTTCCCTGTAATTATTTCTACAGAAGTGGTCGCTATAAGGAAGAGACTCCGTTCCATCTGCTGTGCCAGTGTCCGACGTTCACGAACAGGAGGACTGTTCTCTTTGGTCATCCGGTTCTGAATGACCTGACCAGTGTTGCCAAAACTTATTTACGAAAAAATGCTAGATTTTTCGGAAAAAAATGCTAAAAAGTGCTAAAAAGTAAAAAAATATGCTAGAAAAAATATGCTAAAAGTTTTTTTTTTTATTAAATTCGTTAAAAGAAAGTATTTTAGTGGCTTTTTACAATTAAATTGAAAACAATTATGCCTTCAATTAATTTTGTTAACTAACTGCCTGTTTTTATAAAAAGAATCAGACGAATTCGTTAAAACATTTGTGTGAAAAATACAAACTTAAAAACATTTTTCTTAAAACTTTTTTGCAGCATATGTTCTGCATAGATGGTTTAACAAATTTGTGCAAAAAGTTTGAAACAAATACGTTTTCAAATTAGTGTATTTCATACAAATTTGTTAACGAATTCTTCTGATTCTTTTTACAAAAACACCCAGTAAAATTATATAAACGATTAATTAAAAACAGTTAAAAAGTTAATGCTTGTAAAAAATCATAAAACCTTTAAAATAAGTTCAAAAAATTAACTTTTTGCGAGGAAGTGCTGGTAATGTGAAATACCCATTATGTTTTTTCAGTTTTTTGCCAAAGTTCTGTATGTTTTAATGATTTAATGAAAAAATGTATAGGTGTTAAACTTAAAAAAAATTAGAACTCACTGAAATTCTTAAAACATAGGAAAACGCTAATTTCACGGAGATAGAAAAACGCCGATTTTATTTTCTGTCTTACTGAAAATTAACTGTTGCGATTATTCACAAAACTTCATATTTTATGTCATACATCAATAAATAATATGAACGTATAAAAATATTTCCCAAGCGAGCCCTAGTTTCTGAGATACACTGAGATAATTATCATCCCTTCAGTAATGAATTTCTTCATAGTTTCAATGTAAATTGTCACTGGAACTCGTCCATTGAAACTTTTCACAGAATCTATGAAACAGGTTTCATTAAAGTCAATGTTTATGAAAATATCATAGAATTACTGAAACTCTTCATAAAATGAATATCCCAATGAATAAATTATTCAGCCAATGAAGAGCTTCATAAAATTTATGAAGCAATATCATTTATTATTATTTATTATAGATGGTTGTTGTCGTTGCTAAGCTGGAGTGGATAAATAAAAACTATTTGGCAAATGCAAAAAGCGTAGTAAATTAGACCATATTTTACGGATGTATAAAATATATCTAATGAAGGAATTCATAAAATTAAAAAGTTTCATAGAATTTTATAATAAGCTTAATTCATTAATGAAATGCATCATCAATGTTTCGAAAAAATTAATATGATTTATAAAAAATTTCATAGTCCAAAATTAATAATAAAAAATTAATAACAAAAAATTAATAATAACAAATTAATAAAAAAAAAATAAATAAAAATTATAAGATAAGTCTCTCAGTATGAAAATGAATGCACATCACTAAAACTCTGCCTTTTGGTTATATAAAACTATTGTATTTGAGAATTAAATTTTAATATAAAATTCTAATTGTATGAAAATTTTTAAAAATTAATGAAATGACGATATTTTATAAAAAAATTAAAAAAAAAGGAAATACTATTGAACAATTTCATATACATATACAGTGGGGAGCATTATTGAGTACATGTCAGTACTTGAGGAAACTTACAAGTGCAGATATAAAAATATCAGTCAAGGGGACTAAAGTATACTTTTCTGAAAGCAAAAGGTTCGCTTAATCTAAATCTGGCCTCAAAAATGACCTTCCTTATCAGACTTTCGAGCTATATAAATGGGAAAAACTTAACTTTTCTTCAAAATATTTCGAATCGTATATTCTCTTGAAAAATATTTTTAACAAGATTCGTAACGGCATCTGAATATACTACTCTTCCTCTTTAAAATGGTTTTTGAATTCTTTTGATAAAATATTTTTTTACGGATATTTCGTTTATTGAAATTTGGGCCTTCACCGCAATTTCAAAGTAAAATTGTAAAAAAAATAAAAGACCCAAATTTCAAAAAACGATATATCCGTAAAAAAATATGTTATCAAAAGAATTCAAAAACTATTTTAAAGAGGAAGAGTAGTATATTCAGATCCCGTTACAAATCTTGTTAAAAATATTTTTCGAGGAAACATACGATTCGAAATATTTTGAAGAAAAGTTAAGTTTTTCGCATTTATATAGCTCGAAAGTCTGATACGGAAGGTCATTTCTGAGGCCAGATTTAGATTAAGCGAACCTTTTGCTTTCTGAAAAGTATACTTTAGTCCCCTTGTCCGATATTTTTATGCCTGCATTTGTAAGTTTCCTCAAGTGCTGACATGTACTCAATAATGCTCCCCACTGTATAAACAACAATTTCATTAAATTTATGAAGATATAATTTATGAAATTCAATGAATTTTTTTAATGAAATTATGAAATTTTATGAAAGAAAAGATATGAAAAATTTCATAATATTAATTAAATATTATATACATTATGAAATTCTTCATTGATTCTACGAAAAAAATTCTATGAAATTATATCATTAATATCATGAAGGATAATTCTTTCAGTGTAGGAGGTATTTACATTAACCGCAATTCTAAAAGTTTTTTGAAGATAAAAAAATAAATTGTTTTATGTTCGGTTACATTCAAAATTAAATCGTAAAATAAGATGTTTAATGATTCAAGCAATGAGGGTTAGAATAAGGAGGATTTACTGCACTCAACCCTTTTTAAAAGGTCTCCAAATTGTAATAGACAACTGGGATTTTGAAATGTGATATTTTAATGCATATTCAGAATTAATAATTAATTAAAAGTACCACTATTAACACAATTTTAGCATTTTATTATAAACTCTAAAAATCCCAGTTCATTTGATAAAACAAGAGCCGTGAATTTTGATTCAATGTTTGTTACGTTTTTATATCGGAAGCAACAGTAATAATATTTTTAAAGCATAAAACTCCAAATGAATGCAAAATATTATAAAAAAAAAAAACAAAAAAAAGTTTTAAATATGCTAAAAATATGCTAAAATTTTTTGGAAAAATGCTAAAAAAAATGCTATATGCTAGATGATTTTTTTTCATGCTAAAAGCTTCAAAAATATGCTAAATCTAGCATTAAATATGCTAAATTGGCAACACTGGACCTGACAGACCTGTCTGGTGCTGACATTGGCAGGATAAGTCTATTCATCAGGCGATCTAACTGGCTTGGTTCGGACCCTGATATGGTCGCCTAACGGCACTAATAAGTAAGCGTAACATGTAAACTCAGAATAACACATTACTAGGTAAGGAGTTACCTCGATAGACGTGCCCTTCTTAAAATTATAGATTTTGTAATATAAAAGAGGTTAATTATCTTTATTTCTTCTTAAAAAAGTCATTAGAAGGTTTTTCTGGGTAATTAGAAAATATACATCGCAGGAGGAGTTTCTTTAAAAATAAAAAAATTTTTATAGTAAAGTGTTGTTTTTTCAAATGCGTCATATAGACCAAATTCAATTAATGTTGTAATTAATATGCATTTTTGAATAGTGTTGTTAGTATTTCTGTTAAAAAATATGTTTATCTAGGTAATTAATTGTAGTGTTTTGTCTTCTGTTTATGCATCTCTTTGTTTTTTTTACACATTTTTTCCAGCCCATTTTTGGTATCAGCTGTAAGTCTTTGTTTTCAATTCAAATAATCCAGTTTAAACTATTTTCAAATTAAATTTCCAGCTAATGGTTTTCAATCCAATTCTTTATCAATAAACTTAAATAATTGTATTGCATTAAATAACTAAGTTGTATGTAGTTATTTTAAAATAAATTTATTCAATTTATACTTTCATTTTAAACCTTATTTTACAATTTGCTGTTTGCTTAGTTTGCCATTTCCTAAAAAAATTTGTAACACATACACACACATATGCACGTAAGATATATTTACACACATTATGTGTATGTGTGTGTACATATATGTGTGGACCAACCGAGAATAAAAATCTAAAATACAAATTAGTTTCCTTGAGACCATTCATGCGTTACAAACATTTGCAGTCAACAAATTCATTTCTAACATGTATGTTCATTTTTTTTCTATTCTTCGCGTGCTCTCTCTTTCTTTTGGCCAATATTTTTCTTTTTATTTCTTTGAGCATTTTACTTACAACCAAAACAACTCATCTGCAGCACATTAGCTTTAACCTTTTCAACTTTCGTTTTAATATTGATAAACATCATCATCATAAAGAAGAAAAATAAGTTAAAGAATTACCAAATGATGATAATGATGTTGGCCTGCATTTGAACGATTTTGGTTTTTTTTCTTTTTCATAGCAGGAACCAGTTACTAAAAGCTAAAAGCTTGTAGAAAAATTGAAATGTTATGGGAAATGGCCAAAAATTAAATCTATACAATAAAAATAAATGTTGAGAAATTTTACAAAAAAAAAAAATTAAAAAGAAGAAAAAAATGAAAATAAATTTGATAACAGTTACATATTGATGGTCATAAGTTGTAAACTCATAACTGACAATTAAATTTCAATTTAAAATAAGGATGTCGAATGTCCCCAATATGATAGAGTAGTCGTTTGGTAAGATTAACTGAAGCTGGAATTTAACTGCTAGTTACGAGGTATCACTTTATGTCCATTGTTATAAAAACTATAGTCTATTTATGTGTAAGTATGAATTGGGAAAAAATTTAAGAAATTAAAAAAACACTGTTAGAAATCTATACCAAGACACACACACACCTCCCAAAATATTGATGTAAACATTCTAAACATGTGCCAAGAATTTCTTTTAAAATTATGGTACACAAAGTTCCAATATTTTGTTTTGTAAACATATCGATATATGCTACTGCTTTGTTATTCATTTGTTTTTGCCATTTTTGTTCAGTGTATTTCCGTATCCGAGTGCATTTCCGCTATTGAGCTGCAACTTTAAGTGTAGCGTTTCCGTTTTAATTCTACTTCGTTGCTCTCATACTGATACTTATAACAAGAAACATGTGTACATGTATGAACATGTTGATATACAGTGTAGTCACGGTTTAACGAACTTTATAAAGAACTAGAAAACCTAAAATTAATTTGACCAAATAACTTTAATGAAAGCAATCAATATACCCGTTCCATTCATCAGAAATTCGTTAAATAGTGTATTCGTTAAACCGGTAATTTACTGTCTTTGTTTGTATGAATGTGTGTGTTATCAGTACGCAATTTATATTTAGACATTTATACATATATATTTTCCTTTAAAGTTTTCTATAGTTTTCAGTTTTGTTTCGATCTTTTTTTCATATACAAATGTAATTTATTTAATTTCTGCTTCGTTAGTAGTATAACTGCAAGGTTTAGCATCTAACAACTTAAATACAGAAACATATATATTGAAAAACAGGCATGTTAACAGTGGGCCAATATCACTGACATTCCGATATGGTGGACAAAATAATTGTAGAAAATTTAAAAAAACAGTTATAAGAAAGATCGGGTGCATCACGATATTATGCTTTTATTATAATATTTGCTTTTTTTTTTTGTTATGAGAAAAATACATAATTTTCTAATAAAAATTTAATTTCTACTTACATTGTTTATTTTTAATAAAAATCAGCTGAAGCAGTTCCCAGTATAAAAACGGTAATATCATGATTTTGTGGACTACCAGTAATGACATTATTTTAAAAGATATAATAATGAGTTACTAATAAGTAGTTACTTTTTCCATTATTTAAAAATAGAAAATAATGCATTAAAAATAATGACATATTTTTATCATTATTTCAAACAAACATGTTCTTGATTTTTTTTTGTAAATTTTTTTGAAATCTACTTTTAGACTCATAATTTTTTCAACACCGGTAAGGATATATGTAAATAGAAAGATTTTGCTTTTTTGTATGTTGGCGAGTAAGCTGACTTGTGCGCAGCCGGTCAATTATGTTTTTATCTATCAAATATAACATGTCGAGATAGCTCAGACGGTAGAGCCATTGACTGGCAATTTGGAGTCCACGGTTTGATTCCGCACGAGGAAATTTAATTTAAAAAAAATTTTACAATAAAAAAATATGTTTTTTATAAAACTTATTTTTTACAAAATCTATTTTTGTCAGTACTTTTAAGCATATAGGTAACGACATATTTTTTGTAACCATAACTCATAATTTTTCGCAACATCGCCATACAAAAATAATAAGAAATGTAATAACAAAAGTAACTAGTTTCCATTACCAGGTATGTAATTATATAACCACATATCTGGCAATGATTTTCTACACTGGTTTTTTAGTTTCACACTTCCGTTTTTTAATGTTATTAAGTATGATCAAAGAAATACTAGAGGATGGTGTGGAATTTACCTATAGGTGAGGGTCTATCCATCTCCGTTTCGCTTAACCCTCGCTCACTGTTGTTTAAGCACAGTAAGTGGTTTCGATTTCACGTGAAAAAATTGTTATACTCCATACAAAAAAAAATTATTTTTCACGATAATGAGTTTCACGTGAAAATTGTGTAGAATTTGTTTTCAGGAAAATTTAATGTACAAGCCAATTATTTTTCTTGGGAAAAAGTAATATTTTGTGTTTATTGTGATTGTGTCTTTGTTATAAAATTAAATAATTTGTTCATTTTTATAATTTAAATTGCATTTTGAGACCTTTAAAGTTGGTGTGAAAAACAACTTACGGTGTTTTAAACGGAATTCCTATTGCAAATTTTGTCAAAATCTTCATAGTGGATCCATTATATGGTTAAAGGACTCAGCAAAAAAAGATGCCGAAGCAGTAGAAAAAGCACTATAATTGATGATCTAGATGTACTTCTTTTTTAACATAAACACTAGTAATTATACCCTACACCACTATGTGGTCAGGGTATTATAAGTTTGTGCTGATGTTTGTAACACCAAACAATATTGGTCCTAGACCCACCTTATAGTATACCGATCGGCTCAGAATTTTTTTTATTTCGATTTAACGATGTCCGTCTGTCCGTCTGTCTGTCTGTCCATGCATTTTTTGCGCACTCTAAAGGTCGCAAATATTAAGATATTTTGATGAAACTTGGTACACCGACTTTTGTCGGCCCAAGGACGACGCCTATTGATTTTGGTTAAAATCGGTCCATGTTTAGACCTAGTGCCCATATAATGGTCCCCCCAAAATTATATTGTTTATACGCTGCAGATCGCATATATTAAGATATTTTAATGAAATTTGGTACACAGAGCTAAGTTGGCCCAAGGACGAAGCCTATTGATTTTGGTGAACATCGGTCCATGTTTAGACCTAGTGCCCATATAAGGGTCCTACCAATATTATATTGTTTATACGCTGCAGGTCGCAAATTTTAAGATATTTTGATGAAATTTGGTACACAGACCTATGTTGGCCCAAGGACGAAGCCTATTGATTTTGGTGAACATCGGTGTATGTTTAGACCTAGTGCTCATATAAGCGTCCCCCCAAAATTATATTGTTTATACGCTGTAGATCGCAAATATTAAGATATTTTAATGAAATTTGGTACACAGAGCTAAGTTGGCCCAAGGACGAAGCCTATTGATTTTGGTGAACATCGGTCCATGTTTAGATCTAGTGCCCATATAAGGGTCCCCCCAAAATTGGCTTGGTTACAAACTGCAGATCGCAAATATTAAGATATTTTAATGAAATTTGGTGCGCTGACTCACATTATAGAAAATTTTGACGCAAGCCCCATTTTAACCCATTCGAATTTCGGATCCAAACATTAGTTGGCTTTTACACAGAGTGGTGTAGGGTATTGTATAGTCGGCATGCCCGACTTTATTTAAATTTTTAATTTATAGTTATTATTATTTGTAGAAAAAAATTAATTGTTGATAAAATTTTGTGTTCAAGTATTTTCCACTATAGTGCAATTGATATTATTTTGACGTTTCTTTGCAGTCATTTTGAAAGTTCGTATCACATAATTTATTGCATTTGAAGAAAACGGGTTAAACACATTAATGTAGAAATTAAACACATCAATTCGCACATGAAATTGAAGTTTTTAAGGGCTCGTTTTTATATTGAGTTGTCATAAGAGAGTACTCCCAAATCAACATTTTTTCAGTACTTTTTGAACGAGTGCAAAGGAAATCTTTTTCACCAATTAAAAGTTAAAAAAAATTATATTTGTTTTATTTTACAAAAGTTTTCTTATTGCCGCCGCCGAGTATCGAACTTGCGACCTCATGATTGCTAGTCTAGCTTGCTACCGCTAAGCTATTCTTTGATATGAAAGTTGACTGGCAAAAAAGCACCACTTTGTCACTGCAAGATATTGTGCTTTATTCCCTTCAATAAAAGTAGTTTTTAAACAAGTGCAAAAGGCGCGCTGCAATCCAATATTGTTTTCACTATTATTTTCATAAGCGCATAAAAAGCTATTTTTCATCATTTTTATTTTATATTTTTTTAAAAATTGAAAAATTTAAAAAAATATATTGCATTTAAACAAATAAATAAATAAATATTAGAAAAAAAAAATTAAAAAAAATTGGTCCGTCCAGGAAACGAACCCGCGATCTTCTGTTTAGAAATACCAAATGATACCAAAATCACTTTTTAGGATCACTTTTAGAGCAATTATGCTGTAGAAGCAATATCTAAATGATTTTTTGGATGTCGTTCAGAAGTAATTCTGAAAAAGCTCTAAAAATATACTAACGGATACTTTGGAAGCAATGAAAGAAGTGATTTTTTTAAATTGGTCACAATTATTTCTAAAAAATCAGTAAAAACACACTAACGGATACTTGTGAAGCAGTAAAAACAGTAGTTTGTTAATCATTATTTCCATTTTTTTTTTGCTGGAGAATAAAAAAGTTCAAGTGGATTTCTCAAAACCGTTTAAATCAAATAAATCCAAAATTCTATAAAAAAAAAACTATTTAATCTATCCACTGTTCATATGTGTGCTATCAAATATGGGGCTTTCCATAGTAATTGTCTAGCTAAAAACAAAAGTATATCATATCAATGTTAAACAAATATCTAAAAATATAATTACCCAAAAAAAAAAAAAAAATAAAAAAAAATTAAGCAGCCACCCTAATTTATTGGCAACTGAATGGTGCGGTTGCTGCAACATAATTTTTCAGTTAACCTTCATATCATCCTAAAAACAACTTGTATATTTCTACTTATGAAAAATTTATTATAGACCAAAGAAAAAAAAATTTTTTTTCCATGGAAAGATCCACATTATTTTATAAACAGAAAACGTATCGCATTATAAAGAAATTTCAACAATCATTACCATTCATTTTCTAAATTTTTTGAATTGATCGGTGAAATACAGCTATCGAATGGAGCCAGTATAGACCCCGATGGAGAGAATTTGTAAGTTTTTTAATGGAACTGCAGGAAAGGAAGAGTTCGATTAAAATTTATTAGAAATACAACTCTTTTAGGGTATTATCTCAACTAATTTTCTGTAGACACAAACTAATCAATCGATTGGCTACAAATTTAGATGTTACAACAAATATTGTTTCTCTTTCAAAATTATTTTAATTTTTGCATTAAAAAATACAAACATTGTTTTTTCGGACTTTCTATTGTATATTTATTTTCATATATTTAGTTAGAATATTATTCTACCCAGCAAAACCTTGGTAATGGTTTGGAACATTTTCACACATTTCTTGGCAATGAGTAGTACGATTTAATAAAAATGTACAACCTAATTACATTGCTCGGATCACTAAACATAACCTAATGTCATGACATGAAATTAAGCGATATCAAGCAATTTTCAAAATGATTTCATTTCAGTTGAAGACACTTATTTTCAATTGCAATATTATGAGCAATCGATGTGATACAGCTGGACTTTTTCTTCTCAAATTTAAGTAGTAAAGCAAAACTTCCGGCAAATGATGCTTTGTTGGTAAAAAATTCGATATCTTCAAAGCAAAATAAAAAAATTCCGTTGTTTACACTATTTCGTTCACTGACTGAGGGAGGGAAAAAAATTATCATATAGAGACAATGTGACAATAAAATATAAACAATAATACAATTTAATGGAAAATCACTGTTGAAGCCTGCCCATAGCTAAAAGGCAGAAACTAGATTTAGTCTGATTTGCAAATTAATGTGTTTATAACTTTTAGGGAAAAAAGGTTTATTCTTCTTCTTAACCTCAAACCTACTAAATTAAAATTAATAAAAAAAAACATATTAATTACAATATTAACTGCAGCTGGTCTATATGACGCGTTTAAAAAACAACACTGTACTAGAAAATATTATAAAAATGCCCTGTTGTCAGTCCATCTCCAATATACACAAATTGTCTGCTCTTGAATGTAACATTTGCGAAAAAGGAGACACGAAGGAGATTAGAAGATAAACAAAAAATCTAAAGTAGAATGTTTGTGTGTGTCTGTTTGATCACTTCTGAAAGTAAAAAAAACACAATAACAAAAAGCTGAATAGGAAGGAAAACTATGAATTAGCTACACTACATTCAAGGCCTTACTTGGTTTAGATGGCTAAGCTGTCGAACTTTAGTATAGTTACGTTTGTAATGTTGTTGACGGGTTTATCATATTATTATCATATAAAGACAATCTGAAAATAAAATATAAACAATTTAAAACAATAAAATAAAATACAATTTAATGGAAAACCACTGATGAAGCCTGTCCATTAGACCGTACCTCAAAAAAAGTTCGCCGTAGAAAAAAAGGTTTAAAAAAAACTTTTTTTGCCGAACTTAGGGGTCGCCATTTTACATTTTTCGTTATATATTTGGCATTTACAGTCGGATCTTAAAGTATGATCCATCGATGTTTTTCTCTCGAGGAGACCAATGTTTTGCTCTAAGGACCATTGACCTCAAGTATCCCATTATAGTATTTACCCACCAGATCTCAGTTGCTACGACCCTAATATACCATTCTAATGTCAGAAATTTAAAGCTCGCAAAAAAATCATTAAACTTTTGTTAAGGAAGTTTTTCGATAAACCCAGCGAAAAAAAAAATTTTTTTGTTGTTGTTTTTGGTTTTTCTTTGATATTTTAAATGTTTAATAATGCTCCTAGACGAGAACAAGAAATTCTCATTGAGTTTGTAATTTAACTTAACAAATATTTCCAGAAATTCTAAAAACGTCGTCCCCTGACGATTTCCTTAGGCAAAAATGTAATCCGGATAGGGACATGCCTACAACGGATTATTTTTCACAATTTGTTAAATACGTTTGGGATTTTAGCATATTTAATTCCTTTAATGAAATTATTTTTATTTTTTTGGTTGCCGAACGTAGGGGTCACCTTTTTAAATTTTTTTTCATTGCATTTTTTCTTTATAGCAAAACACTGGTCTCCTCGAGGCAAAAAATTGATATATCACACTTTAAAATCCGAAGCTACAACGAAAAATTTAAAACGGCCACCCCTACGTTCGGAGGGTGTAGCGCGTTCTTTTTTTTTACATGTAAGGTGGTACGGTCTACTGTCAATAGCAAAAAGGCAGAAACTATATCTAGTCTGATTTGCATAATAATGTGTTTATAACTTTTAGAGAAAAACAGGTTTATTCTTCTTCTTAACCTCAAACCTAATAAAAGACCGATGTTTACTGTCCAAAATGCCATATAAGTTATTAGAGACATAAACCATGTGTAAAAGATACGCCATCCAATATTCAGATATCCAGCATTTCCTAAATTGCATTAAATTATAAAATATTTTCAAAAATCCAAATTTGTCAATATTTTCAATATTTAACCACGTTTACTTCGCTCATTTTTTTGGAAAAAATTCAACAAAAAAATTGTATCATACAGGACAATAAATAATGTAGGTTTGACATTAAGTTGACATACTTTTTTCCTGTAGCGAAGCAGTTGGTATGGAAAGCCTCATACATGTATATACATTTAGTTATTGCAGCATTCCTTGTGTCTAGTTCTAGATACATTTTGGTTATTTCTGTTTTAGACATTAGAAGCGTTGATATCAGCACACTTTTTTTAAAACATTTTATACAACTATTTTTTTTTTTGTTAATTCTTTCTTACAGCTCCTGCTGTGAGTATATCTGCCTGTTTGATATTGTTACCATACAAAATATATAGACACTTACAAACATGTATCATATGGATTGCAAAAATACAACAAAGAGTATGTTTGTGCATGTGTTTAAGTGTATGTGTATGTTTGTTTAGTTTGTGTTAGTGTATATGTAAGTAGAATTGGCCATTTGTGCATTTGTTATGCCTCACTGCGTTGCCTATTTGGCATGACGACAAAAAAAGTACATACTACGAAAAAAATAACGAAGTGAAGCTGGAAAAAAATGTGTATTTTATTCCCATACCCAAGCAGCCATATCGTATACATTCATATTCTTTTGTAACTCTGGCTCTTGCTTTGGGGAATTTTATTATCAGTCGTTTGCTATTTTTAAAAGATATTTTAACATTATATGTAGTTTTTTCTCTATAAGTAACTAAACATAAGAAAACTCCCCTTTATAAAATCTACGAAATGTTTTTTCTTTTCTTCCTACTGCTGTAACTAGACACTTCTACATAAATGTTCAACAAACACACATGAACAATTCTGTTTATTTTATTTAAATATATCTATTTTTTATATCCGGGTGTATAGTTAAGTGTATGTATTTGTATCTCTTTATATTTGTTTAAATTAGTTGATTTTTTTTCTTCTTTACGTTCAAGTGAAAGTTTTAGACAAAATTTTATTTTTCGACATCGTTTTCTTTCTGTTTACTTCAAATTATATGTGAGTGTATATTTTGCTACCAAAGCTTTTTTTTATATTTCACTCAACTCTATTTAGTTTCAAATTTAAAACAATCAGGTTGTTAAACTTTCTTGATTTCATTTCTCATATATTTTTAGTTTTCTAAAAAAAAAAAACGAAATTCAATTATCTTCACACACTACGAAGTTTATTTATCTAAAATTGTAAAGTTTTCAATCAATGTACATAAAAATATGTTTCTCAATTTGCAGGAAACTAATACAAATAAATAAAATATATTTTAAAAATCAAAATTTATCTGAAAAGCAATTATGTTTGATATTATTTGTCAAAAAATGAACAACTAAAATTTATGGTCAATTGCATGTTGCACATTTGAAAAGAAAAAGTTTTAAATAAAAATATGAAATCAAATGATAACAAAGTAATTTTAAATTAGAAAAAAATTGTACTGTTTTATAAACAGCTTCAATATAGTTCGTCTACTCTTAAAAAGATGGCGCACAACAATTGTTCTAAGATTCAACATCTCGCGCAATTACAGTAATCCAATTTCCAAACAAAACAATACATTAATTAATAGGAAGAATTTCCTGAGTTTTGCTAATCTTAAAAAAAATATAGGGTTTAGTATATTAAAATGTCTTTAGGACGATACTAACCTTTCTTCAAATGGAAACTGTTTTGCTTGAAATTTTGCTAGAACAGTTTTTAGAGGTGACCCCATATTATATTAAAAGTTGGCCTTTGGGGACAGCTTGGAAAGCTATGCTGCCATATAAAATTTTTGAAAAGTCGCGATTTTAACGTATAGACCGCTATAGATGAATACATTTTTTTTGTTGAAATATTTTCCTTTTAATTGCTTCTTTACTAAGCCATATCATTTATTAAGGACGCTTTTGCTTTGAGCGATTCAATTGGCTAAAACCTTTAAAAACCTTAAAAATCAATATAAAATGCGAACAATGGTTTTAGTATCATGTTTTAGGCATCAAATTTTAAGCCTAAATATGAATACAGGTGCCTACATTTCACCACAAAAAAATTATATTAATTGCATTTGAAAATTTTTGTATATAAAAAACTAAATGGAAAACCGCCAAACTTTAAAGGAATTTCACAGAAAATCTGTACCTTAAATCGAAAAATAAAGTTCGCCATTGTAATCAGCATGTCTGAAATATATACTTAGAATTGACGGTCAGATCTCCATTAATTTTTTGAGTGTCATGCAGTGTTATTGTAGCGAAAGGGTTAATGAAAAGAATTTAGCAGTTAATGCGACTTTTTATTAGATTGACTTTTCTGTATAAACTAAGGGAAAATGAGGTTAAACAACTAATTTGTCATGAAGTTCAAATCAAGTTCAATGAAGTTCAATCAATAAGAAATGTAATAAGAGAAGTGACTACCCAGGAAAATTTTTTACAATCGGTTGCCAAATACAACAATTCTGCACTTGATTCCACTGCAACTGATTCCATTGAACTTGTTTCGGAACCAGTTTCACGGATCTTCTATGACTGACGGGGAATTAGTTCTTTAACTCAATTCAAGGGCAACCGTTTGCACTTTGGAGCTATAGAAGCGGTTGCTTTTGAAACAATTTCATCTGTGTTAGAATTGACAGTAGAAGGGGTTGTTAAAAAAAGTGTACAACCGATTCTTTTGAACAGAAAATTTTCCTGGGTAGTTACCATTACCACAAAAAATTAAAAACGAGTTTCAATTACAAAATTGATAATATCAATTATATTTTAATTGTTTTTGCATCTATCACACAATGATATGAAATGATACTTTCTATCAATTACTAAAAATTTTGTATGGTAGCTGATTATTTTTTTGTTTTTTTTTTTTTTGAGTTTTTAAAATAGCAAACATATCGTATTTCAGGCTGTGCAGCTTTTCAAAATTCAGTATTTTAAGCATTTTTAAGATTTTTTTAATATGACAATAAAATAGCTAGATTTTACAATCTCAATTTTCTAAAGATGATAGCTCCATAGACTCATTCCATTCGGAACATTGGTATGTATTATGGCAATTTCTCATGGAATGAATTGTATATATTTCATATTACAACAATTAAAATATATTAAAATTTACTTATTTTTTCATGTGAAATACCACTTTAATTACTTCATTACATCCTTGGATGAGTTTTAGAAAGATGAGAAAAAATATTCCCAATTATAAGTTTACTTTTTCTATCTAAAAACAACATCAACAACAGCAAAATTACTATACTCAACTTATCAACAAGTATGGCTCGGTAACAAAAAAAAAAACTATTCAAAAAACATAAAACTTTTAAATGAATTTATATTTCAGTTTTTATTTACAATGTTTAATAGGGTAACTCGAATCGTGAGTAGTATTAACCATTAGCACGACAACAAGTTTAGAAAATTTTAATTTGTTAATTAAGTTAAAAAAATTTTAAATATTTACCCACACTTACCCAAAAACTTCCAATTGAAATTAAATTTTTCAACAATAACAACAGTTTTATTGCAAAAATTACTAATGTGAAATTAGAAATATTCCTATATAATTTATTTAATTTCTCAGTGTTTTTTTCAAATTTAAATATGTTAATATAAAATTACATAACAATGGGTGCATTCGGCAGATACAATTTGACAGTCAACAGTTCTACAACAGTTGTGCAACTATCTGCTGAACGACCTGATCACTAACCGCTCAGTCTGAGCGCTGTCATATTTTGGTAGCATAAAAAATGATTGCTACTTTTGATCAAATAGTGATACATTTGTTGTTGTTGATTTTAAAAAAATTTTGTTTTGTATGATTGACAAATAAAAACATAAAAATATAATTCAAAAATAAAAAATTTATAAAATCAAAGGAAAATATAGAAAAAATTTATTTAAAAACAAAACAAAGAAAACATCGTTCAGCAGAGTAAGTAATCACAAAGCTCTACAAGTCACCGGTATCAGTTTAAGGTTTCTCTGCCGAATGCTACCATTGTGAAAATAGAGGGTAGATATATTCCGAGAAAATATTGTGGTGCAAAAAATATTGGGGTCAGTCATACATTTGACTCCTCTAGGGACCCCTTGGGGCAGTTAGAGCGGTGGGAGGAAATTTTATAAAAATGTCATATTTGTATGAGCCCTCTTGCGGATTAGAGATATGGGCTAGGTATGTTCGGCAAGAATGTTTAACGGGGAAAATTAATGGGGATCGATCTTACATTCCACCCCTCTAGGAGGCACCATGGGACCGGTAAGAGCTGATTTCATAAAAAAAAATTATAAAAAAATAAAATTTTTTATGGGGACCGCCTTAAGGGTTGAAGATAGAGGGTAGATATGTTCCCAGAAAATGTTAAAACTAAAAAATATTGGTGGTCAGTCATACATTTGACTTCTCTAGGGGCACCCTTAGGACAGTTAAAGCGGTGAGAGTAAATTTATTTAAAAATGTCATTTGTATGGGAGCCCTCTTACAGAGTGGAGATAGGTGATAGGTATGTTCGGAAAAATTGCTGAAAAGACATATCAATGTGGGTCGGTCTTACATTTTACTGCTTTAGGGGCGACTCCGGGGAAGTTGTGGGACTTTTTGTGGATTTTTAACCCTTCACCACCACCTTTGACCCCGATGAGGAGCCATTTGTCCCCACCCCACCTCCCCCATTTTATTCTTGTGCATTTTTTTCAAACCTCACAAAATTAGGGGTTCTAGCGTATCCATCCAAATCTTGTTACTAAGGGTTTTCAACATGTATGTATAATAAATCGGTGCTTCGAAGTCAAATTTTGGTCAATTTGTCGTGGAATAACCGATATATGTACCAAATCTAATTACTTTATGAAAACTAGATATACTGTACTGTACAAAATAATGAAAACCAATCTTAAGTGTCTCTGTCGAAATTTTTACGAGGGTCTTTTAAAATGAAGTCTTCGCACAAATTTTGACTTTGTCTTCTTAAACTTCAATATACATTAGACCGTACCTCAAAAAAAAAAGTTCGCCATACACCAATATATGATGTATTTTTGGAAGGCGATTTCAAAAAAAATTTTTTTTTTGCCGACCGTAGGGGTCGCCTTTTTCAATTTTTCGTTATAGCTTCGGCATTTAAAATCGGATTTTAAAGTGTGATATATCGATTTTTTTGCCTCGAAGAGACCAGTGTTTTGCTATTAAAGAAAAATCCAATTAAAAAAAATTTAAAAAGGCGACCCCTACGTTCGGCAACCAATATATAAAAAAAAATTCTACTAGGTTTAGCGAAAAACTTCCTTAGCAAAAGTTTAATGATTTTTTGCCATTAGGGTGGTACATTAGGGTGGTAGCAACTGAGATCTGGTGGGTAACTACTAGAACGGGATATTTGAGGTCAAAATGTCCCTAGAGCAAAAGACTGGTCTCCTCGAGAGAAAAACATCGATGTATCATACTTTAAGATCCGACTGTAAATACCAAAGATATAACGAAAAATGTAAAATGGCGACCCTTACGTTCGGCAAAAAAAAAAATTTTTTTTTGAAACCTCCTTGCAAAAATACTTCATATTGGAGGGTGTACGGCGCACTTTTTTTTTTTGCCTGTAAGGTGGTACGCTCTAATATACATCATACTTAGGTAGAAGTATAATATGAAGGAAGTGTTTACCCTCTTATTTTACATAAAAATATAGTATATTTTCAAAAAACGTCTAATTTAGAAGTTATGGCGCAAAAAAGCTTTTAGGTAATTTTTAGGGTCAAAAGTTCAAACTGACTGGCCTGTATGCCCCGAGAGATACAAACTAACCCCTTAAAATCCAGGTTTGGGGTTATTTGAGCGCCAATTCCGAATAAGTACAAAATTAACCTTTAAAAATATTTTAATATTTGACTTATTTCTGCCATTAAAGTTAAATTTTCAACTTTGATTTCTTTAGAGGTTTATGGTAGAAGTTCATGACAAATATTTTTGCTGAATATTCTAAATCTTCAACTTATGGGTCTTTTGTGTCCCTTTTTAAAAGGGGGACAAAAAAAAGTCCCTTTAATTGAAGAGTTAGAGGGTTAAAATATTCCACAAAAATTGTTCTCGTAATGTTTTAAATAAGTTCACTGAACACATCCTAGATCCAAAATACTTAGAAGATTCACATGGTTTCCTATGCCGATTCATAATAAACATTTGCAAAGGGGGAGAAACTTTAACCTCCCAAAAAAGATAGGTTGAGATGTAAACTTTGGAAACGCCGATACACGTATATTTTTTTTGTCCCCTCTGCCAGAACAGTGTCAGAACCTTGTTATTTTTATTTTTATTAAGTTGTACAGTCTAGGTAAATTGATTTGCAAAATATCGGTACACCCTTAATGCTTACACATGCTTGAACAGCAAGAGCATAAATATTTCACGCGTCTCTAACAAAAATTTGGAAATAAATATTATCATCATGCAGAGTAAACAATATTTTGGATGTTTGTTTAAATATTTGTAACTCAGGGCAAGACCAGAAGGCAAAACTAAACAAAACTACATGTGCTTTTGCAAAAAAAAAAATATATATGTATATGTATATGAATTTAAGGTATTTTCTAAAAAACACTATCAAGCGTGAAAATATTTAAAATACTCATATGCACTAGTGTGAGACTTATTTGTAAAAAGATAACACATCTCTACAAAATTAGAAAAACTGCTGCGGTTTGAATGTTATTAAGTAATTAAATAATTTTAATAGATTTGGGCTCAATGATTCCGTAACAATTTTAAGAAACTTGTGATTTGAAAGAAAAGCTTTTGCGGCCTTTATTGAAATACTGTACGCAGGACAGTCAAAATGATAAACTTTGTTCTTTAAATTTTCTTTAAATTTTCTTTAAATTTGTATAACTTTTAATTAAAATTGCATTTGAAAAATATTCTATTACAAAAAACTGATAAATTATTATATTTTAAGAAATAGCCTAGGTCACTTAATAGAAACTTCGGAGTCCATTTTTTTTACATTAGATAAACACAGTAGGGATGCCTCCTATATTAGGAGGTGTTGATATTAGGAAACGAGTAAAAAAGTTTATGTCAAGCATGCCGACTATGTGACACCCTACACCTAGTCTAGTTCAAATCCAACTAATGTGTGGAATGGAAATGGAAATAATTTAAATATGAAAACTGTAGATGATATTAATAACTATTGGATTAATCTACTGTTAGTGGTTCGGGAAATAAAGGGTAGTCCAATCATAATGCACGATGTTAATTGTGAGAATGCGCGGTTCCAGCAATTAATATAAGGGGAAAAATCATACGCCTCAGTGGCCAACTCAATGTATTTGTCTATTGTGGCGTATGATTTTTCCCCTTATATTAATTGCTGGAACCGCGCATGATTGTGAGTCACATCTTAACGTCAAGTTTTTTGCCCAACTTAATTTGACATTTCTTTGTTTCAGTGTTTGACAAATGCAACCATCGAGGGGTACACAATTGAGCAGCTCGTTAAGATTGTTGAAGCCATTTTACGAAAATGGGCGTTCAAATCAATATGCATTTCGTGCACTTCGTGATTTTTTTGGTCAGCATAATCGACCAACTGTGTCCACAATCGGGAGAATTGTGCACAAATTGCAGCAAACCGGGTCTGTAGGAAATGTGAACACACCTGTGCATGCTCGCCCAGTTCGTTCTGCGGAAAACATTGCTGTTGTTCGCGATAGGTCGGCCAAGCAGTTACCGTGAATGTTGTTTGCTATCGCGAGATGATAACGGACTTCTTTTGGCCAGAAATTGAGCATATGGACCTGCACGATATGTGCTTCCAACAGGATGGTGCCACTTGCCATACAGAAAACGAAATAATGTCTCTAACGTCGCCGCACTTTCAGAAAAATGGATTTGGAAGTTAAAAATATTTGAGTAAAAAATTAAATAAAATAAATATATGAAAATAATTTAATGTTAGATAAAGTCGACCTGATTTTAATTAATACCAAAAATTCTATTTGGCATCCGCCATTGTCCACTGTCCACCAATTTTGTTCATTCTTTGGTCTTCAAACACGGGTTTCTGCTCTTTTAAGATCAAAAACTGTTTGGTACTATCGATTTACTGGAAAACAATTACATAAAAAAATTCCGTAGGTATTCTAAATTCGGCTCTTATCCCGCAAATATATGAGTCATTCCATAGCTTTAGTATTTTCAGTTTCAGCGCTAAACTATAAGGACACTGTGTACAGAAAGGGCCTCAATGCCCAAAAATGCAGTTTTGTGCTCCCACTGGAGAATTTTTCTGGACGAGTTTTAATGAAATTTTTCAGTCAACCAATAAAGTTTTCTTCACAAATTAAATGAAAAATTTCTTAAATTCAATGAAAAAGCTTCATATATTTTATGAATCTAGTCTCTTATATTATCTTATCTCATCAATAAATCTTCCACATATAAACGATACAATTTCCTCACCTATAAAAATCCGATTCTCTACTCTAAAAGAAAACGTAAAAAGCCTCGATGTAAAAAAGTCTCCAGGCCCGGACAGGATTACTCCAAAAATGGTTTGTGAGTTACCAGATGGCGCGCTTAAAATTGTTTTGTTTATTTTCAATGCTATACTACGTACTGGTGTATTCCCTACTTCTTGGAAAATTTCGGAAATAATAATGGTTCCCAAGCCTGGAAAAAACGCAAGTCTTGCAACATCATATAGGCCAATTAGTTTATTATCGGTGCTATCAAAACTCTTCGAAAAAATCCTTTACAACGTATTATCATCCCACATAGAGGTACATAAATTAATTCCCATGCATCAATTTGGTTTTAGAAAAAAACATAGCACGATAGAACAAGTTCACCGCATTGTTACTCTCATTAGGATGACATTTGAAGCCAAACAATATTGCTCCGCTCTATTTATAGACATTTCTCAAGCATTCGACAGAGTATGGCATGACGGTCTTATACATAAAATAATAACTCTGTTGCCATCCAATACCCACAAACTACTAAAAGGTTATCTTTCACAAAGATCGTTCATAGTAAAATCTAAAAATTGTCAATCATCAAGTAGGAAAATTTGTGCTGGAGTTCCCCAAGGTAGTATACTGGGTCCATTGCTTTATATTCTCTACACCGCAGATATGCCAACTCATCCACTTACTCACACTTTCACATTTGCTGATGACACGGCGTTTATGAGCGTCCACCAAAATCCCAAAATGGCGAATTTCCAATTGCAGTCTCACATTTATAATGTAGAAAAATGGCTCGACGAATGGAAAATAAAAGTAAATGCTTCAAAATGTGTTCACGTAACCTTTACTCTTAAAAGGGAAAATTGCCCAAATCTTATCATTAATAACACTGTAGTACCACATCAAAATCATGTTAAGTATCTCGGAATTCACCTAGATCGACGTCTTACTTGGGCACATCATATAGATTCTAAAATAACTCAAATTAATCTAAAACTTGCTCAATTAAACTGGCTTCTTAATAAATACTCTACTCTTCGTTTGGACTTTAAAGTGATTATATATAAAGTCATAATAAAACCCATTTGGACATACGGTATTCAACTCTGGGGAACAGCCTCAGCCTCGAACATAGACAAATTACAAAGAAGACAATCGAAATTATTAAGATTTATCACTGGTGCCCCATGGTTCATACGTAATTCTAATATCCACAAAGATCTCAATATCCCTGTAGTCCGCGACGAAATTAAAACGCATAGTATCAAATACGTGTCTAAACTAACCGCTCATCCTAACCGCTTAGCTCAAAATTTACTTACATATCCAGGGCATCAGCGTCTAAGAAGATTAGACACCCTGGACATTGCTCGAAGCTAACATATATATACACTCCTGCTCACAAAAATTGGCTTGACTGCGCTGGCAGTTAACCATTAAGAAAATAGATTTAAGATTTGTTCACTTATTGTAAATTCCTTAAGAGAAAGATTCAATAAAACAGAAAAATTTGAAAAAAAAAAAAAAATCTAGTTTTAATGAAACTTTTTCATGGAGTGTATGAAACTTTTAATAAATATAATGAAATTTTTGACAATAATTTATGAAAAATTCCATAAATTCAATGAAAAGTTTCAATGGACGAGTTCTAGTGCAATTTCAATGGTTTTATGCAAAACTTCATTAGTATCATGCAGATAATTCTCTCAGTGTAGGGTTTTTTTTATTAATGTTGCCAAATTGCTACACCATGTTGCCAAATGGCAAAACCATGCATTTAAGGGTTAAGAAGAAATTTTTACAGATTTGTTCTGTGAGTGTAGAATAGTTTTGAGATTAAAACTATGGTATAAAATGAACAATTTTGTGTTCATTCAAATGTCTACCAAAAAAATTTTAACTTTTGTATTTTTTTTAATAAGAAATGACTGTGGTCATTAGTATAATTTTTTTCGGGTATTATTATCAGGGCAGAGACTTTCATATAGATGCGTGTTTGTAGTCAGCCCAAATAAAATACGATTTTCGCCAAATATTTTGCGTCTCAGTAAATTTGCAACAGAATTGCATAAATTTGTTGTTACATATTTTTGCATACTTTGTTATAAATGCATATTATGTTTTCATGTGTATATTTGTTTTGCATATTTATTGATTTTTATTGCATATTTTTTAATATTTTATATACATTATATATTACTCTAACTCCCTATGCAAATATTTGAATATTTTGCATAAAGTTAAATATTTTTGTATATATTTTTTTAATACAATAAAAATTAAGTTTTATTGGAAAATAAACTAAAGTATTAAACTAAATAATTGTAAACTAACGCTCTCAAGTAATAAATATGATTTCTAAAAAGCAATAAATTTTAAGTGCATTGTTTTTTTTATTTAGTACATATTTCCTTTAAGTACATTTTTTTAGTATATGTTTTGCATTTTTTTCTGCATATTTTTGATTTTTAGTGCATGAAGGTCGCTGCCCTGATTATTATATTCTTTGCTATTCTATTTTCCTTGCTGTTGGACACATATATAGATAGTTTGTTAAATTTCTAAAATTATATTAACCTTCTAAAGTTTAAAATTTTTTATTTTCTAACGAACAATAAATGAATTTAATCCATAGAAAACAAAACAAAGCAATAAAATGTTATTGAAAAATCAAAAGAAATTATGAAAGCAATATTCTTGACACACGTTTTTTTTCGTAGTTTTAGCATTAAATATATGTACTACAAAAAGTATTTATATCATTAAAGGGTTAAATATCCTGCATCAACAAAACTATTTTTTTTTATATAAGTTCATAACTTTGTGCTTTCGCTTCTACCACGACTTTTACAACGACAAGAACTTTTTATCATAACATTCGTTGGCTTATATATTTTATTTAATATTTTTATTATTTTTCGTTGTTGCCTGTGACTCTTCTACGTTGTTCTTGCTGTCTCTTGCTGACTCTTGCTCTATGTTTGCATTTGTTAATTAAAGCGTCACTTTACATTGACACGAAGCTTTGCGGAAGTGAAAATAACTTTGCGTAAAGTAAAAGGCCGCTTATAAAAGTTTTTAAGCAACTATAATGAACTTTTCATAAAAATGTGGCAACTGTTTTTTTTTTCTCCAACGAAATATTACTTGCTGCTGTTGTTGTGAGTTGTGTTTTTTTTCGTAAGCAGCTCTTCCACTACTTAACATTTCAGCTTTTATACATCCTTCTTTGCAAGTTTCAATTCGTTGTGGAGTTTTGTAACGAAATAAAGTAGAATGATATAAAGTGTAAAAGAAACTATATAATTTTATCATATTTACTGGGTAATTAGGCATAACAGCGAAATACTGTATTTTTTTTTTCATAATGGACAATGAAACTTGAAAAAACTATTTAAGACGATTTTTTTTCACGTTCAACAAAACTATAAACAAAAACCAATTATAGAGGAAAATATGCTTAAAATTAATTCATAAAGTTTAAAAGTATATTTAACATTATGAAATCTATATGGTTAGTTAAAACGGTATACAACAAAATAAAGAGCTCCTGTTGTAATAAATATCTTCTAATCTGGCAAGAAAAGGTCGATACCCCATTTTTTTTTTATAACTTTTTAATTAAATTTTTTTCAGGTATGGATTTTAAAATCGTATAATAATATATTTGAAGATGAGTATAATCATAACGGTGAATGTTCAACAATATTTTACTGGAGTTGCAGATATGCTTGGAATAAATTTAACAGCCCTTTAAATTTAACATCCTAGCAAAAATGTGGAAGCAGTAAAAACGTTTACTGCTTCCTTCCTGCTACTTTTACCGCTTCTAAAATGTATAGCTTCGTAAACAGCACTAATGAAAGTCCTAAGTTGATTAATTGTTTACATCGCTTTTTGCTGTTTTTTAAAACGGCATGAAATGAGTAATATATTTTGATTGCTTAAATATTTTTGCGGTTCTTATATCAAAATTTTTTAAAATTCGGAAAAAAGTTATTTTAATGAGAAGAAGAGGTTTTATTGAAAATAAGAGGCATTTTCTCTTCACGGAAAAATATGCAGGAATATTGTACTTTTGAGAAGGCATGATTTTAAATAGTTGAAAAGCATTATAATATGCACTTCCGAGAAGGCATGAATTATCGAGATTTTAAAAGAAAAACAGGATCACTAATTAAAAGCGGTGAATTCAAGCCTTTTTGGATCTCGAAACAAGTGCTTTCACGCGAACTATCTGGAACAAAAATAGAGCATGCTATCATCAATAATGCAATCGCTTCACTGCTCAACTTTCCCTGACAAAACTGCTTCCAAGCAAGCAGTAATTTCTGCTGGGATGTGTTAAAGAAGTTACTAGCTTTGTTCTTCCACGTACGCTGAACACTTTATAATATTATACAAAATGATTTAATAAAATAGTTTTCAGTTTAGTTAAAAACGAGTAAAAAGGTTAAAGTCGGGCATGCCGACTATACAATACCCTACACCCGTCTGGTTAAAAGCCAACTAATGTTTGCATCCGAAATTCGAATGGGTTAAAATGGGGCTTGTGTCAAAATTTTCTATAATGTGAGTCAGCGCACCAAATTTCATCAAAATATCTTAATATTTGCGACCTGCAGCGTATAAACAATATAATTTAGGGGGGACCCTTATATGGGCACTAGGTCTAAACATGGAACGATGTTCACCAAAATCAATAGGCTGCGTTATTCGGCCAATATAGATATGTGTACCAAGTTTCATCAAAAAATCTTAATATTTACGACCCGCAGCGTATAAACAATATAATTTTGGTAGGACCCTTATATGGGCGCTAGGTCTAAACATGGACCGATTTTAACCAAAATCAAAATCTTAATATTTGCGACCTGTAGAGTGCGCACAAGAATGCATGGACAGACATACAGATGGACGGACGGACGGACAGACGGACATCGTTAAATCGAAATAAAAAAAAATTCTGAGCCGATCGGTATACTATAAGGTGGGTCTATGACCAATATTTTTTGGTGCTACAAATATCAGCACAAACTTATAATAGCCTGACCACAGAGTGGTGAAGGGTATAACAAAGGAAAATACCAAGCAAAAAAATTGGAACTCATGCTTAACAAGCAACTTGCTTCACTGCTTTAAAGTATCCGTTAGTGTATTTTTACTGCTTTTTTAGAAGTATTTCTGAAGCACTTAAAAAACCACTTCTTTCGCTGCTTCTAAAGTATCCGTTTATATTCTTACAGCTTCTAAACCATAATTTCTCTGAAAGTGATCCTAAAAGTGATTTTTATACACTTTATTCCCAAATAGATGATCGCGGGTTTCATTCCCGGCGAGACCAATATTTTTTAATTATACCCTACACCACTATGTGGTCAGGGTATTATTTGGTTAACACCGGTCCATGTTTAGACCTAGTGCCCATATAAGGGTCCCCCCTAAATTATATTGTTTATACGCTGCAGGTCGCAAATATTAAGATATTTTGATGAAATTTGGTACACAGACCTTTGTTGGCCCAAGGACGAAGCCTATTGATTTTGGTGAACATCGGTCTATGTTTAGACCTAGTGCCCATATAAGCGTCCCCCCAAAATTATATTTTTTATACGCTGCAGGTCGCAAATATTAAGATATTTTGATGAAATTTGGTACACAGACCTATTTTGGCCAAAGGACGAAGCCTATTGAGTTTGGTGAACATCGGTCCATGTTTAGACCTAGTGCCCATATAAGAGTCCCCCCAAAATTGGCTTGGTTACAAACTGCAGGTAGCAAATATTACGATATTTTAATGAAATTTAATGCGCTGACTCACATTATAGAAAATTTTGACGCAAGCCCCATTTTAACCCATTCGAATTTCGGATCCAAACATTAGTTGGCTTTTACCCAGACTGGTGTAGGGTATTGTATAGTCGGCATGCCCGACTTTAACCTTTTTACTCGTTTTTTTTATAAATGAATGTTTTTTTGTTATATTTGATATCATACAGAGAATAAAAATTGAAGAGAATAAAAATTTAAGAAATTCGAAAAGGCCAGCAGGATAGAATACGTATTTTCAGGTCCCGCTATAGACCCATCTTCAGTATCCACGCCTTCATGTGTTAATAATTGATAATAGTCTACTTTTATTAATTGCGAAATAAATAAACTATTGTAAACACAACTCAATTAGACTAACATCAACGAATTCGCGGCCAGAAATATTGGGAATTGCCCTGAATAACTTCTCCACCTTTTTGGCGTTCCAGACTTTCTTTCAATGATTAGGTCCTTGTTGAACTCTTTGAGTACTCTGGAAAAACATTGCCTGGTCACGCAATTTTTTTGAAACAGAAGTATAGTTTTTTCTCAACAGAAGTACGAGTATAGTTTGAATAGTTTCAATAATTTTGTTTGTCTTTGTCTTTGATTCTCCATTGTGATTTCACTGAACAACAGTCCCCTTTTTAAAAAGGGACAAAAAAGACCCGTAAGTTGAACAGCTAATGGGTTGAAATTTTCCATATAAATATTCGTCGTAGTGCTTTACATAAGTTCGCTAAACACATCCTATGCCTAAAACTCTTTGGTCTACACATATACCTATAACTTTTTATTTTACCAGCACCTCGAGCTCAAATACGCTAAAAAAAGTTTGTCAGTTAACACATGACAGTTGTTTGTGTAGTAATCACTAGTTGCTGTTGAACACAGTATTTACAATTGTTTTTCTATGTCAAAATACAAAACAACTATTATGACAATTATTTAAGGAAACAACTAACGAAGAGGACTGTAATTTTGTCAAACAATTACCAAAACAGTATTTTTACAGTAAACAGTTGTTTTTGTTAGTTATTTAAAAAATAAAAAATTTCGTTGAATTTTAGAAACTCTTTAGTAGATTTGAGGTTAAGCAGAAGAATAAACCTTTTTCTCTAAAAATTATAAACATATTAATTTTCAAATCAGACTAGATCCAGTTTCTGAATTTTTCTATGGACAGGCTTCATCAGTGATTTTCTATTAAATTGTACTATTGTTTATATTTTATTGTCAGATTATCTCTATATGATAATTTTTCAACAACCCGTTTCATTCGTTTTAAAATTTTTGTAGTAAAAATTTATCAGTTAATTTTACGATATTGTTAGTTATTTTTAATGCATTTGTTAGTTATTTTTCAACAGTTAAAAATAACAACGCTTTTAGTTATTTTAAAGTTAAATAGCTGTGTCGCTTTCTTAACTCATATACCTTGTTTTAACTGTCATTTTCAGTAGATTCCACTGGCAAACTTTTTTGAGTTTAGGTGGTTGACGTATTTTTGTTATGTTCGTGACTTCGAATCAGACTCGCAGGTTCTGTTTTATTAAATTTTTTAAACCGGTTTACAAATTAGAGTGAGTGGGGGGAGGAAATGTGAACCCAAAATCCTCTTTCATAACACATGTAAATAAACAGACACATTGGGTCATATGAATAAAACTTAGCAATTACTTCGAAGTAATTACTTTGGGCTTAGGAATGGCTTTTAACTCCAAATTTACCAATTGGCTGGTTGAATAGCATGAAATGTAAAAGAAAATGAAAAAATTTAATTTCTAGTCTACTCCCAAGCCGATGCCAAAAAAATTTCCTTCCCAAGTAATGCCTCATATAATTATGTATAATTGTATCGAATTATATACCAGTACATCTAGTTTGATATGATTATATTATATTTGATACATTTGGATGAGGACAAAATCTGGATAAAATTGTATCAAACCATATCTTATTCCATCAAATTAGATCAAATTGTGTCAAATTAGATCTAATATGATCATAATACGATCTAATTTGATACAATTAGATGTTCTCATTTTTCGGATATTATTATATATAATATCAAAAGACATATAAATTTTTTTAGTAGGGGTCTCAATAAAACAGCATATAAAAAAGTTGTCAATTTTGCTAACTTATTTGCACTTCACTTTGTTTGAGAATTTTAAAAATTAAACTATAAGTTAAATCCTAGAAATCTTTTCCAATTTGCGATTTAATTTAAACCCAAATTTGGTATACTCTAAACCATATGCCTACAAATACATATTTTTGCTTTAAATTTGCTTTAAAGTACACATTCTCACCCTTATGTTTTTCTCGTGTTTTTTTTTTTTTATTATTCTTATTACTTTTGTTAAAAGTGACAATCTGCAGTTTATAGTATGTTCAAATGAGAAGACTCACGAAGAGCAGCAGTAGCATCAGGAACGTTAGCAGTTGTGCTTCATTTACCACATGACTTGATGCAGTTTTTCATCATTTTACTAAACACGTTAGACACGTTTGTTATGTTCAACGTTCAAACGCTCAAACGCTCAATAAAATGTTAAAATACGACAACTGCCTTAGAAGAAACTAAAAAAAAAACACAAAATTATCGAGCCTTTGCCGCCTCGTTTACTTACTGATGTTATAAATAGCGTTAGTTGGTGGAAAAAAAAATCTGAGCACGTAAATTTTTGAATGGCTTTTACTAGCTGCAAACCATATAAAATGCAAGACCATTATAACTGTGGCTACACATTTAACTTTTAACAACAACATTTTTAACTTATACCTATACAGACAATGAAGCCTATCAATAACGGACGGGAATGATCAGAAAGTATTGCATTCGCCTATTGAAGTTGTTCATTTACCATATAACTATTGTTAGTAAAAGTTTTTTTGCTTGTAAGAAAGTTTTGAAATGTAAGGTTTTAATGTTCATAGATATATAGAACGTACAGTAGAGCTCCACAATAAAGAATGCTCCCCCTGCCAATAGTGGACACTTCCTTACGTGGTGAAGTAAAACTAAAATTATATGTACTTATGTATATAAGTCCAAGCATAAAATCAAGTCAAATATCATTCGAGTTCGCTTTCCAATATTTAAAGATTTTACTGTTTATAAGTGAATACACATATTGTAGAGAATAACATATATTTTTTCCACTTTTTATCTACATATAAACCACGTATCTCAACTTAAGGTTAAAATGAAATTCATGTGCAATTCATAAAAAGAGTCTGATAAAAATTTTAATTTTTTTCTGTATGTATTGTAACTTTTGAAGATGATGTGATGACCTTCGGCTATGCGGAACTTATTTTGACATGCTCATATAAAATATATTTAAGTTGGTATTAGTATTAATTGTTTAATCAGTGCTGCCAACTTTTTGAGCGTAATACGCGCTACAAAAAGTTGTATAAAATCAGGCGATTTTCAACTCGCTCTTTCGAAAATTGACAGTTTGTATCGAAAAATATTAGTCTTTGCAGACATGTGTAATTCCTATGGCAACATTTTGAGATCTAAATTAAGAAGAGGGTGATTTAACAGAGGTTGCGATAGTAAGTCCTCTTTTAATTGTATGCTCATTGATAAAATGCAAGACGTACCAAACATTTTAGAAGAAAATAAATACTAAATAATAAACAAATATCTAAAAGTAGAACGTTTGTATGTGTCACTTCTGAACTAAAAAAAATAACAGAAAACTGAATATGAAAGAAAACTATGAATTAGCTACACTGCATTCATGGCCTTACTTGGGTAAGATGGCTAAGCTGTCGCACTTTAGTATAGTTACGTTTGTAATGAAGAAATAGACACAGGTTCGATTCCTACACACACACACATATATGCATAAATGGAAGAGTGTGCCATTTCTAACCTTATTTGTTTTTCAACTATTATCAAAAAAAATAAAAGCGTAATTTCGATTTAAAAATTTTTCTGTGCTTCTAAAGCCTTCAATTTGTTGTTTATTGCTCAAAATTTCAAAATTGGATATTTGTTTAAGTTTATTGTATTAAGATTCAACCTAAAAAAAGATAATAAAAAAATTTAAAAATTGATATATTTAAAAAAACAAAAACGCACTCTTGAAAATTTTAGGATCTTTTGAGATCATTTGGAGGTTTTATTAAAAAAAAAAAAAATTGAACAAAAAAAAATATGTTTTTGAGTTTTTGGATTTTTAAAATTATAAAATTTTTAATTTTGAATTTTTTATTTTTCCATATTTTTTTGATATTTTTTTTAATACGGCTAAATATCCTCTTTAAAACGAGCTAAGAACCATTTTTGTAGCTATTATAATTTTCGAGATATTCAAAAAATAACCTCGTAACAAGCAAAAAATTAGAAAAATTATGAGAAAAAAAAATTTTAAATATTGCATAACTTTTGAAAAAAAAATGTAATTTTTTTCCTTTGGCAAAACTTCGTTATATGATGAAAGAAAAGTTCTGACCAAAATTCATCCAAATCGAAGGGGTCGAGTCCAACCATTGGTTGATTTGAGATGGAATGACCCATATATTACTACAGTTCGTTACAAAAGCTTTTGAAAAAGTACAGCATTTAACAGTTATAAATTTAATAAAATACATTATATATCTTCCTTCAGGCGGAATCCTAAATTTTTCCCTAAATTTAAAAGTAAATTTTTTCCACAATTCTCCACAGTGCATTAGTGTAATTTTCTTAGGATGCAAACTAAATAAACCATCGACAACAATACTACTTATGTGTGTATGTGTGCTATTTTCAGTTTCGTTTTTTTTTCTCCCTCTTTCCAGTCGAAATAATATGAATGTGTGTAGTAAATCTCTCCACAGACTTAACCACATTATAACATTCCGCAGCAATAAAATGCTTTTGTCGAGACATACGAATGTTTATTACGTGACTTTCATGGAACACATATGCTTTTATTCAAGACTTTATTTCGGTTACTTATGTAAATATTAAAATTCCTTTTAAAAATGATAATAATATGTATGAGAAAAAGGAAATGTTTTAAATTATATGTTCCAAAATATAAATGGGAGTATAAACTATGATTTTGTAAAACAAAATCAGTCAGATGTATATAATTATAGCTGTAGCAATAACTTGAAGTTATCCATATACTCGTATATAAGAAAAATATTATTATTGCTATTATATTGTTTAGCTTCTTATTATTATCCTTTTTACTTATAAACTTACATATAGTTAAACAAAAACGAGTAAAAAGGTTAAAGTCGGGCATGCCGACTATACAATACCCTACACCACTCTGGTGTATTGTTTGGATCCGAAATTCGAATGGGTTAAAATGGGGCTTGTGTCAAAATTTTCTATAATATGAGTCGGCGCACCAAATTTCATTAAAATATCTTAATATTTGCGACCTGCAGTTTGTAACCAAGCCAATTTTGGGGGGACCCTTATATGGGCACTAGTTCTAAACATGGACCGATGTTCACCAAAATCAATAGGCTTCGTTCTTGGGCCAACATAGGTCTATGTACCAAATTTCATCAAAATATCTTAATATTTGCGACCTGCAGCGTATAAACAATATAATTTTGGTGGGACCCTTATATGGGCACTAGGTCTAAACATGGACCGATGTTCACCAAAATCAATAGGCTGCGTTATTGGGCCAATATAGGTCTGTGTACCAAATTTCATCAAAATATCTTAATATTTACGATCTGCAGCGTATAAATAGTATAATTTTGGTAGGACCCTTATATGGGCACTAGGTCTAAACATGGACCGATGTTCACCAAAATCAATAGGCTGCGTTATTGGGCCATTATAGGTCTGTGTACCAAATTTCATCATAATATCTTAATATTTACGACCTGCAGCGTATAAACAGTATAATTTTGGTAGGACCCTTATATGGGCACTAGGTCTAAACATGCACCGATGTTCAAAAAAATCAAACTTGTTCGTCCTTGGGCCAACATAGGTCTGCGTACCAAATTTCATCAAAATATCTTAATAGTTGCGACCTGTAGAGTGCGCACAAGATTGCATGGACAGACAAACAGACGGACGGACGGACGGACAGACGGACATCGTTAAATCGAAATAAAAAAAAATTCTGAACCGATCGGTATACTATAAGGTGGGTCTACGACCAATATTTTTTGGTGTTACAAACATCAGCACAAACTTATAATACCCTGACCACATAGTGGTGTAGGGTATAATTATCTATTGTTGTGTGTGTCCTGTAAACAACTTCAACTACTCGTTCTAGGACTTAGACGACTGCTTAATACATTTTTTTCTCGGTAAGTAATAAACAAACAATAAAGTCGTTGCAACAAACATAAACAAACAAACACAAACCAAGTCCAGTTGCAAACAACAACAATAACAAAAATAAAATATTGTAAAGTAAAAAGTTATTATTATAAAATGATAGTAATATTGCTATGCTTACTTAACCACCAGGAAACTTATTCTTGATACTCTAGGAAAAGAGAAAAAAAATATGGAAATACATAAAGTAGAAAAAAATTTAATGCAGCATAGCCTATTATGTATAAGCTCTAGTCTAAATGAAAGTAAAGCAGTGCAAAGGAAGAAATATAATAATAGGAAAATACTTTGTTTTATACACTATGTAGAAAAGTATTTGGATTCAAATAAAGAGATTCTTATTTTTTTTTTTCATATTAAAACTAAGACTACTTTTGGCACATAGTGTTACAGCATATACTTACCTAGGTAACTATTTTTCTTTTATTTGTTTTAAGTTTTGTTTGTATTTTTCATGAAGACTTTATAAAAATGTTTGCAGTGGTCTAAATGGTCTGTTTCATTCTATTTATGGTAATTTAAGAACTAGACACTTGTGCATTTGTTTAAATTGTTGGATTTTCAATGTCATGAAAATTTGCTCAGGTATACTAAAAAGCGTTAATCAGGTATATTGAGTTTACTTCAAAAGTTCAATCTAGAAATATTTAAAATCTCTTAATGCTGCATTTGCATCTGCACCTAAATCACGAGATTTCCACTAAAAATGAGATTTCAATGAAAATATCCCGTAAATTTGTGAGATTTGTAAGAAATCTCATGAAAATCTCAGATCCGTGGAGATTTTTACAGAATACAACACTGCGTGTTGCTTAATTTGTAGAGTTTTTGCATGCAGAAGTGGCAACGCGGGTCAACAGCTGATTTAAAAAAATAACACAAAATAATGAAAAAAAAGAGTTATTAAAAATGCAATGGAAATGTACTAATGAGTATAAAAAGTGACAAGTTGTTCTAATTTTTGCTTACCACGAAGCAAGCATTGGAAAGTGATGATTTACTGATGCGAAGGTTTAGTTATAACTACCCAGAAAAAATTAGCTTTCCCAGATAATATTTTTTAACATCTCTTCTATACTTTATAAAAATAAATTAAAATGAATATTTCAGGTATCCCTACTCAGGTTTAAGTGTGCAGCAATTTTATTAGATCGACTTTCCGACTTACCTATTTTGTCGCCTTTTCATTGAAAATAATTACTTAAAAATAAATTTTTGCAAAAAGCTACAATATTACACTCAAAAAAATACGTTGGTACAAAAATTAGTAAAGCCAGTTATATATCAAGTATACTACACCATTTTCACTTTTGTTTCAGAAAATTCTAAAAATGTTTCAAAATTGTCCAGAATATTTTAAAATTTTGAAACATTTTTGGAAAATTTTAAAACATTTTTGGATAAATTGAAACATTTTGGACAATTTTGAAACATTTTGAGACAATTTTAAAATATATATGGACAATTATAAAACATTTTTGGATAATTTTAAAACATTTTTGTATAATTTTAAAACATTTTTGGAAAATTTTAAAATATATTTGGAATTTGCTGAAATAAAAGTGAAAATGGTGTAGTTTTCAGCAATTTTTGTTTTTTGCACAAATAATAAATAACAAAATATTTAAAAACAAAACGATTTGATAGGTTGATATTTAAAAGCTTGATCAATAATATTGAACATGGCAAACATATATATTGATCAATATTTTTAAAATTAACTAAGTATTTAAAATAAAATTTTAATTTTTTTGATTTTTGAAAACTTAATAATAGCTGTGTTTGTGCGGCAAGCTATCAACATTGGCTTATGTCATTCCCATACAAATTTGACATTAGAAACTTTGACAGTTAACACTAAACGTTGACTAATGTCAAATTTATATGGAAACGAGTAAAAAGGTTAGAGTCGGGCATGCCGAATATACAATACCCTACACCAGTCTGCTTAAAAGCCAACTAATGTTTGGATCCGAAATTAGAATGGGTTAAAATGGGACTAGTATCAAAATTTTCTATAATGTGAATCAGCGAACCAAATTTCATTAAAATATCTTAATATTTTCGACCTGCAGTTTGTAACCAAGCCAATTTTGGGGGACCCTTATATGGGCACTAGGTCTAAACATGGACCGATGTTCACCAAAATCAATAGGCTTCGTCCTTGGGCCAAAATAGGTCTGTGTACCAAATTTCATCAAAATATCTTAATATTTGCGAGCTGCGTATAAACAATATAATTTTGGTAGGACCCTTATATGGGCACTAGGTCTAAACATGGATCGATTTTAACCAAAATCAATAGTCGTCGTCCTTGAGCTGACATAAGTCGGTGTACCAAGTTTTATCAAAATATCTTAATATTTGCGACCTGTAGAGTGCGCACAAGAATGCATGGACAGACAGACAGACGGACGGACGGACAGACGGACATCGTTAAATCGAAATAAAAAAAAATTCTGAGCCGATCGGTATACTAAAGGTGGGTGTAGGACCAATATTTTTTTGGTGTTACAAACATCAGCACAAACTTATAATACCCTGACCACATAGTGGTGTAGGGTATAAATTTTAATAAAATAAAAATAAATAAAAAAAAGTAACGCAAAAAAAATATATTTTTTTCAATTAGTTTTCATTTAATGAATACGTTTCATTGATCTAATGAACGCGTTTTTGGGGACTTTTCTATGAAAAAAATCATTGGATTAATGAACAAATTCATTAATACTATGCACAAAATTCTATCAGTGGAGATGGACTGCCAACAGGTCATTTTTATTTTTTATTTTAAAGTAAAGGTTTTGCAGAAAAATACTAAATGGGCATATCTACAGGCAATAATGTGCCTAGCATTTTGCTCATACTTACTTTTCAGGTATCAACGGCACATCATGGTGATTTAAGTGGTTAAAATCAAAATGATTTAAGTGGTTAAACACTAATTTTGAATTTACCTACTTAAATCACCATGATGCGTCATTCATGCATCAAAAGTGTGTATGAGAAAAATGTTAGCCACTTCATTGCCTGTATATATGTCTATTAGGCCGGGTCGATTTGTGGGGAGGCAAAAAAATCGCCCATGGCTCAGGGAAAATCGTATTCTAGGGATCAAAATAAGAAACTTTGCCGAAGGAACCATACCTCCAAAACGAATTCTACTACCCCCTAACTGTTGACTTTTGTCCCGTAGGGTCAAGTTTTGAAAAATCACACTTTGACCCATTTAGAGTGCCCCAATCGAGTCCAAATGTATGACCGACCCCCACTAACTTTGGAGGGCCGATCCACCCATGCCAGTGGCACACCCCCTGGAACTCCCCTGGGGGGTTCCCCATACAAACATTTTAAAAAATCACAATTTTTGGCACTTTATTTTATTATTTTTTATTTATTTTATTTATTTTTATTATTTTATTTATTTTTTCTCCTTAGAAATTTATTTAGTCAGAACATATGTAAATGAAAAAATTAATTTAACTTAGTAATAGAAAAGAAAAAATAAAAAATTACTGTTTGAAGTCTTTTTTGCTTTCAAGTCTGGGCAATTTCGCACGGCTCTCTAATGTCGTCGCCATAACAGCCTCTACATTTTCCGCTATAACTCGTTTGGAAACGCTAGCTAGCAATTGAACGTGTCGTTCTGTTTCTTGTATGTGTGATGGAATTTTTGGATCATTAAACGGTGGATCATCTTGATTTAAATATTCTTTCAAAGTATCGTATGGAATGCTTCGCGTGAATGGTGGTTCAAATACGTCATTTATGTCATTCATATTGATCATTTCCGTGTAACTTGTGCAATAAAAGTTTATATCTGGTTTTTTATAAGCTCTAAGTCCCGTTGGGTCGTCAACATCGGTTCGATAGCGTAGAATTATCTTGATAGCACAGTCGCGCTTTTCTTTGCTATCATCAAACAACATTGATAACAAGATATTTTCCGAATGCGCATAATATGAATTATCTGTAATTACTTTATTGACAATTTTGCGTAAACGAGGTTCTAGAAATCTTGACCAATTAATGAATTTGAAAAATAATCTACTACCGTACACGACAGAGCTGTAATACTTGATATTGAAGTACATTGGCACATAACATGTAATTATAAATTCAACCAGTATTCTTAAATTTGCATCTGGATTTTCCGTTGTCACATATAATCGTAATAGTCTAGCGGCCTTGGTGAGCCACCGAGAATGTACAATTTTCCCTGGTTTGATGTTTGCCAGATCCACTGAAACCACGCCGCTAGAAATTGCATGGGCCATGTCGTATAAGTACTTGGAATCGGTGGAAAATTCAATTTTTTCTGGAGCAGGGGGCATATTTTTCAACTCAATTTTCTGAAAGCCGTCCACCACCTGAAAATATATAATAATAAAACAATTAAAAACGGTTGACAATTATAATAAATGAGTGATAGCAATAACTTACCGGAAGAGTTTCACAAGTTTCGATTTGACGGCTCAATTTTCCGGTTGCCGATCTTGGTCCAGTGCTGGTTGATTTATCCAAAGCTTCAAACAAATGCCGAAACGGAAGTTCGTTGAAGTGTAGAAGGCAAACGAACCAATGCAATGGTCTTTTTAACAGCAATTCGAATCGTCGTATAATTCCACCGTTTGGGCCAGTGTTTGTTGGCTCACCGTCAGTGCATATGCCAATTAATGCATCCAGTGATATATTTTTATCGTTGAAAAAATCATTTAATTTGGTTGTTTTGTATTCAGCGGTTTCATGTTCCAGTCTTACGTAACCAATCAATTCAGAATTCGGTTCTCTCAAAATAACAAGATGAGGTTCTTTTACCATTGTAGTATGATACTTCTCATCAATTGTATCTCTCGTTAAAGTATCATCTTTTCTGCCATCGAATGAAAATGCTAACAAATTGGTATCATCTAACCGTTTGCGAAGCACTTCTTGTCTGCATTTCTCTTTTTCTCGGCGAACTTTCGATTTATCCATGATGAGAGGTTTGCCATGGATATCTTTCATTTTAAAATCTTGGAAAAGAGCTGTTCCCATTGCTGATGCTACTCTATCAGGCACGCCAAATCTGTCACATACCAAGGCAAAGTTAAAAAAATCGTATCTCTGTGTGTATTGTGAACTTGTGCTTATATCCAAATCTTCTTGAACCGGTGGCGGTGCGTATGTTGAATCATCGGGATCTTGGTATGTTGGCATTGATGACATAGACGTTGCTCCTTGCTCTTCAATTTCCATCGCAAATCCATCCATTGTTAGACTTCTCTGATTATGTTGATCGTGCATAAACTCTTTGAGGCGTTCGGGAACCAAACCGCATGCACATGGAGCTGCCTTCAAATCGCATTTACATGTTCCAATGAAAAAAATTGTTTCCAGAGATTTTTACTCTGTAAATTGTTGGGGTTTGTTTCTTCTCTTGATTTGCTCTTGATATTTGTCAAGCAATCTATTCAATTTATTACATACACTTTTTTTCAGCATTATTTCCATACCAAGTTTTTCCCAAATTCCAATCAACTTATCTTGTACTTGAATAGTGAATGCTTTATAGGACAACTTTTTTTGTTCGCTCAAGTAAAAATAATATCTCAAGATATCCAGATGGGTTGGTAAATTAAGATCAGTCAAATCAGTAGACACACCAAAAACAGTAACATCATGCCTGGGTATATGACTCATTGGGTTTTCGATAGTTGTTGATGTTGTTATTGCTTCATCTTGCGGTGTAGAGGATGGTGGATTCATTGTAAACTTCTTGATTTGGAATGATTTTTTTTTAAAATATTTTTTTATCTCAAATTAGCACTTCACACTTCGAGTTCTTCACAACGACTTAATGCATTCACAAAAACTGTTGCGTTATATATGGTCTAGGAGACGAGGTAATAAGAATGAAATGGTAATTTCAATTCTACCTGTAACCGATTTTGTTGTCAAAACTGCCCATAAAGTACTTACATGTAAATTAAACGTTAATCTGACTACAAATTCTGTTAAGCAAGTGCGCCTTTTATTACTTCTGGAAAATCCTTTATGATAATTTTATGCTCAATTCTACCTGTAACCGATTTTGTTGTCAAAACTGCCCATAAAGTACTTACATGTAAATTAAACGTTAATCTGACCACAAATTCTGTTAAGCAAGTGCGCCTTTTATTACTTCTGGAAAATCCTTTATGATAATTTTATGCTCAATTCTACCTGTAACCGATTTAGCTTAAGTAAGTTTACGACATGCAGCTGTGTCTTGTGGTGGCTTAAAAAACCCACACAACCTATTTTACGACCTGCAACAGAACGACACGTTCAATTGCTAGCTAGCGTTTCCAAACGAGTTATACCGGAAAATGTAGAGGCTGTTATGGTGACGACATTAGAGAGCCGTGCGAAATTGCCCAGACTTAAAAGCAAAAAAGACTTCAAACAGTAATTTTTTTTATTTTCTTTTCTATTACTAAGTTAAATTAATTTTTTCATTTACATATGTTCTGACTAAATAAATTTCTAAAGAGAAAAAATAAATAAAATAATAAAAATAAATAAAATAAATAAAAAATAATAAAATAAAGTGCCAAAAATGGTGATTTCCAGGGGGTGTGCCACTGGCATGGGTGGATCGGCCCTCCAAAGTTCGTGGGGGTCGGTCATACATTTGGACTCGATTGGGGCACTCTAAATGGGTCAAAGTGGGATTTTTCAAAACTTGACCCTACGGGACAAAAGTCAACAGTTGGGGGGTAGTAGAATTCGTTTTAGAGGTATGGTTCCTTCGGCAAAGTTTCTTATTTTGATCCCTAGAATACGATTTTCACTGATTATTAAATCGACCCGCCCTAGTGTCCATACTTAGAAATGCGGCGACTAGTCTAGGTATTCCAGAAATTAAAATTTTGTTTACTGACCACCAGTGGTGAATCGCATTTTCATGGAGCAATTCCACAAAAAACTGATAGGATATAAGTGTGATACACCAAAATGCTCGTATGGATAAGGCCTATTAGTGTCCATACTTAGAAATGCGGCGACTAGTCTAGGTATTCCACAAATTCAGATTTTGTTTACCGACCACCAGTGGTGAATCACATTTTCATGGAGCAACTCCACAAAAAACTGATAGGATATAAGTGTGGTATACCAAAATGTTCGTATGAATAAGGCCTATTAGTGTCTTATATTTTCCAAATCAATATTGATTTTACGTACACAATCTTCGATGTCCGAAACTTCACAGCCAATGTAAAGTTGCACATCATCAGCGTACATCTGGACACGACAGTGTATTAATTGATCTGGAAGATCATTGGCGTAAACTGAGTACAACAATGGTCCCAAAATAGATCCTTGCGGAACACCTCTGGTTAACTCAACACTACTTGAAACAATATTGGCATTGTAAACAGATTGGGATCTTCCAGTTAAATAAGAATACATCAGTTTTGTGGCTGTAGATGAAAAGTTGAAAAATTTGTTCAGCTTTAGTGCAAGAATATCAGCATTAACGGTGTCAAATGCCTTGGAATGATCCAGAAGTATTAAAAATGCAGCTTTGTCATCGTCAAGTTGTGATCTTAAATATTCTGTGACGTCAATCAAGGCAGACACACAACTATGTTGTGGTCGAAATCCCGATTGACGTGAAGTAAGCAGGTTGTGTTGTTGTACAAATTCAATAATTTGATTGTGCATTAAACGCTCTAATACCTTGGACAGATAAGGAAGAATAGCTATAGGACGAAACTCATATTCTGATTTTGGAATTGGAACAATCTTTGCGTGTTTCCACTTGGAAGGAAAAGTTGATTTAGTAATAATTGAGTTAAACAAATTGGTAATGTAAGGCAATATATACGGGAAAATCATTTTAATAAATTTAGGATGTACTCCATCATAGCTTGTAGCATTGGATTTAATACTGAGGAAACTTTTATATACCTCTGCTTCAGAAAAACAATTAAACTGAAATTCAATGCGATCATTAGTTACTATATGGTTTCTATAATGGGCAACATTAGCATTAGACTTTGGTAGATCAGTAAATTTACGATTTAATTCATCGACATTTATCTTATCCATACTAGCTTGAGATTTACCAGTTATTCCAATATTACGGATTTCATTCCATCTCGCCTTGCTATCTATACAGTTCGTAAACTTGGATTTATAATAAGAAGATTTTGCTACTTTAATGCTGGTATTAACCCTATTCCTCAATGACTTAAACATTGATTGTAATTCATATTCGTTATTTTTCTTTTCGTTCTTAATGGCACAAATTGATGGAAAAGCTGTTCAATATTATGCTGAATAAAATTAAGCTGTTCATCAACTTCAGACATATAGTACGTGTTATCCCATTCAATTTGTGAGAGTTTAATGTAAAGGGTGTCCATACTTAGAAATGCGGCGACTAGTCTAGGTATTCCAGAAATTAAAATTTTGTTTACTGACCACCAGTGGTGAATCGCATTTTCATGGAGCAACTCCACAAAAAACTGATAGGATATAAGTATGATACACCAAAATGCTCGTATGGATACGGCCTATTAGTGTCCATACTTAGAAATGCGGCGACTAGTCTAGGTATTCCACAAATTCAGATTTTGTTTACCGACCACCAGTGGTGAATCACATTTTCATGGAGCAACTCCACAAAAAACTGATAGGATATAAGTGTGGTATACCAAAATGTTCGTATGAATAAGGCCTATTAGCGTCCATGCTTAGAAATGCGGCGACTACTCTAGGTATTCCAGAAATTAAAATTTTGTTTACTGACCACCAGTGGTGAATCGCATTTTCATGGAGCAACTCCACAAAAAACTGATAGGATATAAGTGTGGTATACCAAAATGTTCGTATGAATAAGGCCTATTAGTCTCCATACTTAGAAATGCGGCGACTAGTCTAGGTATTCCACAAATTCAGATTTTGTTTACCGACCACCAGTGGTGAATCACATTTTCATGGAGCAACTCCACAAAAAACTGATAGGATATAAGTGTGATACACCAAAATGCTCGTATGGATAAGGCCTATTAGTGTCCGTACTTAGATATGCAGTTTTTTGTGGAGTTGCTCCATGAAAATGTGATTCACCACTGGTGGTCGGTAAACAAAATATGAATTTGTGGAATACCTAGACTAGTCGCCGCATTTCTAAGTATGGACACTAATAGGCCTTATCCATACGAGCATTCTGGTGTATCACACTTATATCCTATCAGTTTTTGTGGAGTTGCTCCATGAAAATGCGATTCACCACTGGTGGTCAGTAAACAAAATTTGAATTTCTGGAATACCTAGACTAGTCGCCGCATTTCTAAGGATGGACACTAATAGGCCTTATCCATACGAGCATTCTGGTGTATCACACTTATATCCTATCAGTTTTTGTGGAGTTGCTCCATGAAAATGCGATTCACCACTGGTGGTCAGTAAACAAAATTTTAATTTCTGGAATACCTAGACTAGTCGCCGCATTTCTAAGTATGGACGCTAATAGGCCTTTTTCATACGAACATTTTGGTATACCACACTTATATCCTATCAGTTTTTTGTGGAGTTGCTCCATGAAAATGTGATTCACCACTGGTAGTCAGTAAACAAAATCTGAGTTTGTGGAATACCTAGACTAGTCGCCGCATTTCTAAGTATGGACACTAATAGACCTTATCCATACGAGCATTTTGGTGTATCACACTTATATCCTATCAGTTTTTTGTGGAGTTGCTCCATGAAAATGCGATACACCACTGGTGGTCAGTAAACAAAATTTTAATTTCTGGAATACCTAGACTAGTCGCCGCATTTCTAAGTAAGGACACTAATAGGCCTTATTCATACGAACATTTTGGTATACCACACTTATATCCTATCAGTTTTTTGTGGAGTTGCTCCATGAAAATGCGATTCACCACTGGTGGTCAGTAAACAAAATTTGAATTTCTGGAATACCTAGACTAGTCGCCGCATTTCTAAGTATGGACACTAATAGGCCTTATTCATACGAACATTTTGGTATACCACACTTATATCCCATCAGTTTTTTGTGGAGGTGCTCCATGAAAATGCGATTCACCACTGGTGGTCAGTAAACAAAATTTGAATTTCTGGAATACCTAGACTAGTCGCCGCATTTCTAAGTATGGACACTAATAGGCCTTATTCATACGAACATTTTGGTATACCACACTTATATCCTATCAGTTTTTTGTGGAGTTGCTCCATGAAAATGCGATTCACCACTGGTGGTCAGTAAACAAAATTTTAATTTCTGGAATACCTAGACTAGTCGCCGCATTTCTAAGTATGGGCACTAATAGGCCTTATCCATACGAGCATTTTAGTGTATCACACTTATATCCTATCAGTTTTTTGTGGAGTTGCTCCATGAAAATGCGATACACCACTGGTGGTCAGTAAACAAAATTTTAATTTCTGGAATACCTAGACTAGTCGCCGCATTTCTAAGTATGGACACTAATAGGCCTTATTCATACGAACATTTTGGTATACCACACTTATATCCTATCAGTTTTTTGTGGAGTTGCTCCATGAAAATGCGATTCACCACTGGTGGTCAGTAAACAAAATTTGAATTTCTGGAATACCTAGACTAGTCGCCGCATTTCTAAGTATGGACACTAATAGGCCTTATTCATACGAACATTTTAGCATTTGTGGAATAATTTGTGGTCAGTAAACAAAATTTGAATTTCTGGAATACCTAGACTAGTCGCCGCATTTCTAAGTATGGACACTAATAGGCCTTATCCATACGAGCATTTTGGTGTATCACACTTATATCCTATCAGTTTTTTGTGGAGTTGCTCCATGAAAATGCGATTCACCACTGGTGGTCAGTAAACAAAATTTTGATTTCTGGAATACCTAGACTAGTCGCCGCATTTCTAAGTGTGGACACTAATAGGCCTTATCCATACGAGCATTTTGGTGTATCACACTTATATCCTATCAGTTTTTTGTGGAGTTGCTCCATGAAAATGCGATTCACCACTGGTGGTCAGTAAACAAAATTTGAATTTCTGGAATACCTAGACTAGTCGCCGCATTTCTAAGTAAGGACACTAATAGGCCTTATTCATACGAACATTTTGGTATACCACACTTATATCCTATCAGTTTTTTGTGGAGTTGCTCCATGAAAATGTGATTCACCACTGGTGGTCGGTAAACAAAATCTGAATTTGTGGAATACCTAGACTAGTCGCCGCATTTCTAAGTGTGGACGCTAATAGGCCTTATCCATACGAGCATTTTGGTGTATCACACTTATATCCTATCAGTTTTTTGTGGAGTTGCTCCATGAAAATGTGATTCACCACTGGTGGTCAGTAAACAAAATTTGAATTTCTGGAATACCTAGACTAGTCGCCGCATTTCTAAGTGTGGACGCTAATAGGCCGTATTCATACGAACATTTTGGTGTACCACACTTATATCCTATCAGTTTTTTGTGGAGTTGCTCCATGAAAATGTGATTCACCACTGGTGGTCGGTAAACAAAATCTGAATTTGTGGAATACCTAGACTAGTCGCCGCATTTCTAAGTATGGACACTAATAGGCCTTATTCATACGAACATTTTGGTATACCACACTTATATCCTATCAGTTTTTTGTGGAGTTGCTCCATGAAAATGTGATTCACCACTGGTTGTCGGTAAACAAAATCTGAATTTGTGGAATACCTAGACTAGTCGCCGCATTTCTAAGTATGGACCCTAATAGGCCTTATTCATACGAACATTTTGGTATACCACACTTATATCCTATCAGTTTTTTGTGGAGTTGCTCCATGAAAATGCGATTCACCACTGGTGGTCAGTAAACAAAATTTTAATTTCTGGAATAGCTAGACTAGTCGCCGCATTTCTAAGTGTGGTCTCTAATAGGCCTTATCCACACGAGCATTTTGGTGTATCACACTTATATCCTATCAGTTTTTTGTGGAGTTGCTCCATGAAAATGCGATACACCACTGGTGGTCAGTAAACAAAATTTTAATTTCTGGAATACCTAGACTAGTCGCCGCATTTCTAAGTATGGACACTAATAGGCCTTATTCATACGAACATTTTGGTATACCACACTTATATCCTATCAGATTTTTGTGGAGTAGCTCCATGAAAATGTGATTCACCACTGGTGGTCGGTAAACAAAATCTGAATTTCTGGAATACCTAGACTAGTCGCCGCATTTCTAAGTATGGACGCTAATAGGCCTTATCCATACGAGCATTTTGGTGTATCACACTTATATCCTATCAGTTTTTTGTGGAGTTGCTCCATGAAAATGCGATACACCACTGGTGGTCAGTAAACAAAATTTTAATTTCTGGAATACCTAGACTAGTCGCCGCATTTCTAAGTATGGACACTAATAGGCCTTATTCATACGAACATTTTGGTATACCACACTTATATCCTATCAGATTTTTGTGGAGTTGCTCCATGAAAATGTGATTCACCACTGGTGGTCAGTAAACAAAATTTGAATTTCTGGAATACCTAGACTAGTCGCCGCATTTCTAAGTAAGGACACTAATAGGCCTTATTCATACGAACATTTTGGTATACCACACTTATATCCTATCAGTTTTTTGTGGAGTTGCTCCATGAAAATGTGATTCACCACTGGTGGTCGGTAAACAAAATCTGAATTTGTGGAATACCTAGACTAGTCGCCGCATTTCTAAGTATGGACACTAATAGGCCTTATTCATACGAACATTTTGGTATACCAGACTTATATCCTGTCAGTTTTTTGTGGAGTTGCTCCATGAAAATGCGATTCACCACTGGTGGTCAGTAAACAAAATTTGAATTTCTGGAATACCTAGACTAGTCGCCGCATTTCTAAGTATGGACACTAATAGGCCTTATTCATACGAACATTTTGGTATACCATACTTATATCCTATCAGTTTTTTGTGGAGTTGCTCCATGAAAATGCGATTCACCACTGGTGGTCGGTAAACAAAATCTGAATTTTTGGAATACCTAGACCAGTCGCCGCATTTCTAAGTATGGACACTAATAGGCCTTATTCATACGAACATTTTGGTATACCACACTTATATCCTATCAGTTTTTTGTGGAGTTTCTCCATGAAAATGTGATTCACCACTGGTTGTCGGTAAACAAAATCTGAATTTCTGGAATACCTAGACTAGTCGCCGCATTTCTAAGTATGGACACTAATAGGCCTTATTCATACGAACATTTTGGTATACCACACTTGTATCCTATCAGTTTTTTGTGGAGTTGCTCCATGAAAATGCGATTCACCACTGGTGGTCAGTAAACAAAATTTGAATTTCTGGAATACCTAGACTAGTCGCCGCATTTCTAAGTATGGACACTAATAGGCCTTATTCATACGAACATTTTGGTATACCACACTTATATCCTATCAGTTTTTTGTGGAGTTGCTCCATGAAAATGCGATTCACCACTGGTGGTCAGTAAACAAAATTTTAATTTCTGGAATACCTAGACTAGTCGCCGCATTTCTAAGTGTGGGCACTAATAGGCCTTATCCACACGATAGGCAAAATCACACTCATATCCTATCAGTTTTTTGTGGAGTTGCTCCATGAAAATGCGATACACCACTGGTGGTCAGTAAACAAAATTTTAATTTCTGGAATACCTAGACTAGTCGCCGCATTTCTAAGTATGGACACTAATAGGCCTTATTCATACGAACATTTTGGTATACCACACTTATATCCTATCAGATTTTTGTGGAGTTGCTCCATGAAAATGCGATTCACCACTGGTGGTCGGTAAACAAAATCTGAATTTGTGGAATACCTAGACTAGTCGCCGCATTTCTAAGTATGGACACTAATAGGCCTTATTCATACGAACATTTTGGTATACCACACTTATATCCTATCAGTTTTTTGTGGAGTTGCTCCATGAAAATGCGATTCACCACTGGTGGTCAGTAAACAAAATTTTAATTTCTGGAATAGCTAGACTAGTCGCCGCATTTCTAAGTGTGGGCACTAATAGGCCTTATCCACACGAGCATTTTGGTGTATCACACTTATATCCTATCAGTTTTTTGTGGAGTTGCTCCATGAAAATGCGATACACCACTGGTGGTCAGTAAACAAAATTTTAATTTCTGGAATACCTAGACTAGTCGCCGCATTTCTAAGTATGGACACTAATAGGCCTTATTCATACGAACATTTTGGTATACCACACTTATATCCTATCAGTTTTTTGTGGAGCTGCTCCATGAAAATGTGATTCACCACTGGTGGTCGGTAAACAAAATCTGAATTTGTGGAATACCTAGACTAGTCGCCGAATTTCTAAGTATGGACAGTAATAGGCCTTATCCATACGAGCATTTTGGTGTATCACACTTATATCCTATCAGTTTTTTGTGGAGTTGCTCCATGAAAATGTGATTCATCACTGGTGGTCGGTAAACAAAATCTGAATTTGTGGAATACCTAGACCAGTCGCCGCATTTCTTAGTATGGACACTAATAGGCCTTATTCATACGAAGATTTTGGTATACCACACTTATATCCTATCAGTTTTTTGTGGAGTTGCTCCATGAAAATGCGATTCACCACTGGTGGTCAGTAAACAAAATTTGAATTTCTGGAATACCTAGACTAGTCGCCGCATTTCTAAGTATGGACACTAATAGGCCTTATTCATACGAACATTTTGGTATACCACACTTATATCCTATCAGATTTTTGTGGAGTTGCTCCATGAAAATGTGATTCACCACTGGTGGTCAGTAAACAAAATTTGAATTTCTGGAATACCTAGACTAGTCGCCGCATTTCTAAGTAAGGACACTAATAGGCCTTATTCATACGAACATTTTGGTATACCACACTTATATCCTATCAGTTTTTTGTGGAGTTGCTCCATGAAAATGTGATTCACCACTGGTGGTCGGTAAACAAAATCTGAATTTGTGGAATACCTAGACTAGTCGCCGCATTTCTAAGTATGGACACTAATAGGCCTTATTGATACGAACATTTTGGTATACCACACTTATATCCTATCCGTTTTTTGTGGAGTTGCTCTATGAAAATGCGACTCACCACTGGTGGTCAGTAAACAAAATTTTAATTTCTGGAATACCTAGACTAGTCGCCGCATTTCTAAGTATGGACACTAATAGGCCTTATTCATACGAACATTTTGGTATACCACACTTATATCCTATCAGTTTTTTGTGGAGTTGCTCCATGAAAATGTGATTCACCACTGGTTGTCGGTAAACAAAATCTGAATTTGTGGAATACCTAGACTAGTCGCCGCATTTCTAAGTATGGACACTAATAGGCCTTATTCATACGAACATTTTGGTATACCACACTTATATCCTATCAGTTTTTTGTGGAGTTGCTCCACGAAAATGTGATTCACCACTGGTTGTCGGTAAACAAAATCTGAATTTCTGGAATACCTAGACTAGTCGCCGCATTTCTAAGTATGGACACTAATAGGCCTTATTCATACGAACATTTTGGTATACCACACTTATATCCTATCAGTTTTTTGTGGAGTTGCTCCATGAAAATGTGATTCACCACTGGTGGTCGGTAAACAAAATCTGAATTTGTGGAATACCTAGACTAGTCGCCGAATTTCTAAGTATGGACAGTAATAGGCCTTATCCATACGAGCATTTTGGTGTATCACACTTATATCCTATCAGTTTTTTGTGGAGTTGCTCCATGAAAATGTGATTCATCACTGGTGGTCGGTAAACAAAATCTGAATTTGTGGAATACCTAGACCAGTCGCCGCATTTCTTAGTATGGACACTAATAGGCCTTATTCATACGAAGATTTTGGTATACCACACTTATATCCTATCAGTTTTTTGTGGAGTTGCTCCATGAAAATGCGATTCACCACTGGTGGTCAGTAAACAAAATTTGAATTTCTGGAATACCTAGACTAGTCGCCGCATTTCTAAGTGTGGACGCTAATAGGCCTTATCCATACGAGCATTTTGGTGTATCACACTTATATCCTATCAGTTTTTTGTGGAGTTGCTCCATGAAAATGTGATTCAGCACTGGTGGTCAGTAAACAAAATTTGAAATTCTGGGATACCTAGACTAGGCGCCGCATTTCTAAGTATGGGCGCTAATAGGCCTTATTCATACGAACATTTTGGTATACCACACTTATATCCTATCAGTTTTTTGTGGAGTTGCTCCATGAAAATGTGATTCACCACTGGTGGTCGGTAAACAAAATCTGAATTTGTGGAATACCTAGACTAGTCGCCGCATTTCTAAGTATGGACACTAATAGGCCTTATTCATGCGAACATTTTGGTATACCATACTTATATCCTATCAGTTTTTTGTGGAGTTGCTCCATGAAAATGTGATTCACCACTGGTTGTCGGTAAACAAAATCTGAATTTGTGGAATACCTAGACTAGTCGCCGCATTGCTAAGTATGGACACTAATAGGCCTTATTCATACGAACATTTTGGTATACCACACTTATATCCTATCAGATTTTTGTGGAGTTGCTCCATGAAAATGCGATTCACCACTGGTGGTCAGTAAACAAAATTTGAATTTCTCGAATACCTAGACTAGTCGCCGCATTTCTAAGTATGGACACTAATAGGCCTTATTCATACGAACATTTTGGTATACCACACTTATATCCCATCAGTTTTTTGTGGAGGTGCTCCATGAAAATGCGATTCACCACTGGTGGTCAGTAAACAAAATTTGAATTTCTGGAATACCTAGACTAGTCGCCGCATTTCTAAGTATGGACCCTAATAGGCCTTATTCATACGAACATTTTGGTATACCACACTTATATCCTATCAGTTTTGTGTGGAGTTGCTCCATGAAAATGCGATTCACCACTGGTGGTCAGTAAACAAAATTTTAATTTCTGGAATACCTAGACTAGTCGCCGCATTTCTAAGTGTGGACACTAATAGGCCTTATCCATACGAGCATTTTAGTGTATCACACTTATATCCTATCAGTTTTTTGTGGAGTTGCTCCATGAAAATGCGATACACCACTGGTGGTCAGTAAACAAAATTTTAATTTCTGGAATACCTAGACTAGTCGCCGCATTTCTAAGTATGGACACTAATAGGACTTATTCATACGAACATTTTGGTATACCACACTTATATCCTATCAGTTTTTTGTGGAGTTGCTCCATGAAAATGCGATTCACCACTGGTGGTCAGTAAACAAAATTTTAATTTCTGGAATACCTAGACTAGTCGCCGCATTTCTAAGTGTGGGCACTAATAGGCCTTATCCATACGAGCATTTTGGTGTATCACACTTATATCCTATCAGTTTTTTGTGGAGTTGCTCCATGAAAATGCGATACACCACTGGTGGTCAGTAAACAAAATTTTAATTTCTGGAATACCTAGACTAGTCGCCGCATTTCTAAGTGAGGACACTAATAGGCCTTATCCATACGAGCATTTTGGTTTATCACACTTATATCCTATCAGTTTTATGTGGAGTTGCTCCATGAAAATGCGATTCACCACTGGTGGTCAGTAAACAAAATTTTAATTTCTGGAATACCTAGACTAGTCGCCGCATTTCTAAGTAAGGACACTAATAGGCCTTATTCATACGAACATTTTGGTATACCACACTTATATCCTATCAGTTTTTTGTGGAGTTGCTACATGAAAATGCGATTCACCACTGGTGGTCAGTAAACAAAATTTGAATTTCTGGAATACCTAGACTAGTCGCCGCATTTCTAAGTATGGACACTAATAGGCCTTATTCATACGAACATTTTAGCATTTGTGGAATAATTTGTGGTCAGTAAACAAAATTTGAATTTCTGGAATACCTAGACTAGTCGCCGCATTTCTAAGTATGGACACTAATAGGCCTTATCCATACGAGCATTTTGGTGTATCACACTTATATCCTATCAGTTTTTTGTGGAGTTGCTCCATGAAAATGCGATTCACCACTGGTGGTCAGTAAACAAAATTTTGATTTCTGGAATACCTAGACTAGTCGCCGCATTTCTAAGTGTGGACACTAATAGGCCTTATCCATACGAGCATTTTGGTGTATCACACTTATATCCTATCAGTTTTTTGTGGAGTTGCTCCATGAAAATGCGATTCACCACTGGTGGTCAGTAAACAAAATTTGAATTTCTGGAATACCTAGACTAGTCGCCGCATTTCTAAGTAAGGACACTAATAGGCCTTATTCATACGAACATTTTGGTATACCACACTTATATCCTATCAGTTTTTTGTGGAGTTGCTCCATGAAAATGTGATTCACCACTGGTGGTCGGTAAACAAAATCTGAATTTGTGGAATACCTAGACTAGTCGCCGCATTTCTAAGTGTGGACGCTAATAGGCCTTATCCATACGAGCATTTTGGTGTATCACACTTATATCCTATCAGTTTTTTGTGGAGTTGCTCCATGAAAATATGATTCACCACTGGCGGTCAGTAAACAAAATTTGAATTTCTGGAATACCTAGACTAGTCGCCGCATTTCTAAGTGTGGACGCTAATAGGCCTTATTCATACGAACATTTTGGTGTACCACACTTATATCCTATCAGTTTTTTGTGGAGTTGCTCCATGAAAATGTGATTCACCACTGGTGGTCGGTAAACAAAATCTGAATTTGTGGAATACCTAGACTAGTCGCCGGATTTCTAAGTATGGACACTAATAGGCCTTATTCATACGAACATTTTGGTATACCACACTTATATCCTATCAGTTTTTTGTGGAGTTGCTCCATGAAAATGCGATTCACCACTGGTGGTCAGTAAACAAAATTTTAATTTCTGGAATAGCTAGACTAGTCGCCGCATTTCTAAGTGTGGGCACTAATAGGCCTTATCCACACGAGCATTTTGGTGTATCGCACTTATATCCTATCAGTTTTTTGTGGAGTTGCTCCATGAAAATGCGATACACCACTGGTGGTCAGTAAACAAAATTTTAATTTCTGGAATACCTAGACTAGTCGCCGCATTTCTAAGTATGGACACTAATAGGCCTTATTCATACGAACATTTTGGTATACCACACTTATATCCTATCAGATTTTTGTGGAGTTGCTCCATGAAAATGTGATTCACCACTGGTGGTCAGTAAACAAAATTTGAATTTCTGGAATACCTAGACTAGTCGCCGCATTTCTAAGTATGGACACTAATAGGCCTTATTCATACGAACATTTTGGTATACCACACTTATATCCTATCAGATTTTTGTGGAGTAGCTCCATGAAAATGTGATTCACCACTGGTGGTCGGTAAACAAAATCTGAATTTGTGGAATACCTAGACTAGTCGCCGCATTTCTAAGTATGGACGCTAATAGGCCTTATCCATACGAGCATTTTGGTGTATCACACTTATATCCTATCAGTTTTTTGTGGAGTTGCTCCATGAAAATGCGATACACCACTGGTGGTCAGTAAACAAAATTTTAATTTCTGGAATACCTAGACTAGTCGCCGCATTTCTAAGTATGGACACTAATAGGCCTTATTCATACGAACATTTTGGTATACCACACTTATATCCTATCAGATTTTTGTGGAGTTGCTCCATGAAAATGTGATTCACCACTGGTGGTCAGTAAACAAAATTTGAATTTCTGGAATACCTAGACTAGTCGCCGCATTTCTAAGTAAGGACACTAATAGGCCTTATTCATACGAACATTTTGGTATACCACACTTATATCCTATCAGTTTTTTGTGGAGTTGCTCCATGAAAATGTGATTCACCACTGGTGGTCGGTAAACAAAATCTGAATTTGTGGAATACCTAGACTAGTCGCCGCATTTCTAAGTATGGACACTAATAGGCCTTATTGATACGAACATTTTGGTATACCATACTTATATCCTATCAGTTTTTTGTGGAGTTGCTCTATGAAAATGCGACTCACCACTGGTGGTCAGTAAACAAAATTTTAATTTCTGGAATACCTAGACTAGTCGCCGCATTTCTAAGTATGGACACTAATAGGCCTTATTCATACGAACATTTTGGTATACCACACTTATATCCTATCAGATTTTTGTGGAGTAGCTCCATGAAAATGTGATTCACCACTGGTGGTCGGTAAACAAAATCTGAATTTGTGGAATACCTAGACTAGTCGCCGCATTTCTAAGTATGGACGCTAATAGGCCTTATCCATACGAGCATTTTGGTGTATCACACTTATATCCTATCAGTTTTTTGTGGAGTTGCTCCATGAAAATGCGATACACCACTGGTGGTCAGTAAACAAAATTTTAATTTCTGGAATACCTAGACTAGTCGCCGCATTTCTAAGTATGGACACTAATAGGCCTTATTCATACGAACATTTTGGTATACCACACTTATATCCTATCAGATTTTTGTGGAGTTGCTCCATGAAAATGTGATTCACCACTGGTGGTCAGTAAACAAAATTTGAATTTCTGGAATACCTAGACTAGTCGCCGCATTTCTAAGTAAGGACACTAATAGGCCTTATTCATACGAACATTTTGGTATACCACACTTATATCCTATCAGTTTTTTGTGGAGTTGCTCCATGAAAATGTGATTCACCACTGGTGGTCGGTAAACAAAATCTGAATTTGTGGAATACCTAGACTAGTCGCCGCATTTCTAAGTATGGACACTAATAGGCCTTATTGATACGAACATTTTGGTATACCATACTTATATCCTATCAGTTTTTTGTGGAGTTGCTCTATGAAAATGCGACTCACCACTGGTGGTCAGTAAACAAAATTTTAATTTCTGGAATACCTAGACTAGTCGCCGCATTTCTAAGTATGGACACTAATAGGCCTTATTCATACGAACATTTTGGTATACCACACTTATATCCTATCAGTTTTTTGTGGAGTTGCTCCATGAAAATGTGATTCACCACTGGTTGTCGGTAAACAAAATCTGAATTTGTGGAATACCTAGACTAGTCGCCGCATTTCTAAGTATGGACACTAATAGGCCTTATTCATACGAACATTTTGGTATACCACACTTATATCCTATCAGTTTTTTGTGGAGTTGCTCCACGAAAATGTGATTCACCACTGGTTGTCGGTAAACAAAATCTGAATTTCTGGAATACCTAGACTAGTCGCCGCATTTCTAAGTATGGACACTAATAGGCCTTATTCATACGAACATTTTGGTATACCACACTTATATCCTATCAGTTTTTTGTGGAGTTGCTCCATGAAAATGTGATTCACCACTGGTGGTCGGTAAACAAAATCTGAATTTGTGGAATACCTAGACTAGTCGCCGAATTTCTAAGTATGGACAGTAATAGGCCTTATCCATACGAGCATTTTGGTGTATCACATTTATATCCTATCAGTTTTTTGTGGAGTTGCTCCATGAAAATGTGATTCATCACTGGTGGTCGGTAAACAAAATCTGAATTTGTGGAATACCTAGACCAGTCGCCGCATTTCTTAGTATGGACACTAATAGGCCTTATTCATACGAAGATTTTGGTATACCACACTTATATCCTATCAGTTTTTTGTGGAGTTGCTCCATGAAAATGCGATTCACCACTGGTGGTCAGTAAACAAAATTTGAATTTCTGGAATACCTAGACTAGTCGCCGCATTTCTAAGTGTGGACGCTAATAGGCCTTATCCATACGAGCATTTTGGTGTATCACACTTATATCCTATCAGTTTTTTGTGGAGTTGCTCCATGAAAATGTGATTCACCACTGGTGGTCAGTAAACAAAATTTGAAATTCTGGGATACCTAGACTAGGCGCCGCATTTCTAAGTATGGGCGCTAATAGGCCTTATTCATACGAACATTTTGGTATACCACACTTATATCCTATCAGTTTTTTGTGGAGTTGCTCCATGAAAATGTGATTCACCACTGGTGGTCGGTAAACAAAATCTGAATTTGTGGAATACCTAGACTAGTCGCCGCATTTCTAAGTATGGACACTAATAGGCCTTATTCATGCGAACATTTTGGTATACCATACTTATATCCTATCAGTTTTTTGTGGAGTTGCTCCATGAAAATGTGATTCACCACTGGTTGTCGGTAAACAAAATCTGAATTTGTGGAATACCTAGACTAGTCGCCGCATTGCTAAGTATGGACACTAATAGGCCTTATTCATACGAACATTTTGGTATACCACACTTATATCCTATCAGATTTTTGTGGAGTTGCTCCATGAAAATGCGATTCACCACTGGTGGTCAGTAAACAAAATTTGAATTTCTGGAATACCTAGACTAGTCGCCGCATTTCTAAGTATGGACACTAATAGGCCTTATTCATACGAACATTTTGGTATACCACACTTATATCCCATCAGTTTTTTGTGGAGGTGCTCCATGAAAATGCGATTCACCACTGGTGGTCAGTAAACAAAATTTGAATTTCTGGAATACCTAGACTAGTCGCCGCATTTCTAAGTATGGACCCTAATAGGCCTTATTCATACGAACATTTTGGTATACCACACTTATATCCTATCAGTTTTGTGTGGAGTTGCTCCATGAAAATGCGATTCACCACTGGTGGTCAGTAAACAAAATTTTAATTTCTGGAATACCTAGACTAGTCGCCGCATTTCTAAGTGTGGACACTAATAGGCCTTATCCATACGAGCATTTTAGTGTATCACACTTATATCCTATCAGTTTTTTGTGGAGTTGCTCCATGAAAATGCGATACACCACTGGTGGTCAGTAAACAAAATTTTAATTTCTGGAATACCTAGACTAGTCGCCGCATTTCTAAGTATGGACACTAATAGGACTTATTCATACGAACATTTTGGTATACCACACTTATATCCTATCAGTTTTTTGTGGAGTTGCTCCATGAAAATGCGATTCACCACTGGTGGTCAGTAAACAAAATTTTAATTTCTGGAATACCTAGACTAGTCGCCGCATTTCTAAGTGTGGGCACTAATAGGCCTTATCCATACGAGCATTTTGGTGTATCACACTTATATCCTATCAGTTTTTTGTGGAGTTGCTCCATGAAAATGCGATACACCACTGGTGGTCAGTAAACAAAATTTTAATTTCTGGAATACCTAGACTAGTCGCCGCATTTCTAAGTGAGGACACTAATAGGCCTTATCCATACGAGCATTTTGGTTTATCACACTTATATCCTATCAGTTTTATGTGGAGTTGCTCCATGAAAATGCGATTCACCACTGGTGGTCAGTAAACAAAATTTTAATTTCTGGAATACCTAGACTAGTCGCCGCATTTCTAAGTAAGGACACTAATAGGCCTTATTCATACGAACATTTTGGTATACCACACTTATATCCTATCAGTTTTTTGTGGAGTTGCTACATGAAAATGCGATTCACCACTGGTGGTCAGTAAACAAAATTTGAATTTCTGGAATACCTAGACTAGTCGCCGCATTTCTAAGTATGGACACTAATAGGCCTTATTCATACGAACATTTTAGCATTTGTGGAATAATTTGTGGAATAATTTGTGGTCAGTAAACAAAATTTGAATTTCTGGAATACCTAGACTAGTCGCCGCATTTCTAAGTATGGACACTAATAGGCCTTATCCATACGAGCATTTTGGTGTATCACACTTATATCCTATCAGTTTTTTGTGGAGTTGCTCCATGAAAATGCGATTCACCACTGGTGGTCAGTAAACAAAATTTTGATTTCTGGAATACCTAGACTAGTCGCCGCATTTCTAAGTGTGGACACTAATAGGCCTTATCCATACGAGCATTTTGGTGTATCACACTTATATTCTATCAGTTTTTTGTGGAGTTGCTCCATGAAAATGCGATTCACCACTGGTGGTCAGTAAACAAAATTTGAATTTCTGGAATACCTAGACTAGTCGCCGCATTTCTAAGTAAGGACACTAATAGGCCTTATTCATACGAACATTTTGGTATACCACACTTATATCCTATCAGTTTTTTGTGGAGTTGCTCCATGAAAATGTGATTCACCACTGGTGGTCGGTAAACAAAATCTGAATTTGTGGAATACCTAGACTAGTCGCCGCATTTCTAAGTGTGGACGCTAATAGGCCTTATCCATACGAGCATTTTGGTGTATCACACTTATATCCTATCAGTTTTTTGTGGAGTTGCTCCATGAAAATGTGATTCACCACTGGTGGTCAGTAAACAAAATTTGAATTTCTGGAATACCTAGACTAGTCGCCGCATTTCTAAGTGTGGACGCTAATAGGCCTTATTCATACGAACATTTTGGTGTACCACACTTATATCCTATCAGTTTTTTGTGGAGTTGCTCCATGAAAATGTGATTCACCACTGGTGGTCGGTAAACAAAATCTGAATTTGTGGAATACCTAGACTAGTCGCCGGATTTCTAAGTATGGACGCTAATAGGCCTTATTCATACGAACATTCTGGTATACCACACTTATATCCTATCAGTTTTTTGTGGAGTTGCTCCATGAAAATGTGATTCACCACTGGTGGTCGGTAAACAAAATCTGAATTTGTGGAATACCTAGACTAGTCGCCGGATTTCTAAGTATGGACGCTAATAGGCCTTATTCATACGAACATTCTGGTATACCACACTTATATCCTATCAGTTTTTTGTGGAGTTGCTCCATGAAAATGTGATTCACCACTGGTGGTCGGTAAACAAAATCTGAATTTGTGGAATACCTAGACTAGTCGCCGCATTTCTAAGTGTGGACGCTAATAGGCCTTATCCATACGAGCATTTTGGTGTATCACACTTATATCCTATCAGTTTTTTGTGGAGTTGCTCCATGAAAATATGATTCACCACTGGCGGTCAGTAAACAAAATTTGAATTTCTGGAATACCTAGACTAGTCGCCGCATTTCTAAGTGTGGACGCTAATAGGCCTTATTCATACGAACATTTTGGTGTACCACACTTATATCCTATCAGTTTTTTGTGGAGTTGCTCCATGAAAATGTGATTCACCACTGGTGGTCGGTAAACAAAATCTGAATTTGTGGAATACCTAGACTAGTCGCCGGATTTCTAAGTATGGACACTAATAGGCCTTATTCATACGAACATTTTGGTATACCACACTTATATCCTATCAGTTTTTTGTGGAGTTGCTCCATGAAAATGCGATTCACCACTGGTGGTCAGTAAACAAAATTTTAATTTCTGGAATAGCTAGACTAGTCGCCGCATTTCTAAGTGTGGGCACTAATAGGCCTTATCCACACGAGCATTTTGGTGTATCGCACTTATATCCTATCAGTTTTTTGTGGAGTTGCTCCATGAAAATGCGATACACCACTGGTGGTCAGTAAACAAAATTTTAATTTCTGGAATACCTAGACTAGTCGCCGCATTTCTAAGTATGGACACTAATAGGCCTTATTCATACGAACATTTTGGTATACCACACTTATATCCTATCAGATTTTTGTGGAGTTGCTCCATGAAAATGTGATTCACCACTGGTGGTCAGTAAACAAAATTTGAATTTCTGGAATACCTAGACTAGTCGCCGCATTTCTAAGTATGGACACTAATAGGCCTTATTCATACGAACATTTTGGTATACCACACTTATATCCTATCAGATTTTTGTGGAGTAGCTCCATGAAAATGTGATTCACCACTGGTGGTCGGTAAACAAAATCTGAATTTGTGGAATACCTAGACTAGTCGCCGCATTTCTAAGTATGGACGCTAATAGGCCTTATCCATACGAGCATTTTGGTGTATCACACTTATATCCTATCAGTTTTTTGTGGAGTTGCTCCATGAAAATGCGATACACCACTGGTGGTCAGTAAACAAAATTTTAATTTCTGGAATACCTAGACTAGTCGCCGCATTTCTAAGTATGGACACTAATAGGCCTTATTCATACGAACATTTTGGTATACCACACTTATATCCTATCAGATTTTTGTGGAGTTGCTCCATGAAAATGTGATTCACCACTGGTGGTCAGTAAACAAAATTTGAATTTCTGGAATACCTAGACTAGTCGCCGCATTTCTAAGTAAGGACACTAATAGGCCTTATTCATACGAACATTTTGGTATACCACACTTATATCCTATCAGTTTTTTGTGGAGTTGCTCCATGAAAATGTGATTCACCACTGGTGGTCGGTAAACAAAATCTGAATTTGTGGAATACCTAGACTAGTCGCCGCATTTCTAAGTATGGACACTAATAGGCCTTATTGATACGAACATTTTGGTATACCATACTTATATCCTATCAGTTTTTTGTGGAGTTGCTCTATGAAAATGCGACTCACCACTGGTGGTCAGTAAACAAAATTTTAATTTCTGGAATACCTAGACTAGTCGCCGCATTTCTAAGTATGGACACTAATAGGCCTTATTCATACGAACATTTTGGTATACCACACTTATATCCTATCAGATTTTTGTGGAGTAGCTCCATGAAAATGTGATTCACCACTGGTGGTCGGTAAACAAAATCTGAATTTGTGGAATACCTAGACTAGTCGCCGCATTTCTAAGTATGGACGCTAATAGGCCTTATCCATACGAGCATTTTGGTGTATCACACTTATATCCTATCAGTTTTTTGTGGAGTTGCTCCATGAAAATGCGATACACCACTGGTGGTCAGTAAACAAAATTTTAATTTCTGGAATACCTAGACTAGTCGCCGCATTTCTAAGTATGGACACTAATAGGCCTTATTCATACGAACATTTTGGTATACCACACTTATATCCTATCAGATTTTTGTGGAGTTGCTCCATGAAAATGTGATTCACCACTGGTGGTCAGTAAACAAAATTTGAATTTCTGGAATACCTAGACTAGTCGCCGCATTTCTAAGTAAGGACACTAATAGGCCTTATTCATACGAACATTTTGGTATACCACACTTATATCCTATCAGTTTTTTGTGGAGTTGCTCCATGAAAATGTGATTCACCACTGGTGGTCGGTAAACAAAATCTGAATTTGTGGAATACCTAGACTAGTCGCCGCATTTCTAAGTATGGACACTAATAGGCCTTATTGATACGAACATTTTGGTATACCATACTTATATCCTATCAGTTTTTTGTGGAGTTGCTCTATGAAAATGCGACTCACCACTGGTGGTCAGTAAACAAAATTTTAATTTCTGGAATACCTAGACTAGTCGCCGCATTTCTAAGTATGGACACTAATAGGCCTTATTCATACGAACATTTTGGTATACCACACTTATATCCTATCAGTTTTTTGTGGAGTTGCTCCATGAAAATGTGATTCACCACTGGTTGTCGGTAAACAAAATCTGAATTTGTGGAATACCTAGACTAGTCGCCGCATTTCTAAGTATGGACACTAATAGGCCTTATTCATACGAACATTTTGGTATACCACACTTATATCCTATCAGTTTTTTGTGGAGTTGCTCCACGAAAATGTGATTCACCACTGGTTGTCGGTAAACAAAATCTGAATTTCTGGAATACCTAGACTAGTCGCCGCATTTCTAAGTATGGACACTAATAGGCCTTATTCATACGAACATTTTGGTATACCACACTTATATCCTATCAGTTTTTTGTGGAGTTGCTCCATGAAAATGTGATTCACCACTGGTGGTCGGTAAACAAAATCTGAATTTGTGGAATACCTAGACTAGTCGCCGAATTTCTAAGTATGGACAGTAATAGGCCTTATCCATACGAGCATTTTGGTGTATCACATTTATATCCTATCAGTTTTTTGTGGAGTTGCTCCATGAAAATGTGATTCATCACTGGTGGTCGGTAAACAAAATCTGAATTTGTGGAATACCTAGACCAGTCGCCGCATTTCTTAGTATGGACACTAATAGGCCTTATTCATACGAAGATTTTGGTATACCACACTTATATCCTATCAGTTTTTTGTGGAGTTGCTCCATGAAAATGCGATTCACCACTGGTGGTCAGTAAACAAAATTTGAATTTCTGGAATACCTAGACTAGTCGCCGCATTTCTAAGTGTGGACGCTAATAGGCCTTATCCATACGAGCATTTTGGTGTATCACACTTATATCCTATCAGTTTTTTGTGGAGTTGCTCCATGAAAATGTGATTCACCACTGGTGGTCAGTAAACAAAATTTGAAATTCTGGGATACCTAGACTAGGCGCCGCATTTCTAAGTATGGGCGCTAATAGGCCTTATTCATACGAACATTTTGGTATACCACACTTATATCCTATCAGTTTTTTGTGGAGTTGCTCCATGAAAATGTGATTCACCACTGGTGGTCGGTAAACAAAATCTGAATTTGTGGAATACCTAGACTAGTCGCCGCATTTCTAAGTATGGACACTAATAGGCCTTATTCATGCGAACATTTTGGTATACCATACTTATATCCTATCAGTTTTTTGTGGAGTTGCTCCATGAAAATGTGATTCACCACTGGTTGTCGGTAAACAAAATCTGAATTTGTGGAATACCTAGACTAGTCGCCGCATTGCTAAGTATGGACACTAATAGGCCTTATTCATACGAACATTTTGGTATACCACACTTATATCCTATCAGATTTTTGTGGAGTTGCTCCATGAAAATGCGATTCACCACTGGTGGTCAGTAAACAAAATTTGAATTTCTGGAATACCTAGACTAGTCGCCGCATTTCTAAGTATGGACACTAATAGGCCTTATTCATACGAACATTTTGGTATACCACACTTATATCCCATCAGTTTTTTGTGGAGGTGCTCCATGAAAATGCGATTCACCACTGGTGGTCAGTAAACAAAATTTGAATTTCTGGAATACCTAGACTAGTCGCCGCATTTCTAAGTATGGACCCTAATAGGCCTTATTCATACGAACATTTTGGTATACCACACTTATATCCTATCAGTTTTGTGTGGAGTTGCTCCATGAAAATGCGATTCACCACTGGTGGTCAGTAAACAAAATTTTAATTTCTGGAATACCTAGACTAGTCGCCGCATTTCTAAGTGTGGACACTAATAGGCCTTATCCATACGAGCATTTTAGTGTATCACACTTATATCCTATCAGTTTTTTGTGGAGTTGCTCCATGAAAATGCGATACACCACTGGTGGTCAGTAAACAAAATTTTAATTTCTGGAATACCTAGACTAGTCGCCGCATTTCTAAGTATGGACACTAATAGGACTTATTCATACGAACATTTTGGTATACCACACTTATATCCTATCAGTTTTTTGTGGAGTTGCTCCATGAAAATGCGATTCACCACTGGTGGTCAGTAAACAAAATTTTAATTTCTGGAATACCTAGACTAGTCGCCGCATTTCTAAGTGTGGGCACTAATAGGCCTTATCCATACGAGCATTTTGGTGTATCACACTTATATCCTATCAGTTTTTTGTGGAGTTGCTCCATGAAAATGCGATACACCACTGGTGGTCAGTAAACAAAATTTTAATTTCTGGAATACCTAGACTAGTCGCCGCATTTCTAAGTGAGGACACTAATAGGCCTTATCCATACGAGCATTTTGGTTTATCACACTTATATCCTATCAGTTTTATGTGGAGTTGCTCCATGAAAATGCGATTCACCACTGGTGGTCAGTAAACAAAATTTTAATTTCTGGAATACCTAGACTAGTCGCCGCATTTCTAAGTAAGGACACTAATAGGCCTTATTCATACGAACATTTTGGTATACCACACTTATATCCTATCAGTTTTTTGTGGAGTTGCTACATGAAAATGCGATTCACCACTGGTGGTCAGTAAACAAAATTTGAATTTCTGGAATACCTAGACTAGTCGCCGCATTTCTAAGTATGGACACTAATAGGCCTTATTCATACGAACATTTTAGCATTTGTGGAATAATTTGTGGAATAATTTGTGGTCAGTAAACAAAATTTGAATTTCTGGAATACCTAGACTAGTCGCCGCATTTCTAAGTATGGACACTAATAGGCCTTATCCATACGAGCATTTTGGTGTATCACACTTATATCCTATCAGTTTTTTGTGGAGTTGCTCCATGAAAATGCGATTCACCACTGGTGGTCAGTAAACAAAATTTTGATTTCTGGAATACCTAGACTAGTCGCCGCATTTCTAAGTGTGGACACTAATAGGCCTTATCCATACGAGCATTTTGGTGTATCACACTTATATTCTATCAGTTTTTTGTGGAGTTGCTCCATGAAAATGCGATTCACCACTGGTGGTCAGTAAACAAAATTTGAATTTCTGGAATACCTAGACTAGTCGCCGCATTTCTAAGTAAGGACACTAATAGGCCTTATTCATACGAACATTTTGGTATACCACACTTATATCCTATCAGTTTTTTGTGGAGTTGCTCCATGAAAATGTGATTCACCACTGGTGGTCGGTAAACAAAATCTGAATTTGTGGAATACCTAGACTAGTCGCCGCATTTCTAAGTGTGGACGCTAATAGGCCTTATCCATACGAGCATTTTGGTGTATCACACTTATATCCTATCAGTTTTTTGTGGAGTTGCTCCATGAAAATGTGATTCACCACTGGTGGTCAGTAAACAAAATTTGAATTTCTGGAATACCTAGACTAGTCGCCGCATTTCTAAGTGTGGACGCTAATAGGCCTTATTCATACGAACATTTTGGTGTACCACACTTATATCCTATCAGTTTTTTGTGGAGTTGCTCCATGAAAATGTGATTCACCACTGGTGGTCGGTAAACAAAATCTGAATTTGTGGAATACCTAGACTAGTCGCCGGATTTCTAAGTATGGACGCTAATAGGCCTTATTCATACGAACATTCTGGTATACCACACTTATATCCTATCAGTTTTTTGTGGAGTTGCTCCATGAAAATGCGATTCACCACTGGTGGTCAGTAAACAAAATTTTAATTTCTGGAATAGCTAGACTAGTCGCCGCATTTCTAAGTGTGGGCACTAATAGGCCTTATCCACACGAGCATTTTGGTGTATCGCACTTATATCCTATCAGTTTTGTGGAGTTGCTCCATGAAAATGCGATACACCACTGGTGGTCAGTAAACAAAATTTTAATTTCTGGAATACCTAGACTAGTCGCCGCATTTCTAAGTATGGACACTAATAGGCCTTATTCATACGAACATTTTGGTATACCACACTTATATCCTATCAGATTTTTGTGGAGTAGCTCCATGAAAATGTGATTCACCACTGGTGGTCGGTAAACAAAATCTGAATTTGTGGAATACCTAGACTAGTCGCCGCATTTCTAAGTATGGACGCTAATAGGCCTTATCCATACGAGCATTTTGGTGTATCACACTTATATCCTATCAGTTTTTTGTGGAGTTGCTCCATGAAAATGCGATACACCACTGGTGGTCAGTAAACAAAATTTTAATTTCTGGAATACCTAGACTAGTCGCCGCATTTCTAAGTATGGACACTAATAGGCCTTATTCATACGAACATTTTGGTATACCACACTTATATCCTATCAGATTTTTGTGGAGTTGCTCCATGAAAATGTGATTCACCACTGGTGGTCAGTAAACAAAATTTGAATTTCTGGAATAACTAGACTAGTCGCCGCATTTCTAAGTAAGGACACTAATAGGCCTTATTCATACGAACATTTTGGTATACCACACTTATATCCTATCAGTTTTTTGTGGAGTTGCTCCATGAAAATGTGATTCACCACTGGTGGTCGGTAAACAAAATCTGAATTTGTGGAATACCTAGACTAGTCGCCGCATTTCTAAGTATGGACACTAATAGGCCTTATTGATACGAACATTTTGGTATACCATACTTATATCCTATCAGTTTTTTGTGGAGTTGCTCTATGAAAATGCGACTCACCACTGGTGGTCAGTAAACAAAATTTTAATTTCTGGAATACCTAGACTAGTCGCCGCATTTCTAAGTATGGACACTAATAGGCCTTATTCATACGAACATTTTGGTATACCACACTTATATCCTATCAGTTTTTTGTGGAGTTGCTCCATGAAAATGTGATTCACCACTGGTTGTCGGTAAACAAAATCTGAATTTGTGGAATACCTAGACTAGTCGCCGCATTTCTAAGTATGGACACTAATAGGCCTTATTCATACGAACATTTTGGTATACCACACTTATATCCTATCAGTTTTTTGTGGAGTTGCTCCACGAAAATGTGATTCACCACTGGTTGTCGGTAAACAAAATCTGAATTTCTGGAATACCTAGACTAGTCGCCGCATTTCTAAGTATGGACACTAATAGGCCTTATTCATACGAACATTTTGGTATACCACACTTATATCCTATCAGTTTTTTGTGGAGTTGCTCCATGAAAATGTGATTCACCACTGGTGGTCGGTAAACAAAATCTGAATTTGTGGAATACCTAGACTAGTCGCCGAATTTCTAAGTATGGACAGTAATAGGCCTTATCCATACGAGCATTTTGGTGTATCACACTTATATCCTATCAGTTTTTTGTGGAGTTGCTCCATGAAAATGTGATTCATCACTGGTGGTCGGTAAACAAAATCTGAATTTGTGGAATACCTAGACCAGTCGCCGCATTTCTTAGTATGGACGCTAATAGGCCTTATTCATACGAAGATTTTGGTATACCACACTTATATCCTATCAGTTTTTTGTGGAGTTGCTCCATGAAAATGCGATTCACCACTGGTGGTCAGTAAACAAAATTTGAATTTCTGGAATACCTAGACTAGTCGCCGCATTTCTAAGTGTGGACGCTAATAGGCCTTATCCATACGAGCATTTTGGTGTATCACACTTATATCCTATCAGTTTTTTGTGGAGTTGCTCCATGAAAATGTGATTCACCACTGGTGGTCAGTAAACAAAATTTGAAATTCTGGGATACCTAGACTAGGCGCCGCATTTCTAAGTATGGGCGCTAATAGGCCTTATTCATACGAACATTTTGGTATACCACACTTATATCCTATCAGTTTTTTGTGGAGTTGCTCCATGAAAATGTGATTCACCACTGGTGGTCGGTAAACAAAATCTGAATTTGTGGAATACCTAGACTAGTCGCCGCATTTCTAAGTATGGACACTAATAGGCCTTATTCATGCGAACATTTTGGTATACCATACTTATATCCTATCAGTTTTTTGTGGAGTTGCTCCATGAAAATGTGATTCACCACTGGTTGTCGGTAAACAAAATCTGAATTTGTGGAATACCTAGACTAGTCGCCGCATTGCTAAGTATGGACACTAATAGGCCTTATTCATACGAACATTTTGGTATACCACACTTATATCCTATCAGATTTTTGTGGAGTTGCTCCATGAAAATGCGATTCACCACTGGTGGTCAGTAAACAAAATTTGAATTTCTGGAATACCTAGACTAGTCGCCGCATTTCTAAGTATGGACACTAATAGGACTTATTCATACGAACATTTTGGTATACCACACTTATATCCTATCAGTTTTTTGTGGAGTTGCTCCATGAAAATGCGATTCACCACTGGTGGTCAGTAAACAAAATTTTAATTTCTGGAATACCTAGACTAGTCGCCGCATTTCTAAGTGTGGGCACTAATAGGCCTTATCCATACGAGCATTTTGGTGTATCACACTTATATCCTATCAGTTTTTTGTGGAGTTGCTCCATGAAAATGCGATACACCACTGGTGGTCAGTAAACAAAATTTTAATTTCTGGAATACCTAGACTAGTCGCCGCATTTCTAAGTGAGGACACTAATAGGCCTTATCCATACGAGCATTTTGGTTTATCACACTTATATCCTATCAGTTTTATGTGGAGTTGCTCCATGAAAATGCGATTCACCACTGGTGGTCAGTAAACAAAATTTTAATTTCTGGAATACCTAGACTAGTCGCCGCATTTCTAAGTAAGGACACTAATAGGCCTTATTCATACGAACATTTTGGTATACCACACTTATATCCTATCAGTTTTTTGTGGAGTTGCTACATGAAAATGCGATTCACCACTGGTGGTCAGTAAACAAAATTTGAATTTCTGGAATACCTAGACTAGTCGCCGCATTTCTAAGTATGGACACTAATAGGCCTTATTCATACGAACATTTTAGCATTTGTGGAATAATTTGTGGTCAGTAAACAAAATTTGAATTTCTGGAATACCTAGACTAGTCGCCGCATTTCTAAGTATGGACACTAATAGGCCTTATCCATACAAGCATTTTGGTGTATCACACTTATATCCTATCAGTTTTTTGTGGAGTTGCTCCATGAAAATGCGATTCACCACTGGTGGTCAGTAAACAAAATTTTGATTTCTGGAATACCTAGACTAGTCGCCGCATTTCTAAGTGTGGACACTAATAGGCCTTATCCATACGAGCATTTTGGTGTATCACACTTATATCCTATCAGTTTTTTGTGGAGTTGCTCCATGAAAATGCGATTCACCACTGGTGGTCAGTAAACAAAATTTGAATTTCTGGAATACCTAGACTAGTCGCCGCATTTCTAAGTAAGGACACTAATAGGCCTTATTCATACGAACATTTTGGTATACCACACTTATATCCTATCAGTTTTTTGTGGAGTTGCTCCATGAAAATGTGATTCACCACTGGTGGTCGGTAAACAAAATCTGAATTTGTGGAATACCTAGACTAGTCGCCGCATTTCTAAGTGTGGACGCTAATAGGCCTTATCCATACGAGCATTTTGGTGTATCACACTTATATCCTATCAGTTTTTTGTGGAGTTGCTCCATGAAAATGTGATTCAGCACTGGTGGTCAGTAAACAAAATTTGAATTTCTGGAATACCTAGACTAGTCGCCGCATTTCTAAGTGTGGACGCTAATAGGCCTTATTCATACGAACATTTTGGTGTACCACACTTATATCCTATCAGTTTTTTGTGGAGTTGCTCCAAGAAAATGTGATTCACCACTGGTGGTCGGTAAACAAAATCTGAATTTGTGGAATACCTAGACTAGTCGCCGGATTTCTAAGTATGGACACTAATAGGCCTTATTCATACGAACATTTTGGTATACCACACTTATATCCTATCAGTTTTTTGTGGAGTTGCTCCATGAAAATGCGATTCACCACTGGTGGTCAGTAAACAAAATTTTAATTTCTGGAATAGCTAGACTAGTCGCCGCATTTCTAAGTGTGGGCACTAATAGGCCTTATCCACACGAGCATTTTGGTGTATCACACTTATATCCTATCAGTTTTTTGTGGAGTTGCTCCATGAAAATGCGATACACCACTGGTGGTCAGTAAACAAAATTTTAATTTCTGGAATACCTAGACTAGTCGCCGCATTTCTAAGTATGGACACTAATAGGCCTTATTCATACGAACATTTTGGTATACCACACTTATATCCTATCAGATTTTTGTGGAGTAGCTCCATGAAAATGTGATTCACCACTGGTGGTCGGTAAACAAAATCTGAATTTGTGGAATACCTAGACTAGTCGCCGCATTTCTAAGTATGGACGCTAATAGGCCTTATCCATACGAGCATTTTGGTGTATCACACTTATATCCTATCAGTTTTTTGTGGAGTTGCTCCATGAAAATGCGATACACCACTGGTGGTCAGTAAACAAAATTTTAATTTCTGGAATACCTAGACTAGTCGCCGCATTTCTAAGTATGGACACTAATAGGCCTTATTCATACGAACATTTTGGTATACCACACTTATATCCTATCAGATTTTTGTGGAGTTGCTCCATGAAAATGTGATTCACCACTGGTGGTCAGTAAACAAAATTTGAATTTCTGGAATACCTAGACTAGTCGCCGCATTTCTAAGTAAGGACACTAATAGGCCTTATTCATACGAACATTTTGGTATACCACACTTATATCCTATCAGTTTTTTGTGGAGTTGCTCCATGAAAATGTGATTCACCACTGGTGGTCGGTAAACAAAATCTGAATTTGTGGAATACCTAGACTAGTCGCCGCATTTCTAAGTATGGACACTAATAGGCCTTATTGATACGAACATTTTGGTATACCATACTTATATCCTATCAGTTTTTTGTGGAGTTGCTCCATGAAAATGCGACTCACCACTGGTGGTCAGTAAACAAAATTTTAATTTCTGGAATACCTAGACTAGTCGCCGCATTTCTAAGTATGGACACTAATAGGCCTTATTCATACGAACATTTTGGTATACCACACTTATATCCTATCAGTTTTTTGTGGAGTTGCTCCATGAAAATGTGATTCACCACTGGTTGTCGGTAAACAAAATCTGAATTTGTGGAATACCTAGACTAGTCGCCGCATTTCTAAGTATGGACACTAATAGGCCTTATTCATACGAACATTTTGGTATACCACACTTATATCCTATCAGTTTTTTGTGGAGTTGCTCCACGAAAATGTGATTCACCACTGGTTGTCGGTAAACAAAATTTGAAATTCTGGGATACCTAGACTAGGCGCCGCATTTCTAAGTATGGGCGCTAATAGGCCTTATTCATACGAACATTTTGGTATACCACACTTATATCCTATCAGTTTTTTGTGGAGTTGCTCCATGAAAATGTGATTCACCACTGGTGGTCGGTAAACAAAATCTGAATTTGTGGAATACCTAGACTAGTCGCCGCATTTCTAAGTATGGACACTAATAGGCCTTATTCATGCGAACATTTTGGTATACCATACTTATATCCTATCAGTTTTTTGTGGAGTTGCTCCATGAAAATGTGATTCACCACTGGTTGTCGGTAAACAAAATCTGAATTTGTGGAATACCTAGACTAGTCGCCGCATTGCTAAGTATGGACACTAATAGGCCTTATTCATACGAACATTTTGGTATACCACACTTATATCCTATCAGATTTTTGTGGAGTTGCTCCATGAAAATGCGATTCACCACTGGTGGTCAGTAAACAAAATTTGAATTTCTGGAATACCTAGACTAGTCGCCGCATTTCTAAGTATGGACACTAATAGGACTTATTCATACGAACATTTTGGTATACCACACTTATATCCTATCAGTTTTTTGTGGAGTTGCTCCATGAAAATGCGATTCACCACTGGTGGTCAGTAAACAAAATTTTAATTTCTGGAATACCTAGACTAGTCGCCGCATTTCTAAGTGTGGGCACTAATAGGCCTTATCCATACGAGCATTTTGGTGTATCACACTTATATCCTATCAGTTTTTTGTGGAGTTGCTCCATGAAAATGCGATACACCACTGGTGGTCAGTAAACAAAATTTTAATTTCTGGAATACCTAGACTAGTCGCCGCATTTCTAAGTGAGGACACTAATAGGCCTTATCCATACGAGCATTTTGGTTTATCACACTTATATCCTATCAGTTTTATGTGGAGTTGCTCCATGAAAATGCGATTCACCACTGGTGGTCAGTAAACAAAATTTTAATTTCTGGAATACCTAGACTAGTCGCCGCATTTCTAAGTAAGGACACTAATAGGCCTTATTCATACGAACATTTTGGTATACCACACTTATATCCTATCAGTTTTTTGTGGAGTTGCTACATGAAAATGCGATTCACCACTGGTGGTCAGTAAACAAAATTTGAATTTCTGGAATACCTAGACTAGTCGCCGCATTTCTAAGTATGGACACTAATAGGCCTTATTCATACGAACATTTTAGCATTTGTGGAATAATTTGTGGTCAGTAAACAAAATTTGAATTTCTGGAATACCTAGACTAGTCGCCGCATTTCTAAGTATGGACACTAATAGGCCTTATCCATACAAGCATTTTGGTGTATCACACTTATATCCTATCAGTTTTTTGTGGAGTTGCTCCATGAAAATGCGATTCACCACTGGTGGTCAGTAAACAAAATTTTGATTTCTGGAATACCTAGACTAGTCGCCGCATTTCTAAGTGTGGACACTAATAGGCCTTATCCATACGAGCATTTTGGTGTATCACACTTATATCCTATCAGTTTTTTGTGGAGTTGCTCCATGAAAATGCGATTCACCACTGGTGGTCAGTAAACAAAATTTGAATTTCTGGAATACCTAGACTAGTCGCCGCATTTCTAAGTAAGGACACTAATAGGCCTTATTCATACGAACATTTTGGTATACCACACTTATATCCTATCAGTTTTTTGTGGAGTTGCTCCATGAAAATGTGATTCACCACTGGTGGTCGGTAAACAAAATCTGAATTTGTGGAATACCTAGACTAGTCGCCGCATTTCTAAGTGTGGACGCTAATAGGCCTTATCCATACGAGCATTTTGGTGTATCACACTTATATCCTATCAGTTTTTTGTGGAGTTGCTCCATGAAAATGTGATTCAGCACTGGTGGTCAGTAAACAAAATTTGAATTTCTGGAATACCTAGACTAGTCGCCGCATTTCTAAGTGTGGACGCTAATAGGCCTTATTCATACGAACATTTTGGTGTACCACACTTATATCCTATCAGATTTTTGTGGAGTTGCTCCATGAAAATGCGATTCACCACTGGTGGTCAGTAAACAAAATTTGAATTTCTGGAATACCTAGACTAGTCGCCGCATTTCTAAGTATGGACACTAATAGGACTTATTCATACGAACATTTTGGTATACCACACTTATATCCTATCAGTTTTTTGTGGAGTTGCTCCATGAAAATGCGATTCACCACTGGTGGTCAGTAAACAAAATTTTAATTTCTGGAATACCTAGACTAGTCGCCGCATTTCTAAGTGTGGGCACTAATAGGCCTTATCCATACGAGCATTTTGGTGTATCACACTTATATCCTATCAGTTTTTTGTGGAGTTGCTCCATGAAAATGCGATACACCACTGGTGGTCAGTAAACAAAATTTTAATTTCTGGAATACCTAGACTAGTCGCCGCATTTCTAAGTGAGGACACTAATAGGCCTTATCCATACGAGCATTTTGGTTTATCACACTTATATCCTATCAGTTTTATGTGGAGTTGCTCCATGAAAATGCGATTCACCACTGGTGGTCAGTAAACAAAATTTTAATTTCTGGAATACCTAGACTAGTCGCCGCATTTCTAAGTAAGGACACTAATAGGCCTTATTCATACGAACATTTTGGTATACCACACTTATATCCTATCAGTTTTTTGTGGAGTTGCTACATGAAAATGCGATTCACCACTGGTGGTCAGTAAACAAAATTTGAATTTCTGGAATACCTAGACTAGTCGCCGCATTTCTAAGTATGGACACTAATAGGCCTTATTCATACGAACATTTTAGCATTTGTGGAATAATTTGTGGTCAGTAAACAAAATTTGAATTTCTGGAATACCTAGACTAGTCGCCGCATTTCTAAGTATGGACACTAATAGGCCTTATCCATACAAGCATTTTGGTGTATCACACTTATATCCTATCAGTTTTTTGTGGAGTTGCTCCATGAAAATGCGATTCACCACTGGTGGTCAGTAAACAAAATTTTGATTTCTGGAATACCTAGACTAGTCGCCGCATTTCTAAGTGTGGACACTAATAGGCCTTATCCATACGAGCATTTTGGTGTATCACACTTATATCCTATCAGTTTTTTGTGGAGTTGCTCCATGAAAATGCGATTCACCACTGGTGGTCAGTAAACAAAATTTGAATTTCTGGAATACCTAGACTAGTCGCCGCATTTCTAAGTAAGGACACTAATAGGCCTTATTCATACGAACATTTTGGTATACCACACTTATATCCTATCAGTTTTTTGTGGAGTTGCTCCATGAAAATGTGATTCACCACTGGTGGTCGGTAAACAAAATCTGAATTTGTGGAATACCTAGACTAGTCGCCGCATTTCTAAGTGTGGACGCTAATAGGCCTTATCCATACGAGCATTTTGGTGTATCACACTTATATCCTATCAGTTTTTTGTGGAGTTGCTCCATGAAAATGTGATTCAGCACTGGTGGTCAGTAAACAAAATTTGAATTTCTGGAATACCTAGACTAGTCGCCGCATTTCTAAGTGTGGACGCTAATAGGCCTTATTCATACGAACATTTTGGTGTACCACACTTATATCCTATCAGTTTTTTGTGGAGTTGCTCCAAGAAAATGTGATTCACCACTGGTGGTCGGTAAACAAAATCTGAATTTGTGGAATACCTAGACTAGTCGCCGGATTTCTAAGTATGGACACTAATAGGCCTTATTCATACGAACATTTTGGTATACCACACTTATATCCTATCAGTTTTTTGTGGAGTTGCTCCATGAAAATGCGATTCACCACTGGTGGTCAGTAAACAAAATTTTAATTTCTGGAATAGCTAGACTAGTCGCCGCATTTCTAAGTGTGGGCACTAATAGGCCTTATCCACACGAGCATTTTGGTGTATCACACTTATATCCTATCAGTTTTTTGTGGAGTTGCTCCATGAAAATGCGATACACCACTGGTGGTCAGTAAACAAAATTTTAATTTCTGGAATACCTAGACTAGTCGCCGCATTTCTAAGTATGGACACTAATAGGCCTTATTCATACGAACATTTTGGTATACCACACTTATATCCTATCAGATTTTTGTGGAGTAGCTCCATGAAAATGTGATTCACCACTGGTGGTCGGTAAACAAAATCTGAATTTGTGGAATACCTAGACTAGTCGCCGCATTTCTAAGTATGGACGCTAATAGGCCTTATCCATACGAGCATTTTGGTGTATCACACTTATATCCTATCAGTTTTTTGTGGAGTTGCTCCATGAAAATGCGATACACCACTGGTGGTCAGTAAACAAAATTTTAATTTCTGGAATACCTAGACTAGTCGCCGCATTTCTAAGTATGGACACTAATAGGCCTTATTCATACGAACATTTTGGTATACCACACTTATATCCTATCAGATTTTTGTGGAGTTGCTCCATGAAAATGTGATTCACCACTGGTGGTCAGTAAACAAAATTTGAATTTCTGGAATACCTAGACTAGTCGCCGCATTTCTAAGTAAGGACACTAATAGGCCTTATTCATACGAACATTTTGGTATACCACACTTATATCCTATCAGTTTTTTGTGGAGTTGCTCCATGAAAATGTGATTCACCACTGGTGGTCGGTAAACAAAATCTGAATTTGTGGAATACCTAGACTAGTCGCCGCATTTCTAAGTATGGACACTAATAGGCCTTATTGATACGAACATTTTGGTATACCATACTTATATCCTATCAGTTTTTTGTGGAGTTGCTCCATGAAAATGCGACTCACCACTGGTGGTCAGTAAACAAAATTTTAATTTCTGGAATACCTAGACTAGTCGCCGCATTTCTAAGTATGGACACTAATAGGCCTTATTCATACGAACATTTTGGTATACCACACTTATATCCTATCAGTTTTTTGTGGAGTTGCTCCATGAAAATGTGATTCACCACTGGTTGTCGGTAAACAAAATCTGAATTTGTGGAATACCTAGACTAGTCGCCGCATTTCTAAGTATGGACACTAATAGGCCTTATTCATACGAACATTTTGGTATACCACACTTATATCCTATCAGTTTTTTGTGGAGTTGCTCCACGAAAATGTGATTCACCACTGGTTGTCGGTAAACAAAATTTGAAATTCTGGGATACCTAGACTAGGCGCCGCATTTCTAAGTATGGGCGCTAATAGGCCTTATTCATACGAACATTTTGGTATACCACACTTATATCCTATCAGTTTTTTGTGGAGTTGCTCCATGAAAATGTGATTCACCACTGGTGGTCGGTAAACAAAATCTGAATTTGTGGAATACCTAGACTAGTCGCCGCATTTCTAAGTATGGACACTAATAGGCCTTATTCATGCGAACATTTTGGTATACCATACTTATATCCTATCAGTTTTTTGTGGAGTTGCTCCATGAAAATGTGATTCACCACTGGTTGTCGGTAAACAAAATCTGAATTTGTGGAATACCTAGACTAGTCGCCGCATTGCTAAGTATGGACACTAATAGGCCTTATTCATACGAACATTTTGGTATACCACACTTATATCCTATCAGATTTTTGTGGAGTTGCTCCATGAAAATGCGATTCACCACTGGTGGTCAGTAAACAAAATTTGAATTTCTGGAATACCTAGACTAGTCGCCGCATTTCTAAGTATGGACACTAATAGGACTTATTCATACGAACATTTTGGTATACCACACTTATATCCTATCAGTTTTTTGTGGAGTTGCTCCATGAAAATGCGATTCACCACTGGTGGTCAGTAAACAAAATTTTAATTTCTGGAATACCTAGACTAGTCGCCGCATTTCTAAGTGTGGGCACTAATAGGCCTTATCCATACGAGCATTTTGGTGTATCACACTTATATCCTATCAGTTTTTTGTGGAGTTGCTCCATGAAAATGCGATACACCACTGGTGGTCAGTAAACAAAATTTTAATTTCTGGAATACCTAGACTAGTCGCCGCATTTCTAAGTGAGGACACTAATAGGCCTTATCCATACGAGCATTTTGGTTTATCACACTTATATCCTATCAGTTTTATGTGGAGTTGCTCCATGAAAATGCGATTCACCACTGGTGGTCAGTAAACAAAATTTTAATTTCTGGAATACCTAGACTAGTCGCCGCATTTCTAAGTAAGGACACTAATAGGCCTTATTCATACGAACATTTTGGTATACCACACTTATATCCTATCAGTTTTTTGTGGAGTTGCTACATGAAAATGCGATTCACCACTGGTGGTCAGTAAACAAAATTTGAATTTCTGGAATACCTAGACTAGTCGCCGCATTTCTAAGTATGGACACTAATAGGCCTTATTCATACGAACATTTTAGCATTTGTGGAATAATTTGTGGTCAGTAAACAAAATTTGAATTTCTGGAATACCTAGACTAGTCGCCGCATTTCTAAGTATGGACACTAATAGGCCTTATCCATACAAGCATTTTGGTGTATCACACTTATATCCTATCAGTTTTTTGTGGAGTTGCTCCATGAAAATGCGATTCACCACTGGTGGTCAGTAAACAAAATTTTGATTTCTGGAATACCTAGACTAGTCGCCGCATTTCTAAGTGTGGACACTAATAGGCCTTATCCATACGAGCATTTTGGTGTATCACACTTATATCCTATCAGTTTTTTGTGGAGTTGCTCCATGAAAATGCGATTCACCACTGGTGGTCAGTAAACAAAATTTGAATTTCTGGAATACCTAGACTAGTCGCCGCATTTCTAAGTAAGGACACTAATAGGCCTTATTCATACGAACATTTTGGTATACCACACTTATATCCTATCAGTTTTTTGTGGAGTTGCTCCATGAAAATGTGATTCACCACTGGTGGTCGGTAAACAAAATCTGAATTTGTGGAATACCTAGACTAGTCGCCGCATTTCTAAGTGTGGACGCTAATAGGCCTTATCCATACGAGCATTTTGGTGTATCACACTTATATCCTATCAGTTTTTTGTGGAGTTGCTCCATGAAAATGTGATTCAGCACTGGTGGTCAGTAAACAAAATTTGAATTTCTGGAATACCTAGACTAGTCGCCGCATTTCTAAGTGTGGACGCTAATAGGCCTTATTCATACGAACATTTTGGTGTACCACACTTATATCCTATCAGTTTTTTGTGGAGTTGCTCCAAGAAAATGTGATTCACCACTGGTGGTCGGTAAACAAAATCTGAATTTGTGGAATACCTAGACTAGTCGCCGGATTTCTAAGTATGGACACTAATAGGCCTTATTCATACGAACATTTTGGTATACCACACTTATATCCTATCAGTTTTTTGTGGAGTTGCTCCATGAAAATGCGATTCACCACTGGTGGTCAGTAAACAAAATTTTAATTTCTGGAATAGCTAGACTAGTCGCCGCATTTCTAAGTGTGGGCACTAATAGGCCTTATCCACACGAGCATTTTGGTGTATCACACTTATATCCTATCAGTTTTTTGTGGAGTTGCTCCATGAAAATGCGATACACCACTGGTGGTCAGTAAACAAAATTTTAATTTCTGGAATACCTAGACTAGTCGCCGCATTTCTAAGTATGGACACTAATAGGCCTTATTCATACGAACATTTTGGTATACCACACTTATATCCTATCAGATTTTTGTGGAGTAGCTCCATGAAAATGTGATTCACCACTGGTGGTCGGTAAACAAAATCTGAATTTGTGGAATACCTAGACTAGTCGCCGCATTTCTAAGTATGGACGCTAATAGGCCTTATCCATACGAGCATTTTGGTGTATCACACTTATATCCTATCAGTTTTTTGTGGAGTTGCTCCATGAAAATGCGATACACCACTGGTGGTCAGTAAACAAAATTTTAATTTCTGGAATACCTAGACTAGTCGCCGCATTTCTAAGTATGGACACTAATAGGCCTTATTCATACGAACATTTTGGTATACCACACTTATATCCTATCAGATTTTTGTGGAGTTGCTCCATGAAAATGTGATTCACCACTGGTGGTCAGTAAACAAAATTTGAATTTCTGGAATACCTAGACTAGTCGCCGCATTTCTAAGTAAGGACACTAATAGGCCTTATTCATACGAACATTTTGGTATACCACACTTATATCCTATCAGTTTTTTGTGGAGTTGCTCCATGAAAATGTGATTCACCACTGGTGGTCGGTAAACAAAATCTGAATTTGTGGAATACCTAGACTAGTCGCCGCATTTCTAAGTATGGACACTAATAGGCCTTATTGATACGAACATTTTGGTATACCATACTTATATCCTATCAGTTTTTTGTGGAGTTGCTCCATGAAAATGCGACTCACCACTGGTGGTCAGTAAACAAAATTTTAATTTCTGGAATACCTAGACTAGTCGCCGCATTTCTAAGTATGGACACTAATAGGCCTTATTCATACGAACATTTTGGTATACCACACTTATATCCTATCAGTTTTTTGTGGAGTTGCTCCATGAAAATGTGATTCACCACTGGTTGTCGGTAAACAAAATCTGAATTTGTGGAATACCTAGACTAGTCGCCGCATTTCTAAGTATGGACACTAATAGGCCTTATTCATACGAACATTTTGGTATACCACACTTATATCCTATCAGTTTTTTGTGGAGTTGCTCCACGAAAATGTGATTCACCACTGGTTGTCGGTAAACAAAATCTGAATTTATGGAATACCTAGACTAGTCGCCGCATTTCTAAGTATGGACACTAATAGGCCTTATTCATACGAACATTTTGGTATACCACACTTATATCCTATCAGTTTTTTGTGGAGTTGCTCCATGAAAATGCGATTCACCACTGGTGGTCAGTAAACAAAATTTGAATTTCTGGAATACCTAGACTAGTCGCCGCATTTCTAAGTATGGACACTAATAGGCCTTATTCATACGAACATTTTGGTATACCACACTTATATCCTATCAGTTTTTTGTGGAGTTGCTCCATGAAAATGCGATTCACCACTGGTGGTCAGTAAACAAAATTTTAATTTCTGGAATACCTAGACTAGTCGCCGCATTTCTAAGTGTGGGCACTAATAGGCCTTATCCACACGATAGGCAAAATCACACTCATATCCTATCAGTTTTTTGTGGAGTTGCTCCATGAAAATGCGATACACCACTGGTGGTCAGTAAACAAAATTTTAATTTCTGGAATACCTAGACTAGTCGCCGCATTTCTAAGTATGGACACTAATAGGCCTTATTCATACGAACATTTTGGTATACCACACTTATATCCTATCAGTTTTTTGTGGAGTTGCTCCATGAAAATGTGATTCACCACTGGTTGTCGGTAAACAAAATCTGAATTTCTGGAATACCTAGACTAGTCGCCGCATTTCTAAGTATGGACACTAATAGGCCTTGTTCATACGAACATTTTGGTATACCACACTTATATCCTATCAGTTTTTTGTGGAGTTGCTCCATGAAAATGTGATTCACCACTGGTGGTCGGTAAACAAAATCTGAATTTGTGGAATACCTAGACTAGTCGCCGCATTTCTAAGTATGGACACTAATAGGCCTTGTTCATACGAACATTTTGGTATACCACACTTATATCCTATCAGTTTTTTGTGGAGTTGCTCCACGAAAATGCGATTCACCACTGGTGGTCAGTAAACAAAATTTGAATTTCTGGAATACCTAGACTAGTCGCCGCATTTCTAAGTATGGACGCTAATAGGCCTTATTCATACGAACATTTTGGTATACCACACTTATATCCTATCAGTTTTTTGTGGAGTTGCTCCATGAAAATGTGATTCACCACTGGTGGTCAGTAAACAAAATTTGAATTTCTGGAATACCTAGACTAGTCGCCGCATTTCTAAGTATGGGCACTAATAGGCCTTATTCATACGAACATTTTGGTATACCACACTTATATCCTATCAGTTTTTTGTGGAGTTGCTCCATGAAAATGTGATTCACCACTGGTGGTCAGTAAACAAAATTTGAATTTCTGGAATACCTAGACTAGTCGCCGCATTTCTAAGTATGGACACTAATAGGCCTTATTCATACGAACGTTTTGGTATACCACACTTATATCCTATCAGTTTTTTGTGGAGTTGCTCCATGAAAATGTGATTTACCACTGGTGGTCAGTAAACAAAATTTGAATTTCTGGAATACCTAGACTAGTCGCCGCATTTCTAAGTACGGACGCTAATAGGCCTTATTCATACGAACATTTTGGTATACCACACATATATCCTATCAGTTTTTTGTGGAGTTGGTCCATGAAAATGTGATTCACCACTGGTGGTCAGTAAACAAAATTTGAATTTCTGGAATACCTAGACTAGTCGCCGCATTTCTAAGTATGGACACTAATAGGCCTTATCCATACGAACATTTTGGTATACCACACTTATATCCTATCAGTTTTTTGTGGAGTTGCTCCATGAAAATGTGATTCACCACTGGTGGTCAGTAAACAAAATTTGAATTTCTGGAATACCTAGACTAGTCGCCGCATTTCTAAGTATGGACACTAATAGGCCTTATTCATACGAACATTTTGGTATACCACACTTATATCCTATCAGATTTTTGTGGAGTTGCTCCATGAAAATGCGATTCACCACTGGTGGTCGGTAAACAAAATCTGAATTTGTGGAATACCTAGACCAGTCGCCGCATTTCTAAGTATGGACACTAATAGGCCTTATTCATATGAACATTTTGGTATACCACACTTATATCCTATCAGTTTTTTGTGGAGTTGCTCCATGAAAATGTGAGTCACCACTGGTGGTCAGTAAACAAAATTTGAATTTCTGGAATACCTAGACTAGTCGCCGCATTTCTAAGTATGGACACTAATAGGCCTTATCCATACGAGGATTTTGGTGTATTACACTTATATCCTATCAGTTTTTTGTGGAGTTGCTCCATGAAAATGCGATTCACCACTGGTGGTCAGTAAACAAAATTTGAATTTCTGGAATACCTAGACTAGTCGCCGCATTTCTAAGTATGGACACTAATAGGCCTTATTCATACGAACATTTTGGTATACCACACTTATATCCTATCAGTTTTTTGTGGAGTTGCTACATGAAAATGTGATTCACCACTGGTGGTCAGTAAACAAAATCTGAATTTCTGGAATACCTAGACTAGTCGCCGCATTTCTAAGTATGGACACTAATAGGCCTTATTCATACGAACATTTTGGTATACCACACTTATATCCTATCAGTTTTTTGTGGAGTTGCTCCATGAAAATGTGATTCACAACTGGTGGTCGGTAAACAAAATCTGAATTTGTGGAATACCTAGACTAGTCGCCGCATTTCTAAGTATGGACACTAATAGGCCTTATTCATACGAACATTTTGGTATACCACACTTATATCCTATCAGTTTTTTGTGGAGTTGCTCCATGAAAATGTGATTCACCACTGGTGGTCGGTAAACAAAATCTGAATTTGTGGAATACCTAGACCAGTCGCCGCATTTCTATGTATCGACACTAATAGGCCTTATCCATACGAGCATTTTGGTGTATCACACTTATATCCTATCAGTTTTTTGTGGAGTTGCTCCATGAAAATGCGATTCACCACTGGTGGTCTGTAAACAAAATTTGAATTTCTGGAATACCTAGACTAGTCGCCGCATTTCTAAGTATGGACACTAATAGGCCTTATTCATACGAACATTTTGGTATACCACACTTATATCCTATCAGTTTTTTGTGGAGTTGCTCCATGAAAATGTGATTCACAACTGGTGGTCGGTAAACAAAATCTGAATTTGTGGAATACCTAGACTAGTCGCCGCATTTCTAAGTATGGACACTAATAGGCCTTATCCATACGAACATTTTGGTATACCACACTTATATCCTATCAGATTTTTGTGGAGTTGCTCCATGAAAATGCGATTCACCACTGGTGGTCGGTAAACAAAATCTGAATTTGTGGAATACCTAGACCAGTCGCCGCATTTCTAAGTATGGACACTAATAGGCCTTATTCATACGAACATTTTGGTATACCACACTTATATCCTATCAGTTTTTTGTGGAGTTGCTCCATGAAAATGTGATTCACCACTGGTGGTCGGTAAACAAAATCTGAATTTGTGGAATACCTACACTAGTCGCCGCATTTCTAAGTATGGACACTAATAGGCCTTGTTCATACGAACATTTTGGTATACCACACTTATATCCTATCAGTTTTTTGTGGAGTTGCTCCATGAAAATGTGATTCACCACTGGTGGTCAGTAAACAAAATTTGAATTTCTGGAATACCTAGACTAGTCGCCGCATTTCTAAGTATGGACACTAATAGGCCTTATTCATACGAACATTTTGGTATACCACACTTATATCCTATCAGTTTTTTGTGGAGTTGCTCCATGAAAATGTGATTCACCACTGGTGGTCGGTAAACAAAATCTGAATTTGTGGAATACCTAGACTAGTCGCCGCATTTCTAAGTATGGACACTAATAGGCCTTATTCATACGAACGTTTTGGTATACCACACTTATATCCTATCAGTTTTTTGTGGAGTTGGTCCATGAAAATGTGATTCACCACTGGTGGTCAGTAAACAAAATTTGAATTTCTGGAATACCTAGACTAGTCGCCGCATTTCTAAGTATGGACACTAATAGGCCTTATTCATATGAACATTTTGGTATACCACACTTATATCCTATCAGTTTTTTGTGGAGTTGCTCCATGAAAATGCGATTCACCACTGGTGGTCGGTAAACAAAATCTGAATTTGTGGAATACCTAGACCAGTCGCCGCATTTCTATGTATGGACACTAGTAGGCCTTATCCATACGAGCATTTTGGTGTATCACACTTATATCCTATCAGTTTTTTGTGGAGTTGCTCCATGAAAATGCGATTCACCACTGGTGGTCAGTAAACAAAATTTGAATTTCTGGAATACCTAGACTAGTCGCCGCATTTCTAAGTATGGACGCTAATAGGCCTTATTCATACGAACATTTTGGTATACCACACTTATATCCTATCAGTTTTTTGTGGAGTTGGTCCATGAAAATGTGATTCACCACTGGTGGTCAGTAAACAAAATTTGAATTTCTGGAATACCTAGACTAGTCGCCGCATTTCTAAGTATGGACGCTAATAGGCCTTATTCATACGAACATTTTGGTATACCACACTTATATCCTATCAGTTTTTTGTGGAGTTGGTCCATGAAAATGTGATTCACCACTGGTGGTCAGTAAACAAAATTTGAATTTCTGGAATACCTAGACTAGTCGCCGCATTTCTAAGTATGGACACTAATAGGCCTTATTCATATGAACATTTTGGTATACCACACTTATATCCTATCAGTTTTTTGTGGAGTTGCTCCATGAAAATGCGATTCACCACTGGTGGTCGGTAAACAAAATCTGAATTTGTGGAATACCTAGACCAGTGGCCGCATTTCTATGTATGGACACTAATAGGCCTTATCCATACGAGCATTTTGGTGTATCACACTTATATCCTATCAGTTTTTTGTGGAGTTGCTCCATGAAAATGCGATTCACCACTGGTGGTCAGTAAACAAAATTTGAATTTCTGGAATACCTAGACTAGTCGCCGCATTTCTAAGTATGGACACTAATAGGCCTTATTCATACGAACATTTTGGTATACCACACTTATATCCTATCAGTTTTTTGTGGAGTTGCTCCATAAAAATGCGATTCACCACTGGTGGTCAGTAAACAAAATTTGAATTTCTGGAATACCTAGACTAGTCGCCGCATTTCTAAGTATGGACACTAATAGGCCTTATTCATACGAACATTTTGGTATACCACACTTATATCCTATCAGTTTTTTGTGGAGTTGCTCCATGAAAATGTGATTCACCACTGGTGGTCGGTAAACAAAATCTGAATTTGTGGAATACCTAGACTAGTCGCCGCATTTCTAAGTATGGACACTAATAGGCCTTATTCATACGAACATTTTGGTATACCACACTTATATCCTATCAGTTTTTTGTGGAGTTGCTCCATGAAAATGCGATTCACCACTGGTGGTCGGTAAACAAAATTTGAATTTCTGGAATACCTAGACTAGTCGCCGCATTTCTAAGTATGGATACTAATAGGCCTTATTCATACGAACATTTTCGTATACCACACTTATATCCTATCAGTTTTTTGTGGAGTTGCTACATGAAAATGTGATTCACCACTGGTGGTCGGTAAACAAAATCTGAATTTGTGGAATACCTAGACTAGTCGCCGCATTTCTAAGTGTGGACGCTAACAGGCCTTATCCATACGAGCATTTTGGTGTATCACACTTATATCCTATCAGTTTTTTGTGGAGTTGCTCCATGAAAATGCGATTCACTACTGGTGGTCAGTAAACAAAATTTGAATTTCTGGAATACCTAGACTAGTCGCCGCATTTCTAAGTGTGGACGCTAATAGGCCTTATCCATACGAGCATTTTGGTGTATCACACTTATATCCTATCAGTTTTTTGTGGAGTTGCTCCATGAAAATGTGATTCACCACTGGTGGTCAGTAAACAAAATTTTAATTTCTGGAATACCTAGACTAGTCGCCGCATTTCTAAGTGTGGACGCTAATAGGCCTTATTCATACGAACATTTTGGTATACCACACTTATATCCTGTCAGTTTTTTGTGGAGTTGCTCCATGAAAATGCGATTCACCACTGGTGGTCAGTAAACAAAATTTTAATTTCTGGAATACCTAGACTAGTCGCCGCATTTCTAAGTATGGACACTAATAGGCCTTATTCATACGAACATTTTGGTATACCACACTTATATCCTATCAGTTTTTTGTGGAGTTGCTCCATGAAAATGTGATTCACCACTGGTGGTCAGTAAACAAAATTTGAATTTCTGGAATACCTAGACTAGTCGCCGCATTTCTAAGTATGGACACTAATAGGCCTTATTCATACGAACATTTTGGTATACCACACTTATATCCTATCAGTTTTTTGTGGAGGTGCTCCATGAAAATGCGATTCACCACTGGTGCTCAGTAAACAAAATTTGAATTTCTGGAATACCTAGACTAGTCGCCGCATTTCTAAGTATGGACACTAATAGGCCTTATTCATACGAACATTTTGGTATACCACACTTATATCCTATCAGTTGTTTGTGGAAGTGCTCCATGAAAATGCGATTCACCACTGGTGGTCAGTAAACAAAATTTGAATTTCTGGAATACCTAGACTAGTCGCCGAATTTCTAAGTATGGACAGTAATAGGCCTTATTCATACGAACATTTTGGTATACCACACTTATATCCTATCAGTTTTTTGTGGAGTTGCTCCATGAAAATGTGATTCACCACTGGTTGTCGGTAAACAAAATCTGAATTTGTGGAATACTTAGACTAGTCGCCGCATTTCTAAGTATGGACACTAATAGGCCTTATCCATACGAGCATTTTGGTGTATCACACTTATATCCTATCAGTTTTTTGTGGAGTTGTTCCATGAAAATGCGATTCACCACTGGTGGTCAGTAAACAAAATTTGAATTTCTGGAATACCTAGACTAGTCGCCGCATTTCTAAGTATGGACGCTAATAGGCCTTATTCATACGAACATTTTGGTATACCACACTTATATCCTGTCAGTTTTTTGTGGAGTTGCTCCATGAAAATGTGATTCACCACTGGTGGTCAGTAAACAAAATTTGAATTTCTGGAATACCTAGACTAGTCGCCGAATTTCTAAGTATGGACACTAATAGGCCTTATTCATATGAACATTTTGGTATACCACACTTATATCCTATCAGTTTTTTGTGGAGTTGCTCCATGAAAATGCGATTCACCACTGGTGGTCAGTAAACAAAATTTGAATTTCTGGAATACCTAGACTAGTCGCCGCATTTCTAAGTATGGACACTAATAGGCCTTATCCGTACGAACATTTTGGTATACCACACTTATATCCTATCAGTTTTTTGTGGAGTTGCTCCATGAAAATGTGATTCACCACTGGTGGTCAGTAAACAAAATTTGAATTTCTGGAATACCTAGACTAGTCGCCGCATTTCTAAGTATGGACACTATAGGCCTTATTCATACGAACATTTTGGTATACCACACTTATATCCTATCAGATTTTTGTGGAGTTGCTCCATGAAAATGCGATTCACCACTGGTGGTCGGTAAACAAAATCTGAATTTGTGGAATACCTAGACCAGTCGCCGCATTTCTAAGTATGGACACTAATAGGCCTTATTCATACGAACATTTTGGTATACCACACTTATATCCTATCAGTTTTTTGTGGAGTTGCTCCACGAAAATGCGATACACCACTGGTGGTCAGTAAACAAAATTTGAATTTCTGGAATACCTAGACTAGTCGCCGCATTTCTAAGTATGGACACTAATAGGCCTTATTCATACGAACATTTTCGTATACCACACTTATATCCTATCAGTTTTTTGTGGAGTTGCTCCATGAAAATGTGATTCACCACTGGTGGTCGGTAAACAAAATCTGAATTTGTGGAATACCTAGACTAGTCGCCGCATTTCTAAGTATGGACACTAATAGGCCTTTTTCATACGAACATTTTGGTATACCACACTTATATCCTATCAGTTTTTTGTGGAGGTGCTCCATGAAAATGCGATTCACCACTGGTGGTCAGTAAACAAAATTTGAATTTCTGGAATACCTAGACTAGTCGCCGCATTTCTAACTATGGACACTAATAGGCCTTATTCATACGAACATTTTGGTATACCACACTTATATCCTATCAGTTTTTTGTGGAGTTGCTCCATGAAAATGCGATTCACCACTGGTGGTCAGTAAACAAAATTTGAATTTCTGGAATACCTAGACTAGTCGCCGCATTTCTAAGTATGGACACTAATAGGCCTTATTCATACGAACATTTTGGTATACCACACTTATATCCTATCAGTTTTTTGTGGAGGTGCTCCATGAAAATGCGATTCACCACTGGTGGTCAGTAAACAAAATTTGAATTTCTGGAATACCTAGACTAGTCGCCGCATTTCTAAGTATGGACAGTAATAGGCCTTATTCATACGAACATTTTGGTATACCACACTTATATCCTATCAGTTTTTTGTGGAGTTGCTCCATGAAAATGTGATTCACCACTGGTTGTCGGTAAACAAAATCTGAATTTCTGGAATACCTAGACTAGTCGCCGCATTTCTAAGTATGGACACTAATAGGCCTTATCCATACGAGCATTTTGGTATACCACACTTATATCCTATCAGTTTTTTGTGGAGGTGCTCCATGAAAATGCGATTCACCACTGGTGCTCAGTAAACAAAATTTGAATTTCTGGAATACCTAGACTAGTCGCCGCATTTCTAAGTATGGACACTAATAGGCCTTATTCATACGAACATTTTGGTATACCACACTTATATCCTATCAGTTGTTTGTGGAAGTGCTCCATGAAAATGCGATTCACCACTGGTGGTCAGTAAACAAAATTTGAATTTCTGGAATACCTAGACTAGTCGCCGAATTTCTAAGTATGGACAGTAATAGGCCTTATTCATACGAACATTTTGGTATACCACACTTATATCCTATCAGTTTTTTGTGGAGTTGCTCCATGAAAATGTGATTCACCACTGGTTGTCGGTAAACAAAATCTGAATTTGTGGAATACTTAGACTAGTCGCCGCATTTCTAAGTATGGACACTAATAGGCCTTATCCATACGAGCATTTTGGTGTATCACACTTATATCCTATCAGTTTTTTGTGGAGTTGTTCCATGAAAATGCGATTCACCACTGGTGGTCAGTAAACAAAATTTGAATTTCTGGAATACCTAGACTAGTCGCCGCATTTCTAAGTATGGACGCTAATAGGCCTTATTCATACGAACATTTTGGTATACCACACTTATATCCTGTCAGTTTTTTGTGGAGTTGCTCCATGAAAATGTGATTCACCACTGGTGGTCAGTAAACAAAATTTGAATTTCTGGAATACCTAGACTAGTCGCCGAATTTCTAAGTATGGACACTAATAGGCCTTATTCATATGAACATTTTGGTATACCACACTTATATCCTATCAGTTTTTTGTGGAGTTGCTCCATGAAAATGCGATTCACCACTGGTGGTCAGTAAACAAAATTTGAATTTCTGGAATACCTAGACTAGTCGCCGCATTTCTAAGTATGGACACTAATAGGCCTTATCCGTACGAACATTTTGGTATACCACACTTATATCCTATCAGTTTTTTGTGGAGTTGCTCCATGAAAATGTGATTCACCACTGGTGGTCAGTAAACAAAATTTGAATTTCTGGAATACCTAGACTAGTCGCCGCATTTCTAAGTATGGACACTATAGGCCTTATTCATACGAACATTTTGGTATACCACACTTATATCCTATCAGATTTTTGTGGAGTTGCTCCATGAAAATGCGATTCACCACTGGTGGTCGGTAAACAAAATCTGAATTTGTGGAATACCTAGACCAGTCGCCGCATTTCTAAGTATGGACACTAATAGGCCTTATTCATACGAACATTTTGGTATACCACACTTATATCCTATCAGTTTTTTGTGGAGTTGCTCCACGAAAATGCGATACACCACTGGTGGTCAGTAAACAAAATTTGAATTTCTGGAATACCTAGACTAGTCGCCGCATTTCTAAGTATGGACACTAATAGGCCTTATTCATACGAACATTTTCGTATACCACACTTATATCCTATCAGTTTTTTGTGGAGTTGCTCCATGAAAATGTGATTCACCACTGGTGGTCGGTAAACAAAATCTGAATTTGTGGAATACCTAGACTAGTCGCCGCATTTCTAAGTATGGACACTAATAGGCCTTTTTCATACGAACATTTTGGTATACCACACTTATATCCTATCAGTTTTTTGTGGAGGTGCTCCATGAAAATGCGATTCACCACTGGTGGTCAGTAAACAAAATTTGAATTTCTGGAATACCTAGACTAGTCGCCGCATTTCTAACTATGGACACTAATAGGCCTTATTCATACGAACATTTTGGTATACCACACTTATATCCTATCAGTTTTTTGTGGAGTTGCTCCATGAAAATGCGATTCACCACTGGTGGTCAGTAAACAAAATTTGAATTTCTGGAATACCTAGACTAGTCGCCGCATTTCTAAGTATGGACACTAATAGGCCTTATTCATACGAACATTTTGGTATACCACACTTATATCCTATCAGTTTTTTGTGGAGGTGCTCCATGAAAATGCGATTCACCACTGGTGGTCAGTAAACAAAATTTGAATTTCTGGAATACCTAGACTAGTCGCCGCATTTCTAAGTATGGACAGTAATAGGCCTTATTCATACGAACATTTTGGTATACCACACTTATATCCTATCAGTTTTTTGTGGAGTTGCTCCATGAAAATGTGATTCACCACTGGTTGTCGGTAAACAAAATCTGAATTTCTGGAATACCTAGACTAGTCGCCGCATTTCTAAGTATGGACACTAATAGGCCTTATCCATACGAGCATTTTGGTGTATCACACTTATATCCTATCAGTTTTTTGTGGAGTTGTTCCATGAAAATGCGATTCACCACTGGTGGTCAGTAAACAAAATTTGAATTTCTGGAATACCTAGACTAGTCGCCGCATTTCTAAGTATGGACACTAATAGGCCTTATTCATACGAACATTTTGGTATACCACACTTATACCCTATCAGATTTTTGTGGAGTTGCTCCATGAAAATGCGATTCACCACTGGTGGTCGGTAAACAAAATCTGAATTTGTGGAATACCTAGACCAGTCGCCGCATTTCTAAGTATGGACACTAATAGGCCTTATTCATACGAACATTTTGGTATACCACACTTATATCCTATCAGTTTTTTGTGGAGTTGCTCCACGAAAATGCGATACACCACTGGTGGTCAGTAAACAAAATTTTAATTTCTGGAATACCTAGACTAGTCGCCGCATTTCTAAGTATGGACACTAATAGGCCTTATTCATACGAACATTTTGGTATACCATACTTATATCCTATCAGTTTTTTGTGGAGTTGCTACATGAAAATGTGATTCACCACTGGTGGTCGGTAAACAAAATTTGAATTTCTGGAATACCTAGACTAGTCGCCGCATTTCTAAGTATGGACACTAATAGGCCTTATTCATACGAACATTTTGGTATACCACACTTATATCCTATCAGATTTTTGTGGAGTTGCTCCATGAAAATGCGATTCACCACTGGTGGTCGGTAAACAAAATCTGAATTTGTGGAATACCTAGACCAGTCGCCGCATTTCTAAGTATGGACACTAATAGGCCTTATTCATACGAACATTTTGGTATACCACACTTATATCCTATCAGTTTTTTGTGGAGTTGCTCCATGAAAATGCGATTCACCACTGGTGTTCAGTAAACAAAATTTGAATTTCTGGAATACCTAGACTAGTCGCCGCATTTCTAAGTATGGATACTAATAGGCCTTTTTCATACGAACATTTTCGTATACCACACTTATATCCTATCAGTTTTTTGTGGAGTTGCTACATGAAAATGTGATTCACCACTGGTGGTCGGTAAACAAAATCTGAATTTGTGGAATACCTAGACTAGTCGCCGCATTTCTAAGTATGGACACTAATAGGCCTTATTCATACGAACATTTTGTTATACCACACTTATATCCTATCAGTTTTTTGTGGAGTTGCTCCATGAAAATGTGATTCACCACTGGTGGTCGGTAAACAAAATCTGAATTTGTGGAATACCTAGACCAGTCGCCGCATTTCTAAGTATGGACACTAATAGGCCTTATTCATACGAACATTTTGGTATACCACACTTATATCCTATCAGTTTTTTGTGGAGTTGCTCCATGAAAATGCGATTCACCACTGGTGTTCAGTAAACAAAATTTGAATTTCTGGAATACCTAGACTAGTCGCCGCATTTCTAAGTATGGATACTAATAGGCCTTTTTCATACGAACATTTTCGTATACCACACTTATATCCTATCAGTTTTTTGTGGAGTTGCTACATGAAAATGTGATTCACCACTGGTGGTCGGTAAACAAAATCTGAATTTGTGGAATACCTAGACTAGTCGCCGCATTTCTAAGTATGGACACTAATAGGCCTTATTCATACGAACATTTTGTTATACCACACTTATATCCTATCAGTTTTTTGTGGAGTTGCTCCATGAAAATGTGATTCACCACTGGTGGTCGGTAAACAAAATCTGAATTTGTGGAATACCTAGACCAGTCGCCGCATTTCTATGTATGGACACTAATAGGCCTTATCCATACGAGCATTTTGGTGTATCACACTTATATCCTATCAGTTTTTTGTGGAGTTGCTCCATGAAAATGCGATTCACCACTGGTGGTCAGTAAACAAAATTTGAATTTCTGGAATACCTAGACTAGTCGCCGCATTTCTAAGTATGGACACTAATAGGCCTTATTCATACGAACATTTTGGTATACCACACTTATATCCTATCAGTTTTTTGTGGAGTTGCTCCATAAAAATGCGATTCACCACTGGTGGTCAGTAAACAAAATTTGAATTTGTGGAATACCTAGACTAGTCGCCGCATTTCTAAGTATGGACACTAATAGGCCTTATTCATACGAACATTTTGGTATACCACACTTATATCCTATCAGTTTTTTGTGGAGTTGCTCCATGAAAATGTGATTCACCACTGGTGGTCAGTAAACAAAATTTGAATTTCTGGAATACCTAGACTAGTCGCCGCATTTCTAAGTATGGACACTAATAGGCCTTATTCATACGAACGTTTTGGTATACCACACTTATATCCTATCAGTTTTTTGTGGAGTTGCTCCATGAAAATGTGATTCACCACTGGTGGTCAGTAAACAAAATTTGAATTTCTGGAATACCTAGACTAGTCGCCGCATTTCTAAGTATGGACACTAATAGGCCTTATTCATACGAACATTTTGGTATACCACACTTATATCCTATCAGTTTTTTGTGGAGTTGCTCCATGAAAATGCGATTCACCACTGGTGGTCAGTAAACAAAATTTGAATTTCTGGAATACCTAGACTAGTCGCCGCATTTCTAAGTGTGGACGCTAATAGGCCTTATTCATACGAACATTTTGGTATACCACACTTATATCCTGTCAGTTTTTTGTGGAGTTGCTCCATGAAAATGCGATTCACCACTGGTGGTCAGTAAACAAAATTTTAATTTCTGGAATACCTAGACTAGTCGCCGCATTTCTAAGTATGGACACTAATAGGCCTTATTCATACGAACATTTTGGTATACCACACTTATATCCTATCAGTTTTTTGTGGAGTTGCTCCATGAAAATGTGATTCACCACTGGTGGTCAGTAAACAAAATTTGAATTTCTGGAATACCTAGACTAGTCGCCGCATTTCTAAGTATGGACACTAATAGGCCTTATTCATACGAACATTTTGGTATACCACACTTATATCCTATCAGTTTTTTGTGGAGGTGCTCCATGAAAATGCGATTCACCACTGGTGCTCAGTAAACAAAATTTGAATTTCTGGAATACCTAGACTAGTCGCCGCATTTCTAAGTATGGACACTAATAGGCCTTATTCATACGAACATTTTGGTATACCACACTTATATCCTATCAGTTGTTTGTGGAAGTGCTCCATGAAAATGCGATTCACCACTGGTGGTCAGTAAACAAAATTTGAATTTCTGGAATACCTAGACTAGTCGCCGAATTTCTAAGTATGGACAGTAATAGGCCTTATTCATACGAACATTTTGGTATACCACACTTATATCCTATCAGTTTTTTGTGGAGTTGCTCCATGAAAATGTGATTCACCACTGGTTGTCGGTAAACAAAATCTGAATTTGTGGAATACTTAGACTAGTCGCCGCATTTCTAAGTATGGACACTAATAGGCCTTATCCATACGAGCATTTTGGTGTATCACACTTATATCCTATCAGTTTTTTGTGGAGTTGTTCCATGAAAATGCGATTCACCACTGGTGGTCAGTAAACAAAATTTGAATTTCTGGAATACCTAGACTAGTCGCCGCATTTCTAAGTATGGACGCTAATAGGCCTTATTCATACGAACATTTTGGTATACCACACTTATATCCTGTCAGTTTTTTGTGGAGTTGCTCCATGAAAATGTGATTCACCACTGGTGGTCAGTAAACAAAATTTGAATTTCTGGAATACCTAGACTAGTCGCCGAATTTCTAAGTATGGACACTAATAGGCCTTATTCATATGAACATTTTGGTATACCACACTTATATCCTATCAGTTTTTTGTGGAGTTGCTCCATGAAAATGCGATTCACCACTGGTGGTCAGTAAACAAAATTTGAATTTCTGGAATACCTAGACTAGTCGCCGCATTTCTAAGTATGGACACTAATAGGCCTTATCCGTACGAACATTTTGGTATACCACACTTATATCCTATCAGTTTTTTGTGGAGTTGCTCCATGAAAATGTGATTCACCACTGGTGGTCAGTAAACAAAATTTGAATTTCTGGAATACCTAGACTAGTCGCCGCATTTCTAAGTATGGACACTATAGGCCTTATTCATACGAACATTTTGGTATACCACACTTATATCCTATCAGATTTTTGTGGAGTTGCTCCATGAAAATGCGATTCACCACTGGTGGTCGGTAAACAAAATCTGAATTTGTGGAATACCTAGACCAGTCGCCGCATTTCTAAGTATGGACACTAATAGGCCTTATTCATACGAACATTTTGGTATACCACACTTATATCCTATCAGTTTTTTGTGGAGTTGCTCCACGAAAATGCGATACACCACTGGTGGTCAGTAAACAAAATTTGAATTTCTGGAATACCTAGACTAGTCGCCGCATTTCTAAGTATGGACACTAATAGGCCTTATTCATACGAACATTTTCGTATACCACACTTATATCCTATCAGTTTTTTGTGGAGTTGCTCCATGAAAATGTGATTCACCACTGGTGGTCGGTAAACAAAATCTGAATTTGTGGAATACCTAGACTAGTCGCCGCATTTCTAAGTATGGACACTAATAGGCCTTTTTCATACGAACATTTTGGTATACCACACTTATATCCTATCAGTTTTTTGTGGAGGTGCTCCATGAAAATGCGATTCACCACTGGTGGTCAGTAAACAAAATTTGAATTTCTGGAATACCTAGACTAGTCGCCGCATTTCTAACTATGGACACTAATAGGCCTTATTCATACGAACATTTTGGTATACCACACTTATATCCTATCAGTTTTTTGTGGAGTTGCTCCATGAAAATGCGATTCACCACTGGTGGTCAGTAAACAAAATTTGAATTTCTGGAATACCTAGACTAGTCGCCGCATTTCTAAGTATGGACACTAATAGGCCTTATTCATACGAACATTTTGGTATACCACACTTATATCCTATCAGTTTTTTGTGGAGGTGCTCCATGAAAATGCGATTCACCACTGGTGGTCAGTAAACAAAATTTGAATTTCTGGAATACCTAGACTAGTCGCCGCATTTCTAAGTATGGACAGTAATAGGCCTTATTCATACGAACATTTTGGTATACCACACTTATATCCTATCAGTTTTTTGTGGAGTTGCTCCATGAAAATGTGATTCACCACTGGTTGTCGGTAAACAAAATCTGAATTTCTGGAATACCTAGACTAGTCGCCGCATTTCTAAGTATGGACACTAATAGGCCTTATCCATACGAGCATTTTGGTGTATCACACTTATATCCTATCAGTTTTTTGTGGAGTTGTTCCATGAAAATGCGATTCACCACTGGTGGTCAGTAAACAAAATTTGAATTTCTGGAATACCTAGACTAGTCGCCGCATTTCTAAGTATGGACACTAATAGGCCTTATTCATACGAACATTTTGGTATACCACACTTATACCCTATCAGATTTTTGTGGAGTTGCTCCATGAAAATGCGATTCACCACTGGTGGTCGGTAAACAAAATCTGAATTTGTGGAATACCTAGACCAGTCGCCGCATTTCTAAGTATGGACACTAATAGGCCTTATTCATACGAACATTTTGGTATACCACACTTATATCCTATCAGTTTTTTGTGGAGTTGCTCCACGAAAATGCGATACACCACTGGTGGTCAGTAAACAAAATTTTAATTTCTGGAATACCTAGACTAGTCGCCGCATTTCTAAGTATGGACACTAATAGGCCTTATTCATACGAACATTTTGGTATACCATACTTATATCCTATCAGTTTTTTGTGGAGTTGCTACATGAAAATGTGATTCACCACTGGTGGTCGGTAAACAAAATTTGAATTTCTGGAATACCTAGACTAGTCGCCGCATTTCTAAGTATGGACACTAATAGGCCTTATTCATACGAACATTTTGGTATACCACACTTATATCCTATCAGATTTTTGTGGAGTTGCTCCATGAAAATGCGATTCACCACTGGTGGTCGGTAAACAAAATCTGAATTTGTGGAATACCTAGACCAGTCGCCGCATTTCTAAGTATGGACACTAATAGGCCTTATTCATACGAACATTTTGGTATACCACACTTATATCCTATCAGTTTTTTGTGGAGTTGCTCCATGAAAATGCGATTCACCACTGGTGTTCAGTAAACAAAATTTGAATTTCTGGAATACCTAGACTAGTCGCCGCATTTCTAAGTATGGATACTAATAGGCCTTTTTCATACGAACATTTTCGTATACCACACTTATATCCTATCAGTTTTTTGTGGAGTTGCTACATGAAAATGTGATTCACCACTGGTGGTCGGTAAACAAAATCTGAATTTGTGGAATACCTAGACTAGTCGCCGCATTTCTAAGTATGGACACTAATAGGCCTTATTCATACGAACATTTTGTTATACCACACTTATATCCTATCAGTTTTTTGTGGAGTTGCTCCATGAAAATGTGATTCACCACTGGTGGTCGGTAAACAAAATCTGAATTTGTGGAATACCTAGACCAGTCGCCGCATTTCTATGTATGGACACTAATAGGCCTTATCCATACGAGCATTTTGGTGTATCACACTTATATCCTATCAGTTTTTTGTGGAGTTGCTCCATGAAAATGCGATTCACCACTGGTGGTCAGTAAACAAAATTTGAATTTCTGGAATACCTAGACTAGTCGCCGCATTTCTAAGTATGGACACTAATAGGCCTTATTCATACGAACATTTTGGTATACCACACTTATATCCTATCAGTTTTTTGTGGAGTTGCTCCATAAAAATGCGATTCACCACTGGTGGTCAGTAAACAAAATTTGAATTTGTGGAATACCTAGACTAGTCGCCGCATTTCTAAGTATGGACACTAATAGGCCTTATTCATACGAACATTTTGGTATACCACACTTATATCCTATCAGTTTTTTGTGGAGTTGCTCCATGAAAATGTGATTCACCACTGGTGGTCAGTAAACAAAATTTGAATTTCTGGAATACCTAGACTAGTCGCCGCATTTCTAAGTATGGACACTAATAGGCCTTATTCATACGAACGTTTTGGTATACCACACTTATATCCTATCAGTTTTTTGTGGAGTTGCTCCATGAAAATGTGATTCACCACTGGTGGTCAGTAAACAAAATTTGAATTTCTGGAATACCTAGACTAGTCGCCGCATTTCTAAGTATGGACACTAATAGGCCTTATTCATACGAACATTTTGGTATACCACACTTATATCCTATCAGTTTTTTGTGGAGTTGCTCCATGAAAATGCGATTCACCACTGGTGGTCAGTAAACAAAATTTGAATTTCTGGAATACCTAGACTAGTCGCCGCATTTCTAAGTATGGACGCTAATAGGCCTTATCCATACGAGCATTTTGGTGTATCACACTTATATCCTATCAGTTTTTTGTGGAGTTGTTCCATGAAAATGCGATTCACCACTGGTGGTCAGTAAACAAAATTTGAATTTCTGGAATACCTAGACTAGTCGCCGCATTTCTAAGTATGGACGCTAATAGGCCTTATTCATACGAACATTTTGGTATACCACACTTATATCCTATCAGTTTTTTGTGGAGTTGCTCCATGAAAATGTGATTCACCACTGGTGGTCAGTAAACAAAATTTGAATTTCTGGAATACCTAGACTAGTCGCCGAATTTCTAAGTATGGACACTAATAGGCCTTATTCATATGAACATTTTGGTATACCACACTTATATCCTATCAGTTTTTTGTGGAGTTGCTCCATGAAAATGCGATTCACCACTGGTGGTCAGTAAACAAAATTTGAATTTCTGGAATACCTAGACTAGTCGCCGCATTTCTAAGTATGGACACTAATAGGCCTTATTCATACGAACATTTTGGTATACCACACTTATATCCTATCAGTTTTTTGTGGAGGTGCTCCATGAAAATGCGATTCACCACTGGTGCTCAGTAAACAAAATTTGAATTTCTGGAATACCTAGACTAGTCGCCGCATTTCTAAGTATGGACACTAATAGGCCTTATTCATACGAACGTTTGGGTATACCACACTTATATCCTATCAGTTTTTTGTGGAGTTGCTCCATGAAAATGTGATTCACCACTGGTTGTCGGTAAACAAAATCTGAATTTGTGGAATACTTAGACTAGTCGCCGCATTTCTAAGTATGGACACTAATAGGCCTTATCCATACGAGCATTTTGGTGTATCACACTTATATCCTATCAGTTTTTTGTGGAGTTGTTCCATGAAAATGCGATTCACCACTGGTGGTCAGTAAACAAAATTTGAATTTCTGGAATACCTAGACTAGTCGCCGCATTTCTAAGTATGGACGCTAATAGGCCTTATTCATACGAACATTTTGGTATACCACACTTATATCCTATCAGTTTTTTGTGGAGTTGCTCCATGAAAATGTGATTCACCACTGGTGGTCAGTAAACAAAATTTGAATTTCTGGAATACCTAGACTAGTCGCCGCATTTCTAAGTATGGACACTATAGGCCTTATTCATACGAACATTTTGGTATACCACACTTATATCCTATCAGATTTTTGTGGAGTTGCTCCATGAAAATGCAATTCACCACTGGTGGTCGGTAAACAAAATCTGAATTTGTGGAATACCTAGACCAGTCGCCGCATTTCTAAGTATGGACACTAATAGGCCTTATTCATACGAACATTTTGGTATACCACACTTATATCCTATCAGTTTTTTGTGGAGTTGCTCCACGAAAATGCGATACACCACTGGTGGTCAGTAAACAAAATTTTAATTTCTGGAATACCTAGACTAGTCGCCGCATTTCTAAGTATGGACGCTAATAGGCCTTATTCATACGAACATTTTGGTATACCATACTTATATCCTATCAGTTTTTTGTGGAGTTGCTACATGAAAATGTGATTCACCACTGGTGGTCGGTAAACAAAATTTGAATTTCTGGAATACCTAGACTAGTCGCCGCATTTCTAAGTATGGACACTAATAGCCCTTATTCATACGAACATTTTCGTATACCACACTTATATCCTATCAGTTTTTTGTTGAGTTGCTCCATGAAAATGCGATTCACCACTGGTGGTCAGTAAACAAAATTTGAATTTCTGGAATACCTAGACTAGTCGCCGCATTTCTAAGTATGGACACTAATAGGCCTTATCCATACGAACATTTTGGTATACCACACTTATATCCTATCTGTTTTTTGTGGAGTTGCTCCATGAAAATGCGATTCACCACTGGTGGTCGGTAAACAAAATCTGAATTTGTGGAATACCTAGACCAGTCGCCGCATTTCTAAGTATGGACACTAATAGGCCTTATTCATACGAACATTTTGGTATACCATACTTATATCCTATCAGTTTTTTGTGGAGTTGCTACATGAAAATGTGATTCACCACTGGTGGTCGGTAAACAAAATTTGAATTTCTGGAATACCTAGACTAGTCGCCGCATTTCTAAGTATGGACACTAATAGGCCTTATTCATACGAACATTTTCGTATACCACACTTATATCCTATCAGTTTTTTGTGGAGTTGCTCCATGAAAATGTGATTCACCACTGGTGGTCGGTAAACAAAATCTGAATTTGTGGAATACCTAGACTAGTCGCCGCATTTCTAAGTATGGACACTAATAGGCCTTATTCATACGAACATTTTGGTATACCACACTTATATCCTATCAGTTTTTTGTGGAGGTGCTCCATGAAAATGCGATTCACCACTGGTGGTCAGTAAACAAAATTTGAATTTCTGGAATACCTAGACTAGTCGCCGCATTTCTAACTATGGACACTAATAGGCCTTATTCATACGAACATTTTGGTATACCACACTTATATCCTATCAGTTTTTTGTGGAGTTGCTCCATGAAAATGCGATTCACCACTGGTGGTCAGTAAACAAAATTTGAATTTCTGGAATACCTAGACTAGTCGCCGCATTTCTAAGTATGGACACTAATAGGCCTTATTCATACGAACATTTTGGTATACCACACTTATATCCTATCAGTTTTTTGTGGAGGTGCTCCATGAAAATGCGATTCACCACTGGTGGTCAGTAAACAAAATTTGAATTTCTGGAATACCTAGACTAGTCGCCGCATTTCTAAGTATGGACAGTAATAGGCCTTATTCATACGAACATTTTGGTATACCACACTTATATCCTATCAGTTTTTTGTGGAGTTGCTCCACGAAAATGCGATACACCACTGGTGGTCAGTAAACAAAATTTTAATTTCTGGAATACCTAGACTAGTCGCCGCATTTCTAAGTATGGACACTAATAGGCCTTATTCATACGAACATTTTGGTATACCATACTTATATCCTATCAGTTTTTTGTGGAGTTGCTACATGAAAATGTGATTCACCACTGGTGGTCGGTAAACAAAATTTGAATTTCTGGAATACCTAGACTAGTCGCCGCATTTCTAAGTATGGACACTAATAGGCCTTATTCATACGAACATTTTGGTATACCACACTTATATCCTATCAGATTTTTGTGGAGTTGCTCCATGAAAATGCGATTCACCACTGGTGGTCAGTAAACAAAATTTGAATTTCTGGAATACCTAGACTAGTCGCCGCATTTCTAAGTATGGACGCTAATAGGCCTTATTCATACGAACATTTTGGTATACCACACTTATATCCTATCAGTTTTTTGTGGAGTTGCTCCATGAAAATGTGATTCACCACTGGTGGTCAGTAAACAAAATTTGAATTTCTGGAATACCTAGACTAGTCGCCGAATTTCTAAGTATGGACACTAATAGGCCTTATTCATATGAACATTTTGGTATACCACACTTATATCCTATCAGTTTTTTGTGGAGTTGCTCCATGAAAATGCGATTCACCACTGGTGGTCAGTAAACAAAATTTGAATTTCTGGAATACCTAGACTAGTCGCCGCATTTCTAAGTATGGACACTAATAGGCCTTATTCATACGAACATTTTGGTATACCACACTTATATCCTATCAGTTTTTTGTGGAGGTGCTCCATGAAAATGCGATTCACCACTGGTGGTCAGTAAACAAAATTTGAATTTCTGGAATACCTAGACTAGTCGCCGCATTTCTAGGTATGGACACTAATAGGCCTTATCCATACGAACATTTTGGTATACCACACTTATATCCTATCAGTTTTTTGTGGAGTTGCTCCATGAAAATGCGATTCACCACTGGTGGTCAGTAAACAAAATTTGAATTTCTGGAATACCTAGACTAGTCGCCGCATTTCTAAGTATGGACACTAATAGGCCTTATCCATACGAACATTTTGGTATACCACACTTATATCCTATCAGTTTTTTGTGGAGTTGCTCCATGAAAATGCGATTCACCACTGGTGGTCAGTAAACAAAATTTGAATTTCTGGAATACCTAGACTAGTCGCCGCATTTCTAAGTATGGACACTAATAGGCCTCGTTCATACGAACATTTTGGTATACCACAATTATATCCTATCAGTTTTTTGTGGAGTTGCTCCATGAAAATGCGATTCACCACTGGTGGTCAGTAAACAAAATTTGAATTTCTGGAATACCTAGACTAGTCGCCGCATTTCTAAGTATGGACGCTAATAGGCCTTATTCATACGAACATTTTGGTATACCACACTTATATCCTATCAGTTTTTTGTGGAGTTGCTCCATGAAAATGCGATTCACCACTGGTGGTCAGTAAACAAAATTTGAATTTCTGGAATACCTAGACTAGTCGCCGCATTTCTAAGTATGGACACTAATAGGTCTTATTCATACGAACATTTTGGTATACCACACTTATATCCTATCAGTTTTTTGTGGAGTTGCTCCATGAAAATGTGATTCACCACTGGTGGTCGGTAAACAAAATCTGAATTTGTGGAATACCTAGACTAGTCGCCGCATTTCTAAGTATGGACACTAATAGGCCTTATTCATACGAACATTTTGGTATACCACACTTATATCCTATCAGTTTTTTGTGGAGTTGCTCCATGAAAATGCGATTCACCACTGGTGGTCAGTAAACAAAATTTGAATTTCTGGAATACCTAGACTAGTCGCCGCATTTCTAAGTATGGACTCTAATAGGTCTTATTCATACGAACATTTTGGTATACCACACTTATATCCTATCAGTTTTTTGTGGAGTTGCTCCATGAAAATGTGATTCACCACTGGTGGTCGGTAAACAAAATCTGAATTTGTGGAATACCTAGACTAGTCGCCGCATTTCTAAGTATGGACACTAATAGGCCTTATTCATACGAACATTTTGGTATACCACACTTATATCCTATCAGTTTTTTGTGGAGTTGCTCCATGAAAATGCGATTCACCACTGGTGGTCAGTAAACAAAATTTGAATTTCTGGAATACCTAGACTAGTCGCCGCATTTCTAAGTATGGACACTAATAGGCCTTATTCATACGAACATTTTGGTATACCACACTTATATCCTATCAGTTTTTTGTGGAGTTGCTCCATGAAAATGTGATTTACCACTGGTGGTCAGTAAACAAAATTTGAATTTCTGGAATACCTAGACTAGTCGCCGCATTTCTAGGTATGGACACTAATAGGCCTTATCCATACGAACATTTTGGTATACCACACTTATATCCTATCAGTTTTTTGTGGAGTTGCTCCATGAAAATGCGATTCACCACTGGTGGTCAGTAAACAAAATTTGAATTTCTGGAATACCTAGACTAGTCGCCGCATTTCTAAGTATGGACACTAATAGGCCTTATCCATACGAACATTTTGGTATACCACACTTATATCCTATCAGTTTTTTGTGGAGTTGCTCCATGAAAATGCGATTCACCACTGGTGGTCAGTAAACAAAATTTGAATTTCTGGAATACCTAGACTAGTCGCCGCATTTCTAAGTATGGACACTAATAGGCCTCGTTCATACGAACATTTTGGTATACCACAATTATATCCTATCAGTTTTTTGTGGAGTTGCTCCATGAAAATGCGATTCACCACTGGTGGTCAGTAAACAAAATTTGAATTTCTGGAATACCTAGACTAGTCGCCGCATTTCTAAGTATGGACGCTAATAGGCCTTATTCATACGAACATTTTGGTATACCACACTTATATCCTATCAGTTTTTTGTGGAGTTGCTCCATGAAAATGTGATTCACCACTGGTGGTCAGTAAACAAAATTTGAATTTCTGGAATACCTAGACTAGTCGCCGCATTTCTTAGTATAGACACTAATAGGCCTTATTCATACGAACATTTTGGTATACCACACTTATATCCTATCAGTTTTTTGTGGAGTTGCTCCATGAAAATGCGATTCACCATTGGTGGTCAGTAAACAAAATTTGAATTTCTGGAATACCTAGACTAGTCGCCGCATTTCTAAGTATGGACACTAATAGGCCTTATCCATACGAACATTTTGGTATACCACACTTATATCCTATCAGTTTTTTGTGGAGTTGCTCCATGAAAATGTGATTCACCACTGGTGGTCAGTAAACAAAATTTGAATTTCTGGAATACCTAGACTAGTCGCCGCATTTCTAAGTATGGACACTAATAGGCCTTATTCATACGAACATTTTGGTATACCACACTTATATCCTATCAGTTTTTTGTGGAGTTGCTCCATGAAAATGTGATTCACCACTGGTGGTCGGTAAACAAAATTTTAATTTCTGGAATACCTAGACTAGTCGCCGCATTTCTAAGTATGGACACTAATAGGCCTTATTCATACGAACATTTTGGTATACCACACTTATATCCTATCAGTTTTTTGTGGAGTTGCTCCATGAAAATGTGATTCACCACTGGTGGTCAGTAAACAAAATTTGAATTTCTGGAATACCTAGACTAGTCGCCGCATTTCTAAGTATGGACACTAATAGGCCTTATTCATACGAACATTTTGGTATACCACACTTATATCCTATCAGTTTTTTGTGGAGTTGCTCCATGAAAATGTGATTCACCACTGGTGGTCGGTAAACAAAATTTTAATTTCTGGAATACCTAGACTAGTCGCCGCATTTCTAAGTATGGACACTAATAGGCCTTATCCATACGAGCATTTTGGTGTATTACACTTATATCCTATCAGTTTTTTGTGGAGTTGCTCCATGAAAATGCGATTCACCACTGGTGGTCAGTAAACAAAATTTTAATTTCTGGAATACCTAGACTAGTCGCCGCATTTCTAAGTAAGGACACTAATAGGCCTTATTCATACGAACATTTTGGTATACCACACTTATATCCTATCAGTTTTTTGTGGAGTTGCTCCATGAAAATGTGATTCACCACTGGTGGTCGGTAAACAAAATCTGAATTTGTGGAATACCTAGACTAGTCGCCGCATTTCTAAGTATGGACGCTAATAGGCCTTATTCATACAAACATTTTGGTATACCACACTTATATCCTATCAGTTTTTTGTGGAGTTGCTCCATGAAAATGTGATTCACCACTGGTGGTCAGTGAACAAAATTTGAATTTCTGGAATACCTAGACTAGTCGCCGCATTTCTAAGTATGGACACTAATAGGCCTTATTCATCCGAACATTTTGGTATACCACACTTATATCCTATCAGTTTTTTGTGGAGTTGCTCCATGAAAATGCGATTCACCACTGGTGGTCAGTAAACAAAATTTTAATTTCTGGAATACCTAGACTAGTCGCCACATTTCTAAGTATGGACACTAATAGGCCTTATCCATACGAGCATTTTGGTGTATCACACTTATATCCTATCAGTTTTTTGTGGAGTTGCTCCATGAAAATGTGATTCACCACTGGTGGTCGGTAAACAAAATCTGAATTTGTGGAATACCTAGACCAGTCGCCGCATTTCTAAGTATGGACACTAATAGGCCTTATTCATACGAACATTTTGGTATACCACACTTATATCCTATCAGTTTTTTGTGGAGTTGCTCCATGAAAATGCGATTCACCACTGGTGGTCAGTAAACAAAATTTGAATTTCTGGAATACCTAGACTAGTCGCCACATTTCTAAGTATGGACACTAATAGGCCTTATCCATACGAGCATTTTGGTGTATCACACTTATATCCTATCAGTTTTTTGTGGAGTTGCTCCATGAAAATGCGATTCACAACTGGTGGTCAGTAAACAAAATTTGAATTTCTGGAATACCTAGACCAGTCGCCGCATTTCTAAGTATGGACACTAATAGGCCTTGTTCATACGAACATTTTGGTATACCACACTTATATCCTATCAGTTTTTTGTGGAGTTGCTCCATGAAAATACGATTCACCACTGGTGGTCAGTAAACAAAATTTGAATTTCTGGAATACCTAGACTAGTCGCCGCATTTCTAAGTATGGACACTAATAGGCCTTATCCATACGAACATTTTGGTATACCACACTTATATCCTATCAGTTTTTTGTGGAGTTGCTCCATGAAAATGCGATTCACCACTGGTGGTCAGTAAACAAAATTTGAATTTCTGGAATACCTAGACTAGTCGCCGCATTTCTAAGTATGGACACTAATAGGCCTTATTCATACGAACATTTTGGTATACCACACTTATATCCTATCAGTTTTTTGTGGAGTTGCTCCATGAAAATGTGATTCACCACTGGTGGTCAGTAAACAAAATTTGAATTTCTGGAATACCTAGACTAGTCGGCGCATTTCTAAGTATGGACACTAATAGGCCTTATCCATACGAACATTTTGGTATACCACACTTATATCCTATCAGTTTTTTGTGGAGTTGCTCCATGAAAATACGATTCACCACTGGTGGTCAGTAAACAAAATTTGAATTTCTGGAATACCTAGACTAGTCGCCGCATTTCTAAGTATGGACACTAATAGGCCTTATCCATACGAACATTTTGGTATACCACACTTATATCCTATCAGTTTTTTGTGGAGTTGCTCCATGAAAATGCGATTCACCACTGGTGGTCAGTAAACAAAATTTGAATTTCTGGAATACCTAGACTAGTCGCCGCATTTCTAAGTATGGACACTAATAGGCCTTGTTCATACGAACATTTTGGTATACCACACTTATATCCTATCAGTTTTTTGTGGAGTTGCTCCATGAAAATGCGATTCACCACTGGTGGTCAGTAAACAAAATTTGAATTTCTGGAATACCTAGACTAGTCGCCGCATTTCTAAGTATGGACACTAATAGGCCTTATTCATATGAACATTTTGGTATACCACACTTATATCCTATCAGTTTTTTGTGGAGTTGCTCCATGAAAATGTGATTCACCACTGGTGGTCAGTAAACAAAATTTGAATTTCTGGAATACCTAGACTAGTCGCCGCATTTCTAAGTATGGACACTAATAGGCCTTATCCATACGAACATTTTGGTATACCACACTTATATCCTATCAGTTTTTTGTGGAGTTGCTCCATGAAAATGTGATTCACCACTGGTGGTCAGTAAACAAAATTTGAATTTCTGGAATACCTAGACTAGTCGCCGCATTTCTAAGTATGGACACTAATAGGCCTTATTCATACGAACATTTTGGTATACCACACTTATATCCTATCAGTTTTTTGTGGAGTTGCTCCATGAAAATGTGATTCACCACTGGTGGTCGGTAAACAAAATTTTAATTTCTGGAATACCTAGACTAGTCGCCGCATTTCTAAGTATGGACACTAATAGGCCTTATTCATACGAACATTTTGGTATACCACACTTATATCCTATCAGTTTTTTGTGGAGTTGCTCCATGAAAATGCGATTCACCACTGGTGGTCAGTAAACAAAATTTGAATTTCTGGAATACCTAGACTAGTCGCCGCATTTCTAAGTATGGACACTAATAGGCCTTATTCATACGAACATTTTGGTATACCACACTTATATCCTATCAGTTTTTTGTGGAGTTGCTCCATGAAAATGCGATTCACCACTGGTGGTCAGTAAACAAAATTTGAATTTCTGGAATACCTAGACTAGTCGCCGCATTTCTAAGTATGGACGCTAATAGGCCTTATTCATACGAACATTTTGGTATACCACACTTATATCCTATCAGTTTTTTGTGGAGTTGCTCCATGAAAATGTGATTCACCACTGGTGGTCAGTAAACAAAATTTGAATTTCTGGAATACCTAGACTAGTCGCCGCATTTCTAAGTATGGACACTAATAGGCCTTATTCATACGAACATTTTGGTATACCACACTTATATCCTATCAGTTTTTTGTGGAGTTGCTCCATGAAAATGCGATTCACCACTGGTGGTCAGTAAACAAAATTTGAATTTCTGGAATACCTAGACTAGTCGCCGCATTTCTAAGTATGGACACTAATAGGCCTTATTCATACGAACATTTTGGTATACCACACTTATATCCTATCAGTTTTTTGTGGAGTTGCTCCATGAAAATGTGATTCACCACTGGTGGTCGGTAAACAAAATCTGAATTTGTGGAATACCTAGACTAGTCGCCGCATTTCTAAGTATGGACACTAATAGGCCTTATTCATACGAACATTTTGGTATACCACACTTATATCCTATCAGTTTTTTGTGGAGTTGCTCCATGAAAATGCGATTCACCACTGGTGGTCAGTAAACAAAATTTGAATTTCTGGAATACCTAGACTAGTCGCCGCATTTCTAAGTATGGACACTAATAGGCCTTATTCATATGAACATTTTGGTATACCACACTTATATCCTATCAGTTTTTTGTGGAGTTGCTCCATGAAAATGCGATTCACCACTGGTGGTCAGTAAACAAAATTTGAATTTCTGGAATACCTAGACTAGTCGCCGCATTTCTAAGTATGGACACTAATAGGCCTTATCCATACGAACATTTTGGTATACCACACTTATATCCTATCAGTTTTTTGTGGAGTTGCTCCATGAAAATGTGATTCACCACTGGTGGTCAGTAAACAAAATTTGAATTTCTGGAATACCTAGACTAGTCGCCGCATTTCTAAGTATGGACACTAATAGGCCTTATTCATACGAACATTTTGGTATACCACACTTATATCCTATCAGTTTTTTGTGGAGTTGCTCCATGAAAATGTGATTCACCACTGGTGGTCGGTAAACAAAATTTTAATTTCTGGAATACCTAGACTAGTCGCCGCATTTCTAAGTATGGACACTAATAGGCCTTATTCATACGAACATTTTGGTATACCACACTTATATCCTATCAGTTTTTTGTGGAGTTGCTCCATGAAAATGCGATTCACCACTGGTGGTCAGTAAACAAAATTTGAATTTCTGGAATACCTAGACTAGTCGCCGCATTTCTAAGTATGGACACTAATAGGCCTTATTCATACGAACATTTTGGTATACCACACTTATATCCTATCAGTTTTTTGTGGAGTTGCTCCATGAAAATGCGATTCACCACTGGTGGTCAGTAAACAAAATTTGAATTTCTGGAATACCTAGACTAGTCGCCGCATTTCTAAGTATGGACACTAATAGGCCTTATCCATACGAGCATTTTGGTGTATCACACTTATATCCTATCAGTTTTTTGTGGAGTTGCTCCATGAAAATGTGATTCACCACTGGTGGTCGGTAAACAAAATCTGAATTTGTGGAATACCTAGACCAGTCGCCGCATTTCTAAGTATGAACACTAATAGGCCTTATCCATACGAGCATTTTGGTGTATCACACTTATATCCTATCAGTTTTTTGTGGAGTTGCTCCATGAAAATGCGATTCACAACTGGTGGTCAGTAAACAAAATTTGAATTTCTGGAATACCTAGACTAGTCGCCGCATTTCTAAGTATGGACACTAATAGGCCTTATTCATACGAACATTTTGGTATACCACACTTATATCCTATCAGTTTTTTGTGGAGTTGCTTCATGAAAATGCGATTCACCACTGGTGGTCAGTAAACAAAATTTGAATTTCTGGAATACCTAGACTAGTCGCCGCATTTCTAGGTATGGACACTAATAGGCCTTATTCATACGAACATTTTGGTATACCACACTTATATCCTATCAGTTTTTTGTGGAGTTGCTCCATGAAAATGTGATTCACCACTGGTGGTCGGTAAACAAAATCTGAATTTGTGGAATACCTAGACTAGTCGCCGCATTTCTAAGTATGGACACTAATAGGCCTTATTCATACGAACATTTTGGTATACCACACTTATATCCTATCAGTTTTTTGTGGAGTTGCTCCATGAAAATGTGATTCACCACTGGTGGTCGGTAAACAAAATCTGAATTTGTGGAATACCTAGACTAGTCGCCGCATTTCTAAGTATGGACGCTAATAGGCCTTATTCATACGAACATTTTGGTATACCACACTTATATCCTATCAGTTTTTTGTGGAGTTGCTCCATGAAAATGTGATTCACCACTGGTGGTCGGTAAACAAAATCTGAATTTGTGGAATACCTAGACCAGTCGCCGCATTTCTAAGTATGAACACTAATAGGCCTTATCCATACGAGCATTTTGGTGTATCACACTTATATCCTATCAGTTTTTTGTGGAGTTGCTCCATGAAAATGCGATTCACAACTGGTGGTCAGTAAACAAAATTTTAATTTCTGGAATACCTAGACTAGTCGCCGCATTTCTAAGTATGGACACTAATAGGCCTTATTCATACGAACATTTTGGTATACCACACTTATATCCTATCAGTTTTTTGTGGAGTTGCTCCATGAAAATGCGATTCACCACTGGTGGTCAGTAAACAAAATTTGAATTTCTGGAATACCTAGACTAGTCGCCGCATTTCTAAGTATGGACGCTAATAGGCCTTATTCATACGAACATTTTGGTATACCACACTTATATCCTATCAGTTTTTTGTGGAGTTGCTCCATGAAAATGTGATTCACCACTGGTGGTCAGTAAACAAAATTTGAATTTCTGGAATACCTAGACTAGTCGCCGCATTTCTAAGTATGGACACTAATAGGCCTTATTCATACGAACATTTTGGTATACCACACTTATATCCTATCAGTTTTTTGTGGAGTTGCTCCATGAAAATGCGATTCACCACTGGTGGTCAGTAAACAAAATTTGAATTTCTGGAATACCTAGACTAGTCGCCGCATTTCTAAGTATGGACACTAATAGGCCTTATTCATACGAACATTTTGGTATACCACACTTATATCCTATCAGTTTTTTGTGGAGTTGCTCCATGAAAATGTGATTCACCACTGGTGGTCGGTAAACAAAATCTGAATTTGTGGAATACCTAGACTAGTCGCCGCATTTCTAAGTATGGACACTAATAGGCCTTATTCATACGAACATTTTGGTATACCACACTTATATCCTATCAGTTTTTTGTGGAGTTGCTCCATGAAAATGCGATTCACCACTGGTGGTCAGTAAACAAAATTTGAATTTCTGGAATACCTAGACTAGTCGCCGCATTTCTAAGTATGGACACTAATAGGCCTTATTCATATGAACATTTTGGTATACCACACTTATATCCTATCAGTTTTTTGTGGAGTTGCTCCATGAAAATGCGATTCACCACTGGTGGTCAGTAAACAAAATTTGAATTTCTGGAATACCTAGACTAGTCGCCGCATTTCTAAGTATGGACACTAATAGGCCTTATCCATACGAACATTTTGGTATACCACACTTATATCCTATCAGTTTTTTGTGGAGTTGCTCCATGAAAATGTGATTCACCACTGGTGGTCAGTAAACAAAATTTGAATTTCTGGAATACCTAGACTAGTCGCCGCATTTCTAAGTATGGACACTAATAGGCCTTATTCATACGAACATTTTGGTATACCACACTTATATCCTATCAGTTTTTTGTGGAGTTGCTCCATGAAAATGTGATTCACCACTGGTGGTCGGTAAACAAAATTTTAATTTCTGGAATACCTAGACTAGTCGCCGCATTTCTAAGTATGGACACTAATAGGCCTTATTCATACGAACATTTTGGTATACCACACTTATATCCTATCAGTTTTTTGTGGAGTTGCTCCATGAAAATGCGATTCACCACTGGTGGTCAGTAAACAAAATTTGAATTTCTGGAATACCTAGACTAGTCGCCGCATTTCTAAGTATGGACACTAATAGGCCTTATTCATACGAACATTTTGGTATACCACACTTATATCCTATCAGTTTTTTGTGGAGTTGCTCCATGAAAATGCGATTCACCACTGGTGGTCAGTAAACAAAATTTGAATTTCTGGAATACCTAGACTAGTCGCCGCATTTCTAAGTATGGACACTAATAGGCCTTATCCATACGAGCATTTTGGTGTATCACACTTATATCCTATCAGTTTTTTGTGGAGTTGCTCCATGAAAATGTGATTCACCACTGGTGGTCGGTAAACAAAATCTGAATTTGTGGAATACCTAGACCAGTCGCCGCATTTCTAAGTATGAACACTAATAGGCCTTATCCATACGAGCATTTTGGTGTATCACACTTATATCCTATCAGTTTTTTGTGGAGTTGCTCCATGAAAATGCGATTCACAACTGGTGGTCAGTAAACAAAATTTGAATTTCTGGAATACCTAGACTAGTCGCCGCATTTCTAAGTATGGACACTAATAGGCCTTATTCATACGAACATTTTGGTATACCACACTTATATCCTATCAGTTTTTTGTGGAGTTGCTTCATGAAAATGCGATTCACCACTGGTGGTCAGTAAACAAAATTTGAATTTCTGGAATACCTAGACTAGTCGCCGCATTTCTAGGTATGGACACTAATAGGCCTTATTCATACGAACATTTTGGTATACCACACTTATATCCTATCAGTTTTTTGTGGAGTTGCTCCATGAAAATGTGATTCACCACTGGTGGTCGGTAAACAAAATCTGAATTTGTGGAATACCTAGACTAGTCGCCGCATTTCTAAGTATGGACACTAATAGGCCTTGTTCATACGAACATTTTGGTATACCACACTTATATCCTATCAGTTTTTTGTGGAGTTGCTCCATGAAAATGCGATTCACCACTGGTGGTCAGTAAACAAAATTTGAATTTCTGGAATACCTAGACTAGTCGCCGCATTTCTAAGTATGGACGCTAATAGGCCTTATTCATACGAACATTTTGGTATACCACACTTATATCCTATCAGTTTTTTGTGGAGTTGCTCCATGAAAATGTGATTCACCACTGGTGGTCAGTAAACAAAATTTGAATTTCTGGAATACCTAGACTAGTCGCCGCATTTCTAAGTATGGACACTAATAGGCCTTATTCATACGAACATTTTGGTATACCACACTTATATCCTATCAGTTTTTTGTGGAGTTGCTCCATGAAAATGCGATTCACCACTGGTGGTCAGTAAACAAAATTTGAATTTCTGGAATACCTAGACTAGTCGCCGCATTTCTAAGTATGGACACTAATAGGCCTTATTCATACGAACATTTTGGTATACCACACTTATATCCTATCAGTTTTTTGTGGAGTTGCTCCATGAAAATGTGATTCACCACTGGTGGTCGGTAAACAAAATCTGAATTTGTGGAATACCTAGACTAGTCGCCGCATTTCTAAGTATGGACACTAATAGGCCTTATTCATACGAACATTTTGGTATACCACACTTATATCCTATCAGTTTTTTGTGGAGTTGCTCCATGAAAATGCGATTCACCACTGGTGGTCAGTAAACAAAATTTGAATTTCTGGAATACCTAGACTAGTCGCCGCATTTCTAAGTATGGACACTAATAGGCCTTATTCATATGAACATTTTGGTATACCACACTTATATCCTATCAGTTTTTTGTGGAGTTGCTCCATGAAAATGCGATTCACCACTGGTGGTCAGTAAACAAAATTTGAATTTCTGGAATACCTAGACTAGTCGCCGCATTTCTAAGTATGGACACTAATAGGCCTTATCCATACGAACATTTTGGTATACCACACTTATATCCTATCAGTTTTTTGTGGAGTTGCTCCATGAAAATGTGATTCACCACTGGTGGTCAGTAAACAAAATTTGAATTTCTGGAATACCTAGACTAGTCGCCGCATTTCTAAGTATGGACACTAATAGGCCTTATTCATACGAACATTTTGGTATACCACACTTATATCCTATCAGTTTTTTGTGGAGTTGCTCCATGAAAATGTGATTCACCACTGGTGGTCGGTAAACAAAATTTTAATTTCTGGAATACCTAGACTAGTCGCCGCATTTCTAAGTATGGACACTAATAGGCCTTATTCATACGAACATTTTGGTATACCACACTTATATCCTATCAGTTTTTTGTGGAGTTGCTCCATGAAAATGCGATTCACCACTGGTGGTCAGTAAACAAAATTTGAATTTCTGGAATACCTAGACTAGTCGCCGCATTTCTAAGTATGGACACTAATAGGCCTTATTCATACGAACATTTTGGTATACCACACTTATATCCTATCAGTTTTTTGTGGAGTTGCTCCATGAAAATGCGATTCACCACTGGTGGTCAGTAAACAAAATTTGAATTTCTGGAATACCTAGACTAGTCGCCGCATTTCTAAGTATGGACACTAATAGGCCTTATCCATACGAGCATTTTGGTGTATCACACTTATATCCTATCAGTTTTTTGTGGAGTTGCTCCATGAAAATGTGATTCACCACTGGTGGTCGGTAAACAAAATCTGAATTTGTGGAATACCTAGACCAGTCGCCGCATTTCTAAGTATGAACACTAATAGGCCTTATCCATACGAGCATTTTGGTGTATCACACTTATATCCTATCAGTTTTTTGTGGAGTTGCTCCATGAAAATGCGATTCACAACTGGTGGTCAGTAAACAAAATTTGAATTTCTGGAATACCTAGACTAGTCGCCGCATTTCTAAGTATGGACACTAATAGGCCTTATTCATACGAACATTTTGGTATACCACACTTATATCCTATCAGTTTTTTGTGGAGTTGCTTCATGAAAATGCGATTCACCACTGGTGGTCAGTAAACAAAATTTGAATTTCTGGAATACCTAGACTAGTCGCCGCATTTCTAGGTATGGACACTAATAGGCCTTATTCATACGAACATTTTGGTATACCACACTTATATCCTATCAGTTTTTTGTGGAGTTGCTCCATGAAAATGTGATTCACCACTGGTGGTCGGTAAACAAAATCTGAATTTGTGGAATACCTAGACTAGTCGCCGCATTTCTAAGTATGGACACTAATAGGCCTTGTTCATACGAACATTTTGGTATACCACACTTATATCCTATCAGTTTTTTGTGGAGTTGCTCCATGAAAATGCGATTCACCACTGGTGGTCAGTAAACAAAATTTGAATTTCTGGAATACCTAGACTAGTCGCCGCATTTCTAAGTATGGACGCTAATAGGCCTTATTCATACGAACATTTTGGTATACCACACTTATATCCTATCAGTTTTTTGTGGAGTTGCTCCATGAAAATGTGATTCACCACTGGTGGTCAGTAAACAAAATTTGAATTTCTGGAATACCTAGACTAGTCGGCGCATTTCTAAGTATGGACACTAATAGGCCTTATCCATACGAACATTTTGGTATACCACACTTATATCCTATCAGTTTTTTGTGGAGTTGCTCCATGAAAATGCGATTCACCACTGGTGGTCAGTAAACAAAATTTGAATTTCTGGAATACCTAGACTAGTCGCCGCATTTCTAAGTATGGACACTAATAGGCCTTATCCATACGAGCATTTTGGTGTATCACACTTATATCCTATTAGTTTTTTGTGGAGTTGCTCCATGAAAATGTGATTCACCACTGGTGGTCGGTAAACAAAATCTGAATTTGTGGAATACCTAGACCAGTCGCCGCATTTCTAAGTATGAACACTAATAGGCCTTATCCATACGAGCATTTTGGTGTATCACACTTATATCCTATCACTTTTTTGTGGAGTTGCTCCATGAAAATGCGATTCACAACTGGTGGTCAGTAAACAAAATTTGAATTTCTGGAATACCTAGACTAGTCGCCGCATTTCTAAGTATGGACACTAATAGGCCTTATTCATACGAACATTTTGGTATACCACACTTATATCCTATCAGTTTTTTGTGGAGTTGCTCCATGAAAATGCGATTCACCACTGGTGGTCGGTAAACAAAATCTGAATTTGTGGAATACCTAGACTAGTCGCCGCATTTCTAAGTATGGACGCTAATAGGCCTTATTCATACGAACATTTTGGTATACCACACTTATATCCTATCAGTTTTTTGTGGAGTTGCTCCATGAAAATGCGATTCACCACTGGTGGTCAGTAAACAAAATTTGAATTTCTGGAATACCTAGACTAGTCGCCGCATTTCTAAGTATGGACGCTAATAGGCCTTATTCATACGAACATTTTGGTATACCACACTTATATCCTATCAGTTTTTTGTGGAGTTGCTCCATGAAAATGCGATTCACCACTGGTGGTCAGTAAACAAAATTTGAATTTCTGGAATACCTAGACTAGTCGCCGCATTTCTAAGTATGGACACTAATAGGCCTTATTCATACGAACATTTTGGTATACCACACTTATATCCTATCAGATTTTTGTGGAGTTGCTCCATGAAAATGCGATTCACCACTGGTGGTCAGTAAACAAAATTTGAATTTCTGGAATACCTAGACTAGTCGCCGCATTTCTAAGTATGGACGCTAATAGGCCTTATTCATACGAACATTTTGGTATACCACACTTATATCCTATCAGTTTTTTGTGGAGTTGCTCCATGAAAATGTGATTCACCACTGGTGGTCAGTAAACAAAATTTGAATTTCTGGAATACCTAGACTAGTCGCCGCATTTCTAAGTATGGACACTAATAGGCCTTATTCATACGAACATTTTGGTATACCACACTTATATCCTATCAGATTTTTGTGGAGTTGCTCCATGAAAATGCGATTCACCACTGGTGGTCGGTAAACAAAATCTGAATTTGTGGAATACCTAGACCAGTCGCCGCATTTCTAAGTATGGACACTAATAGGCCTTATTCATACGAACATTTTGGTATACCACACTTATATCCTATCAGTTTTTTGTGGAGTTGCTCCACGAAAATGCGATACACCACTGGTGGTCGGTAAACAAAATTTTAATTTCTGGAATACCTAGACTAGTCGCCGCATTTCTAAGTATGGACACTAATAGGCCTTATCCATACGAGCATTTTGGTGTATTACACTTATATCCTATCAGTTTTTTGTGGAGTTGCTCCATGAAAATGCGATTCACCACTGGTGGTCAGTAAACAAAATTTTAATTTCTGGAATACCTAGACTAGTCGCCGCATTTCTAAGTAAGGACACTAATAGGCCTTATTCATACGAACATTTTGGTATACCACACTTATATCCTATCAGTTTTTTGTGGAGTTGCTCCATGAAAATGTGATTCACCACTGGTGGTCGGTAAACAAAATCTGAATTTGTGGAATACCTAGACTAGTCGCCGCATTTCTAAGTATGGACGCTAATAGGCCTTATTCATACAAACATTTTGGTATACCACACTTATATCCTATCAGTTTTTTGTGGAGTTGCTCCATGAAAATGTGATTCACCACTGGTGGTCAGTGAACAAAATTTGAATTTCTGGAATACCTAGACTAGTCGCCGCATTTCTAAGTATGGACACTAATAGGCCTTATTCATCCGAACATTTTGGTATACCACACTTATATCCTATCAGTTTTTTGTGGAGTTGCTCCATGAAAATGCGATTCACCACTGGTGGTCAGTAAACAAAATTTTAATTTCTGGAATACCTAGACTAGTCGCCACATTTCTAAGTATGGACACTAATAGGCCTTATCCATACGAGCATTTTGGTGTATCACACTTATATCCTATCAGTTTTTTGTGGAGTTGCTCCATGAAAATGTGATTCACCACTGGTGGTCGGTAAACAAAATCTGAATTTGTGGAATACCTAGACCAGTCGCCGCATTTCTAAGTATGGACACTAATAGGCCTTATTCATACGAACATTTTGGTATACCACACTTATATCCTATCAGTTTTTTGTGGAGTTGCTCCATGAAAATGTGATTCACCACTGGTGGTCGGTAAACAAAATCTGAATTTGTGGAATACCTAGACTAGTCGCCGCATTTCTAAGTATGGACGCTAATAGGCCTTATTCATACAAACATTTTGGTATACCACACTTATATCCTATCAGTTTTTTGTGGAGTTGCTCCATGAAAATGTGATTCACCACTGGTGGTCGGTAAACAAAATCTGAATTTGTGGAATACCTAGACCAGTCGCCGCATTTCTAAGTATGAACACTAATAGGCCTTATCCATACGAGCATTTTGGTGTATCACACTTATATCCTATCAGTTTTTTGTGGAGTTGCTCCATGAAAATGCGATTCACAACTGGTGGTCAGTAAACAAAATTTGAATTTCTGGAATACCTAGACTAGTCGCCGCATTTCTAAGTATGGACACTAATAGGCCTTATTCATACGAACATTTTGGTATACCACACTTATATCCTATCAGATTTTTGTGGAGTTGCTCCATGAAAATGCGATTCACCACTGGTGGTCGGTAAACAAAATCTGAATTTGTGGAATACCTAGACCAGTCGCCGCATTTCTAAGTATGGACACTAATAGGCCTTATTCATACGAACATTTTGGTATACCACACTTATATCCTATCAGTTTTTTGTGGAGTTGCTCCATGAAAATGCGATTCACCACTGGTGGTCAGTAAACAAAATTTGAATTTCTGGAATACCTAGACTAGTCGCCGCATTTCTAAGTATGGACACTAATAGGCCTTATCCATACGAACATTTTGGTATACCACACTTATATCCTATCAGTTTTTTGTGGAGTTGCTCCATGAAAATGTGATTCACCACTGGTGGTCAGTAAACAAAATTTGAATTTCTGGAATACCTAGACTAGTCGCCGCATTTCTAAGTATGGACACTAATAGGCCTTATTCATACGAACATTTTGGTATACCACACTTATATCCTATCAGTTTTTTGTGGAGTTGCTCCATGAAAATGTGATTCACCACTGGTGGTCGGTAAACAAAATTTTAATTTCTGGAATACCTAGACTAGTCGCCGCATTTCTAAGTATGGACACTAATAGGCCTTATTCATACGAACATTTTGGTATACCACACTTATATCCTATCAGTTTTTTGTGGAGTTGCTCCATGAAAATGCGATTCACCACTGGTGGTCAGTAAACAAAATTTGAATTTCTGGAATACCTAGACTAGTCGCCGCATTTCTAAGTATGGACACTAATAGGCCTTATTCATACGAACATTTTGGTATACCACACTTATATCCTATCAGTTTTTTGTGGAGTTGCTCCATGAAAATGCGATTCACCACTGGTGGTCAGTAAACAAAATTTGAATTTCTGGAATACCTAGACTAGTCGCCGCATTTCTAAGTATGGACACTAATAGGCCTTATCCATACGAGCATTTTGGTGTATCACACTTATATCCTATCAGTTTTTTGTGGAGTTGCTCCATGAAAATGTGATTCACCACTGGTGGTCGGTAAACAAAATCTGAATTTGTGGAATACCTAGACCAGTCGCCGCATTTCTAAGTATGAACACTAATAGGCCTTATCCATACGAGCATTTTGGTGTATCACACTTATATCCTATCAGTTTTTTGTGGAGTTGCTCCATGAAAATGCGATTCACAACTGGTGGTCAGTAAACAAAATTTGAATTTCTGGAATACCTAGACTAGTCGCCGCATTTCTAAGTATGGACACTAATAGGCCTTATTCATACGAACATTTTGGTATACCACACTTATATCCTATCAGTTTTTTGTGGAGTTGCTTCATGAAAATGCGATTCACCACTGGTGGTCAGTAAACAAAATTTGAATTTCTGGAATACCTAGACTAGTCGCCGCATTTCTAGGTATGGACACTAATAGGCCTTATTCATACGAACATTTTGGTATACCACACTTATATCCTATCAGTTTTTTGTGGAGTTGCTCCATGAAAATGTGATTCACCACTGGTGGTCGGTAAACAAAATCTGAATTTGTGGAATACCTAGACTAGTCGCCGCATTTCTAAGTATGGACACTAATAGGCCTTGTTCATACGAACATTTTGGTATACCACACTTATATCCTATCAGTTTTTTGTGGAGTTGCTCCATGAAAATGCGATTCACCACTGGTGGTCAGTAAACAAAATTTGAATTTCTGGAATACCTAGACTAGTCGCCGCATTTCTAAGTATGGACGCTAATAGGCCTTATTCATACGAACATTTTGGTATACCACACTTATATCCTATCAGTTTTTTGTGGAGTTGCTCCATGAAAATGTGATTCACCACTGGTGGTCAGTAAACAAAATTTGAATTTCTGGAATACCTAGACTAGTCGGCGCATTTCTAAGTATGGACACTAATAGGCCTTATCCATACGAACATTTTGGTATACCACACTTATATCCTATCAGTTTTTTGTGGAGTTGCTCCATGAAAATGCGATTCACCACTGGTGGTCAGTAAACAAAATTTGAATTTCTGGAATACCTAGACTAGTCGCCGCATTTCTAAGTATGGACACTAATAGGCCTTATCCATACGAGCATTTTGGTGTATCACACTTATATCCTATTAGTTTTTTGTGGAGTTGCTCCATGAAAATGTGATTCACCACTGGTGGTCGGTAAACAAAATCTGAATTTGTGGAATACCTAGACCAGTCGCCGCATTTCTAAGTATGAACACTAATAGGCCTTATCCATACGAGCATTTTGGTGTATCACACTTATATCCTATCACTTTTTTGTGGAGTTGCTCCATGAAAATGCGATTCACAACTGGTGGTCAGTAAACAAAATTTGAATTTCTGGAATACCTAGACTAGTCGCCGCATTTCTAAGTATGGACACTAATAGGCCTTATTCATACGAACATTTTGGTATACCACACTTATATCCTATCAGTTTTTTGTGGAGTTGCTCCATGAAAATGCGATTCACCACTGGTGGTCGGTAAACAAAATCTGAATTTGTGGAATACCTAGACTAGTCGCCGCATTTCTAAGTATGGACGCTAATAGGCCTTATTCATACGAACATTTTGGTATACCACACTTATATCCTATCAGTTTTTTGTGGAGTTGCTCCATGAAAATGCGATTCACCACTGGTGGTCAGTAAACAAAATTTGAATTTCTGGAATACCTAGACTAGTCGCCGCATTTCTAAGTATGGACGCTAATAGGCCTTATTCATACGAACATTTTGGTATACCACACTTATATCCTATCAGTTTTTTGTGGAGTTGCTCCATGAAAATGCGATTCACCACTGGTGGTCAGTAAACAAAATTTGAATTTCTGGAATACCTAGACTAGTCGCCGCATTTCTAAGTATGGACACTAATAGGCCTTATTCATACGAACATTTTGGTATACCACACTTATATCCTATCAGATTTTTGTGGAGTTGCTCCATGAAAATGCGATTCACCACTGGTGGTCAGTAAACAAAATTTGAATTTCTGGAATACCTAGACTAGTCGCCGCATTTCTAAGTATGGACGCTAATAGGCCTTATTCATACGAACATTTTGGTATACCACACTTATATCCTATCAGTTTTTTGTGGAGTTGCTCCATGAAAATGTGATTCACCACTGGTGGTCAGTAAACAAAATTTGAATTTCTGGAATACCTAGACTAGTCGCCGCATTTCTAAGTATGGACACTAATAGGCCTTATTCATACGAACATTTTGGTATACCACACTTATATCCTATCAGATTTTTGTGGAGTTGCTCCATGAAAATGCGATTCACCACTGGTGGTCGGTAAACAAAATCTGAATTTGTGGAATACCTAGACCAGTCGCCGCATTTCTAAGTATGGACACTAATAGGCCTTATTCATACGAACATTTTGGTATACCACACTTATATCCTATCAGTTTTTTGTGGAGTTGCTCCACGAAAATGCGATACACCACTGGTGGTCGGTAAACAAAATTTTAATTTCTGGAATACCTAGACTAGTCGCCGCATTTCTAAGTATGGACACTAATAGGCCTTATCCATACGAGCATTTTGGTGTATTACACTTATATCCTATCAGTTTTTTGTGGAGTTGCTCCATGAAAATGCGATTCACCACTGGTGGTCAGTAAACAAAATTTTAATTTCTGGAATACCTAGACTAGTCGCCGCATTTCTAAGTAAGGACACTAATAGGCCTTATTCATACGAACATTTTGGTATACCACACTTATATCCTATCAGTTTTTTGTGGAGTTGCTCCATGAAAATGTGATTCACCACTGGTGGTCGGTAAACAAAATCTGAATTTGTGGAATACCTAGACTAGTCGCCGCATTTCTAAGTATGGACGCTAATAGGCCTTATTCATACAAACATTTTGGTATACCACACTTATATCCTATCAGTTTTTTGTGGAGTTGCTCCATGAAAATGTGATTCACCACTGGTGGTCAGTGAACAAAATTTGAATTTCTGGAATACCTAGACTAGTCGCCGCATTTCTAAGTATGGACACTAATAGGCCTTATTCATCCGAACATTTTGGTATACCACACTTATATCCTATCAGTTTTTTGTGGAGTTGCTCCATGAAAATGCGATTCACCACTGGTGGTCAGTAAACAAAATTTTAATTTCTGGAATACCTAGACTAGTCGCCACATTTCTAAGTATGGACACTAATAGGCCTTATCCATACGAGCATTTTGGTGTATCACACTTATATCCTATCAGTTTTTTGTGGAGTTGCTCCATGAAAATGTGATTCACCACTGGTGGTCGGTAAACAAAATCTGAATTTGTGGAATACCTAGACCAGTCGCCGCATTTCTAAGTATGGACACTAATAGGCCTTATTCATACGAACATTTTGGTATACCACACTTATATCCTATCAGTTTTTTGTGGAGTTGCTCCATGAAAATGTGATTCACCACTGGTGGTCGGTAAACAAAATCTGAATTTGTGGAATACCTAGACTAGTCGCCGCATTTCTAAGTATGGACGCTAATAGGCCTTATTCATACAAACATTTTGGTATACCACACTTATATCCTATCAGTTTTTTGTGGAGTTGCTCCATGAAAATGTGATTCACCACTGGTGGTCAGTGAACAAAATTTGAATTTCTGGAATACCTAGACTAGTCGCCGCATTTCTAAGTATGGACACTAATAGGCCTTATTCATCCGAACATTTTGGTATACCACACTTATATCCTATCAGTTTTTTGTGGAGTTGCTCCATGAAAATGCGATTCACCACTGGTGGTCAGTAAACAAAATTTGGATTTCTGGAATACCTAGACTAGTCGCCGCATTTCTAAGTATGGACACTAATAGGCCTTATTCATACGAACATTTTGGTATACCACACTTATATCCTATCAGTTTTTTGTGGAGTTGCTCCATGAAAATGTGATTCACCACTGGTGGTCGGTAAACAAAATCTGAATTTGTGGAATACCTAGACTAGTCGCCGCATTTCTAAGTATGGACACTAATAGGCCTTGTTCATACGAACATTTTGGTATACCACACTTATATCCTATCAGTTTTTTGTGGAGTTGCTCCATGAAAATACGATTCACCACTGGTGGTCAGTAAACAAAATTTGAATTTCTGGAATACCTAGACTAGTCGCCGCATTTCTAAGTATGGACGCTAATAGGCCTTATTCATACGAACATTTTGGTATACCACACTTATATCCTATCAGTTTTTTGTGGAGTTGCTCCATGAAAATGTGATTCACCACTGGTGGTCAGTAAACAAAATTTGAATTTCTGGAATACCTAGACTAGTCGCCGCATTTCTAAGTATGGACACTAATAGGCCTTATTCATACGAACATTTTGGTATACCACACTTATATCCTATCAGTTTTTTGTGGAGTTGCTCCATGAAAATGCGATTCACCACTGGTGGTCAGTAAACAAAATTTGAATTTCTGGAATACCTAGACTAGTCGCCGCATTTCTAAGTATGGACACTAATAGGCCTTATTCATACGAACATTTTGGTATACCACACTTATATCCTATCAGTTTTTTGTGGAGTTGCTCCATGAAAATGTGATTCACCACTGGTGGTCGGTAAACAAAATCTGAATTTGTGGAATACCTAGACTAGTCGCCGCATTTCTAAGTATGGACACTAATAGGCCTTATTCATACGAACATTTTGGTATACCACACTTATATCCTATCAGTTTTTTGTGGAGTTGCTCCATGAAAATGCGATTCACCACTGGTGGTCAGTAAACAAAATTTGAATTTCTGGAATACCTAGACTAGTCGCCGCATTTCTAAGTATGGACACTAATAGGCCTTATTCATATGAACATTTTGGTATACCACACTTATATCCTATCAGTTTTTTGTGGAGTTGCTCCATGAAAATGCGATTCACCACTGGTGGTCAGTAAACAAAATTTGAATTTCTGGAATACCTAGACTAGTCGCCGCATTTCTAAGTATGGACACTAATAGGCCTTATCCATACGAACATTTTGGTATACCACACTTATATCCTATCAGTTTTTTGTGGAGTTGCTCCATGAAAATGTGATTCACCACTGGTGGTCAGTAAACAAAATTTGAATTTCTGGAATACCTAGACTAGTCGCCGCATTTCTAAGTATGGACACTAATAGGCCTTATTCATACGAACATTTTGGTATACCACACTTATATCCTATCAGTTTTTTGTGGAGTTGCTCCATGAAAATGTGATTCACCACTGGTGGTCGGTAAACAAAATTTTAATTTCTGGAATACCTAGACTAGTCGCCGCATTTCTAAGTATGGACACTAATAGGCCTTATTCATACGAACATTTTGGTATACCACACTTATATCCTATCAGTTTTTTGTGGAGTTGCTCCATGAAAATGCGATTCACCACTGGTGGTCAGTAAACAAAATTTGAATTTCTGGAATACCTAGACTAGTCGCCGCATTTCTAAGTATGGACACTAATAGGCCTTATTCATACGAACATTTTGGTATACCACACTTATATCCTATCAGTTTTTTGTGGAGTTGCTCCATGAAAATGCGATTCACCACTGGTGGTCAGTAAACAAAATTTGAATTTCTGGAATACCTAGACTAGTCGCCGCATTTCTAAGTATGGACACTAATAGGCCTTATCCATACGAGCATTTTGGTGTATCACACTTATATCCTATCAGTTTTTTGTGGAGTTGCTCCATGAAAATGTGATTCACCACTGGTGGTCGGTAAACAAAATCTGAATTTGTGGAATACCTAGACCAGTCGCCGCATTTCTAAGTATGAACACTAATAGGCCTTATCCATACGAGCATTTTGGTGTATCACACTTATATCCTATCAGTTTTTTGTGGAGTTGCTCCATGAAAATGCGATTCACAACTGGTGGTCAGTAAACAAAATTTGAATTTCTGGAATACCTAGACTAGTCGCCGCATTTCTAAGTATGGACACTAATAGGCCTTATTCATACGAACATTTTGGTATACCACACTTATATCCTATCAGTTTTTTGTGGAGTTGCTTCATGAAAATGCGATTCACCACTGGTGGTCAGTAAACAAAATTTGAATTTCTGGAATACCTAGACTAGTCGCCGCATTTCTAGGTATGGACACTAATAGGCCTTATTCATACGAACATTTTGGTATACCACACTTATATCCTATCAGTTTTTTGTGGAGTTGCTCCATGAAAATGTGATTCACCACTGGTGGTCGGTAAACAAAATCTGAATTTGTGGAATACCTAGACTAGTCGCCGCATTTCTAAGTATGGACACTAATAGGCCTTGTTCATACGAACATTTTGGTATACCACACTTATATCCTATCAGTTTTTTGTGGAGTTGCTCCATGAAAATGCGATTCACCACTGGTGGTCAGTAAACAAAATTTGAATTTCTGGAATACCTAGACTAGTCGCCGCATTTCTAAGTATGGACGCTAATAGGCCTTATTCATACGAACATTTTGGTATACCACACTTATATCCTATCAGTTTTTTGTGGAGTTGCTCCATGAAAATGTGATTCACCACTGGTGGTCAGTAAACAAAATTTGAATTTCTGGAATACCTAGACTAGTCGGCGCATTTCTAAGTATGGACACTAATAGGCCTTATCCATACGAACATTTTGGTATACCACACTTATATCCTATCAGTTTTTTGTGGAGTTGCTCCATGAAAATGCGATTCACCACTGGTGGTCAGTAAACAAAATTTGAATTTCTGGAATACCTAGACTAGTCGCCGCATTTCTAAGTATGGACACTAATAGGCCTTATCCATACGAGCATTTTGGTGTATCACACTTATATCCTATTAGTTTTTTGTGGAGTTGCTCCATGAAAATGTGATTCACCACTGGTGGTCGGTAAACAAAATCTGAATTTGTGGAATACCTAGACCAGTCGCCGCATTTCTAAGTATGAACACTAATAGGCCTTATCCATACGAGCATTTTGGTGTATCACACTTATATCCTATCAGTTTTTTGTGGAGTTGCTCCATGAAAATGCGATTCACCACTGGTGGTCGGTAAACAAAATCTGAATTTGTGGAATACCTAGACTAGTCGCCGCATTTCTAAGTATGGACGCTAATAGGCCTTATTCATACGAACATTTTGGTATACCACACTTATATCCTATCAGTTTTTTGTGGAGTTGCTCCATGAAAATGCGATTCACCACTGGTGGTCAGTAAACAAAATTTGAATTTCTGGAATACCTAGACTAGTCGCCGCATTTCTAAGTATGGACGCTAATAGGCCTTATTCATACGAACATTTTGGTATACCACACTTATATCCTATCAGTTTTTTGTGGAGTTGCTCCATGAAAATGCGATTCACCACTGGTGGTCAGTAAACAAAATTTGAATTTCTGGAATACCTAGACTAGTCGCCGCATTTCTAAGTATGGACACTAATAGGCCTTATTCATACGAACATTTTGGTATACCACACTTATATCCTATCAGATTTTTGTGGAGTTGCTCCATGAAAATGCGATTCACCACTGGTGGTCAGTAAACAAAATTTGAATTTCTGGAATACCTAGACTAGTCGCCGCATTTCTAAGTATGGACGCTAATAGGCCTTATTCATACGAACATTTTGGTATACCACACTTATATCCTATCAGTTTTTTGTGGAGTTGCTCCATGAAAATGTGATTCACCACTGGTGGTCAGTAAACAAAATTTGAATTTCTGGAATACCTAGACTAGTCGCCGCATTTCTAAGTATGGACACTAATAGGCCTTATTCATACGAACATTTTGGTATACCACACTTATATCCTATCAGATTTTTGTGGAGTTGCTCCATGAAAATGCGATTCACCACTGGTGGTCGGTAAACAAAATCTGAATTTGTGGAATACCTAGACCAGTCGCCGCATTTCTAAGTATGGACACTAATAGGCCTTATTCATACGAACATTTTGGTATACCACACTTATATCCTATCAGTTTTTTGTGGAGTTGCTCCACGAAAATGCGATACACCACTGGTGGTCGGTAAACAAAATTTTAATTTCTGGAATACCTAGACTAGTCGCCGCATTTCTAAGTATGGACACTAATAGGCCTTATCCATACGAGCATTTTGGTGTATTACACTTATATCCTATCAGTTTTTTGTGGAGTTGCTCCATGAAAATGCGATTCACCACTGGTGGTCAGTAAACAAAATTTTAATTTCTGGAATACCTAGACTAGTCGCCGCATTTCTAAGTAAGGACACTAATAGGCCTTATTCATACGAACATTTTGGTATACCACACTTATATCCTATCAGTTTTTTGTGGAGTTGCTCCATGAAAATGTGATTCACCACTGGTGGTCGGTAAACAAAATCTGAATTTGTGGAATACCTAGACTAGTCGCCGCATTTCTAAGTATGGACGCTAATAGGCCTTATTCATACAAACATTTTGGTATACCACACTTATATCCTATCAGTTTTTTGTGGAGTTGCTCCATGAAAATGTGATTCACCACTGGTGGTCAGTGAACAAAATTTGAATTTCTGGAATACCTAGACTAGTCGCCGCATTTCTAAGTATGGACACTAATAGGCCTTATTCATCCGAACATTTTGGTATACCACACTTATATCCTATCAGTTTTTTGTGGAGTTGCTCCATGAAAATGCGATTCACCACTGGTGGTCAGTAAACAAAATTTTAATTTCTGGAATACCTAGACTAGTCGCCACATTTCTAAGTATGGACACTAATAGGCCTTATCCATACGAGCATTTTGGTGTATCACACTTATATCCTATCAGTTTTTTGTGGAGTTGCTCCATGAAAATGTGATTCACCACTGGTGGTCGGTAAACAAAATCTGAATTTGTGGAATACCTAGACCAGTCGCCGCATTTCTAAGTATGGACACTAATAGGCCTTATTCATACGAACATTTTGGTATACCACACTTATATCCTATCAGTTTTTTGTGGAGTTGCTCCATGAAAATGCGATTCACCACTGGTGGTCAGTAAACAAAATTTGAATTTCTGGAATACCTAGACTAGTCGCCACATTTCTAAGTATGGACACTAATAGGCCTTATCCATACGAGCATTTTGGTGTATCACACTTATATCCTATCAGTTTTTTGTGGAGTTGCTCCATGAAAATGCGATTCACAACTGGTGGTCAGTAAACAAAATTTGAATTTCTGGAATACCTAGACCAGTCGCCGCATTTCTAAGTATGGACACTAATAGGCCTTATTCATATGAACATTTTGGTATACCACACTTATATCCTATCAGTTTTTTGTGGAGTTGCTCCATGAAAATGCGATTCACCACTGGTGGTCAGTAAACAAAATTTGAATTTCTGGAATACCTAGACTAGTCGCCGCATTTCTAAGTATGGACACTAATAGGCCTTATTCATACGAACATTTTGGTATACCACACTTATATCCTATCAGTTTTTTGTGGAGTTGCTCCATGAAAATGTGATTCACCACTGGTGGTCGGTAAACAAAATCTGAATTTGTGGAATACCTAGACTAGTCGCCGCATTTCTAAGTATGGACACTAATAGGCCTTGTTCATACGAACATTTTGGTATACCACACTTATATCCTATCAGTTTTTTGTGGAGTTGCTCCATGAAAATACGATTCACCACTGGTGGTCAGTAAACAAAATTTGAATTTCTGGAATACCTAGACTAGTCGCCGCATTTCTAAGTATGGACACTAATAGGCCTTATCCATACGAACATTTTGGTATACCACACTTATATCCTATCAGTTTTTTGTGGAGTTGCTCCATGAAAATGCGATTCACCACTGGTGGTCAGTAAACAAAATTTGAATTTCTGGAATACCTAGACTAGTCGCCGCATTTCTAAGTATGGACACTAATAGGCCTTATTCATACGAACATTTTGGTATACCACACTTATATCCTATCAGTTTTTTGTGGAGTTGCTCCATGAAAATGTGATTCACCACTGGTGGTCAGTAAACAAAATTTGAATTTCTGGAATACCTAGACTAGTCGGCGCATTTCTAAGTATGGACACTAATAGGCCTTATCCATACGAACATTTTGGTATACCACACTTATATCCTATCAGTTTTTTGTGGAGTTGCTCCATGAAAATACGATTCACCACTGGTGGTCAGTAAACAAAATTTGAATTTCTGGAATACCTAGACTAGTCGCCGCATTTCTAAGTATGGACACTAATAGGCCTTATCCATACGAACATTTTGGTATACCACACTTATATCCTATCAGTTTTTTGTGGAGTTGCTCCATGAAAATGCGATTCACCACTGGTGGTCAGTAAACAAAATTTGAATTTCTGGAATACCTAGACTAGTCGCCGCATTTCTAAGTATGGACACTAATAGGCCTTATTCATACGAACATTTTGGTATACCACACTTATATCCTATCAGTTTTTTGTGGAGTTGCTCCATGAAAATGCGATTCACCACTGGTGGTCAGTAAACAAAATTTGAATTTCTGGAATACCTAGACTAGTCGCCGCATTTCTAAGTATGGACGCTAATAGGCCTTATTCATACGAACATTTTGGTATACCACACTTATATCCTATCAGTTTTTTGTGGAGTTGCTCCATGAAAATGTGATTCACCACTGGTGGTCAGTAAACAAAATTTGAATTTCTGGAATACCTAGACTAGTCGCCGCATTTCTAAGTATGGACACTAATAGGCCTTATTCATACGAACATTTTGGTATACCACACTTATATCCTATCAGTTTTTTGTGGAGTTGCTCCATGAAAATGCGATTCACCACTGGTGGTCAGTAAACAAAATTTGAATTTCTGGAATACCTAGACTAGTCGCCGCATTTCTAAGTATGGGCACTAATAGGCCTTATTCATACGAACATTTTGGTATACCACACTTATATCCTATCAGTTTTTTGTGGAGTTGCTCCATGAAAATGTGATTCACCACTGGTGGTCGGTAAACAAAATCTGAATTTGTGGAATACCTAGACTAGTCGCCGCATTTCTAAGTATGGACACTAATAGGCCTTATTCATACGAACATTTTGGTATACCACACTTATATCCTATCAGTTTTTTGTGGAGTTGCTCCATGAAAATGCGATTCACCACTGGTGGTCAGTAAACAAAATTTGAATTTCTGGAATACCTAGACTAGTCGCCGCATTTCTAAGTATGGACACTAATAGGCCTTATTCATATGAACATTTTGGTATACCACACTTATATCCTATCAGTTTTTTGTGGAGTTGCTCCATGAAAATGCGATTCACCACTGGTGGTCAGTAAACAAAATTTGAATTTCTGGAATACCTAGACTAGTCGCCGCATTTCTAAGTATGGACACTAATAGGCCTTATCCATACGAACATTTTGGTATACCACACTTATATCCTATCAGTTTTTTGTGGAGTTGCTCCATGAAAATGTGATTCACCACTGGTGGTCAGTAAACAAAATTTGAATTTCTGGAATACCTAGACTAGTCGCCGCATTTCTAAGTATGGACACTAATAGGCCTTATTCATACGAACATTTTGGTATACCACACTTATATCCTATCAGTTTTTTGTGGAGTTGCTCCATGAAAATGTGATTCACCACTGGTGGTCGGTAAACAAAATTTTAATTTCTGGAATACCTAGACTAGTCGCCGCATTTCTAAGTATGGACACTAATAGGCATTATTCATACGAACATTTTGGTATACCACACTTATATCCTGTCAGTTTTTTGTGGAGTTGCTCCATGAAAATGCGATTCACCACTGGTGGTCAGTAAACAAAATTTGAATTTCTGGAATACCTAGACTAGTCGCCGCATTTCTAAGTATGGACACTAATAGGCCTTATTCATGCGAACATTTTGGTATACCACACTTATATCCTATCAGTTTTTTGTGGAGTTGCTCCATGAAAATGCGATTCACCACTGGTGGTCAGTAAACAAAATTTGAATTTCTGGAATACCTAGACTAGTCGCCGCATTTCTAAGTATGGACACTAATAGGCCTTATCCATACGAGCATTTTGGTGTATCACACTTATATCCTATCAGTTTTTTGTGGAGTTGCTCCATGAAAATGTGATTCACCACTGGTGGTCGGTAAACAAAATCTGAATTTGTGGAATACCTAGACCAGTCGCCGCATTTCTAAGTATGAACACTAATAGGCCTTATCCATACGAGCATTTTGGTGTATCACACTTATATCCTATCAGTTTTTTGTGGAGTTGCTCCATGAAAATGCGATTCACAACTGGTGGTCAGTAAACAAAATTTGAATTTCTGGAATACCTAGACTAGTCGCCGCATTTCTAAGTATGGACACTAATAGGCCTTATTCATACCAACATTTTGGTATACCACACTTATATCCTATCAGTTTTTTGTGGAGTTGCTCCATGAAAATGCGATTCACCACTGGTGGTCAGTAAACAAAATTTGAATTTCTGGAATACCTAGACTAGTCGCCGCATTTCTAAGTATGGACACTAATAGGCCTTATTCATACGAACATTTTGGTATACCACACTTATATCCTATCAGTTTTTTGTGGAGTTGCTCCATGAAAATGTGATTCACCACTGGTGGTCGGTAAACAAAATCTGAATTTGTGGAATACCTAGACTAGTCGCCGCATTTCTAAGTATGGACACTAATAGGCCTTGTTCATACGAACATTTTGGTATACCACACTTATATCCTATCAGTTTTTTGTGGAGTTGCTCCATGAAAATGCGATTCACCACTGGTGGTCAGTAAACAAAATTTGAATTTCTGGAATACCTAGACTAGTCGCCGCATTTCTAAGTATGGACGCTAATAGGCCTTATTCATACGAACATTTTGGTATACCACACTTATATCCTATCAGTTTTTTGTGGAGTTGCTCCATGTAAATGTGATTCACCACTGGTGGTCAGTAAACAAAATTTGAATTTCTGGAATACCTAGACTAGTCGCCGCATTTCTAAGTATGGACACTAATAGGCCTTATTCATACGAACATTTTGGTATACCACACTTATATCCCATCAGTTTTTTGTGGAGTTGCTCCATGAAAATGTGATTCACCACTGGTGGTCAGTAAACAAAATTTGAATTTCTGGAATACCTAGACTAGTCGGCGCATTTCTAAGTATGGACACTAATAGGCCTTATCCATACGAACATTTTGGTATACCACACTTATATCCTATCAGTTTTTTGTGGAGTTGCTCCATGAAAATACGATTCACCACTGGTGGTCAGTAAACAAAATTTGAATTTCTGGAATACCTAGACTAGTCGCCGCATTTCTAAGTATGGACACTAATAGGCCTTATCCATACGAACATTTTGGTATACCACACTTATATCCTATCAGTTTTTTGTGGAGTTGCTCCATGAAAATGCGATTCACCACTGGTGGTCAGTAAACAAAATTTGAATTTCTGGAATACCTAGACTAGTCGCCGCATTTCTAAGTATGGACACTAATAGGCCTTGTTCATACGAACATTTTGGTATACCACACTTATATCCTATCAGTTTTTTGTGGAGTTGCTCCATGAAAATGCGATTCACCACTGGTGGTCAGTAAACAAAATTTGAATTTCTGGAATACCTAGACTAGTCGCCGCATTTCTAAGTATGGACGCTAATAGGCCTTATTCATACGAACATTTTGGTATACCACACTTATATCCTATCAGTTTTTTGTGGAGTTGCTCCATGAAAATGTGATTCACCACTGGTGGTCAGTAAACAAAATTTGAATTTCTGGAATACCTAGACTAGTCGCCGCATTTCTAAGTATGGACACTAATAGGCCTTATTCATACGAACATTTTGGTATACCACACTTATATCCTATCAGTTTTTTGTGGAGTTGCTCCATGAAAATGCGATTCACCACTGGTGGTCAGTAAACAAAATTTGAATTTCTGGAATACCTAGACTAGTCGCCGCATTTCTAAGTATGGACACTAATAGGCCTTATTCATACGAACATTTTGGTATACCACACTTATATCCTATCAGTTTTTTGTGGAGTTGCTCCATGAAAATGTGATTCACCACTGGTGGTCGGTAAACAAAATCTGAATTTGTGGAATACCTAGACTAGTCGCCGCATTTCTAAGTATGGACACTAATAGGCCTTATTCATACGAACATTTTGGTATACCACACTTATATCCTATCAGTTTTTTGTGGAGTTGCTCCATGAAAATGCGATTCACCACTGGTGGTCAGTAAACAAAATTTGAATTTCTGGAATACCTAGACTAGTCGCCGCATTTCTAAGTATGGACACTAATAGGCCTTATTCATATGAACATTTTGGTATACCACACTTATATCCTATCAGTTTTTTGTGGAGTTGCTCCATGAAAATGCGATTCACCACTGGTGGTCAGTAAACAAAATTTGAATTTCTGGAATACCTAGACTAGTCGCCGCATTTCTAAGTATGGACACTAATAGGCCTTATCCATACGAACATTTTGGTATACCACACTTATATCCTATCAGTTTTTTGTGGAGTTGCTCCATGAAAATGTGATTCACCACTGGTGGTCAGTAAACAAAATTTGAATTTCTGGAATACCTAGACTAGTCGCCGCATTTCTAAGTATGGACACTAATAGGCCTTATTCATACGAACATTTTGGTATACCACACTTATATCCTATCAGTTTTTTGTGGAGTTGCTCCATGAAAATGTGATTCACCACTGGTGGTCGGTAAACAAAATTTTAATTTCTGGAATACCTAGACTAGTCGCCGCATTTCTAAGTATGGACACTAATAGGCCTTATTCATACGAACATTTTGGTATACCACACTTATATCCTATCAGTTTTTTGTGGAGTTGCTCCATGAAAATGCGATTCACCACTGGTGGTCAGTAAACAAAATTTGAATTTCTGGAATACCTAGACTAGTCGCCGCATTTCTAAGTATGGACACTAATAGGCCTTATTCATACGAACATTTTGGTATACCACACTTATATCCTATCAGTTTTTTGTGGAGTTGCTCCATGAAAATGCGATTCACCACTGGTGGTCAGTAAACAAAATTTGAATTTCTGGAATACCTAGACTAGTCGCCGCATTTCTAAGTATGGACACTAATAGGCCTTATCCATACGAGCATTTTGGTGTATCACACTTATATCCTATCAGTTTTTTGTGGAGTTGCTCCATGAAAATGTGATTCACCACTGGTGGTCGGTAAACAAAATCTGAATTTGTGGAATACCTAGACCAGTCGCCGCATTTCTAAGTATGAACACTAATAGGCCTTATCCATACGAGCATTTTGGTGTATCACACTTATATCCTATCAGTTTTTTGTGGAGTTGCTCCATGAAAATGCGATTCACAACTGGTGGTCAGTAAACAAAATTTGAATTTCTGGAATACCTAGACTAGTCGCCGCATTTCTAAGTATGGACACTAATAGGCCTTATTCATACGAACATTTTGGTATACCACACTTATATCCTATCAGTTTTTTGTGGAGTTGCTCCATGAAAATGCGATTCACCACTGGTGGTCAGTAAACAAAATTTGAATTTCTGGAATACCTAGACTAGTCGCCGCATTTCTAAGTATGGACGCTAATAGGCCTTATTCATACGAACATTTTGGTATACCACACTTATATCCTATCAGTTTTTTGTGGAGTTGCTCCATGAAAATGTGATTCACCACTGGTGGTCGGTAAACAAAATCTGAATTTGTGGAATACCTAGACTAGTCGCCGCATTTCTAAGTATGGACACTAATAGGCCTTGTTCATACGAACATTTTGGTATACCACACTTATATCCTATCAGTTTTTTGTGGAGTTGCTCCATGAAAATGCGATTCACCACTGGTGGTCAGTAAACAAAATTTGAATTTCTGGAATACCTAGACTAGTCGCCGCATTTCTAAGTATGGACGCTAATAGGCCTTATTCATACGAACATTTTGGTATACCACACTTATATCCTATCAGTTTTTTGTGGAGTTGCTCCATGTAAATGTGATTCACCACTGGTGGTCAGTAAACAAAATTTGAATTTCTGGAATACCTAGACTAGTCGCCGCATTTCTAAGTATGGACACTAATAGGCCTTATTCATACGAACATTTTGGTATACCACACTTATATCCTATCAGTTTTTTGTGGAGTTGCTCCATGAAAATGCGATTCACCACTGGTGGTCAGTAAACAAAATTTGAATTTCTGGAATACCTAGACTAGTCGCCGCATTTCTAAGTATGGACACTAATAGGCCTTATTCATACGAACATTTTGGTATACCACACTTATATCCTATCAGTTTTTTGTGGAGTTGCTCCATGAAAATGTGATTCACCACTGGTGGTCGGTAAACAAAATCTGAATTTGTGGAATACCTAGACTAGTCGCCGCATTTCTAAGTATGGACACTAATAGGCCTTATTCATACGAACATTTTGGTATACCACACTTATATCCTATCAGTTTTTTGTGGAGTTGCTCCATGAAAATGCGATTCACCACTGGTGGTCAGTAAACAAAATTTGAATTTCTGGAATACCTAGACTAGTCGCCGCATTTCTAAGTATGGACACTAATAGGCCTTATTCATACGAACATTTTGGTATACCACACTTATATCCTATCAGTTTTTTGTGGAGTTGCTCCATGAAAATGTGATTCACCACTGGTGGTCAGTAAACAAAATTTGAATTTCTGGAATACCTAGACTAGTCGCCGCATTTCTAAGTATGGACACTAATAGGCCTTATCCATACGAACATTTTGGTATACCACACTTATATCCTATCAGTTTTTTGTGGAGTTGCTCCATGAAAATGCGATTCACCACTGGTGGTCAGTAAACAAAATTTGAATTTCTGGAATACCTAGACTAGTCGCCGCATTTCTAAGTATGGACACTAATAGGCCTTATCCATACGAACATTTTGGTATACCACACTTATATCCTATCAGTTTTTTGTGGAGTTGCTCCATGAAAATGCGATTCACCACTGGTGGTCAGTAAACAAAATTTGAATTTCTGGAATACCTAGACTAGTCGCCGCATTTCTAAGTATGGACACTAATAGGCCTTGTTCATACGAACATTTTGGTATACCACACTTATATCCTATCAGTTTTTTGTGGATTTGCTCCATGAAAATGCGATTCACCACTGGTGGTCAGTAAACAAAATTTGAATTTCTGGAATACCTAGACTAGTCGCCGCATTTCTAAGTATGGACACTAATAGGCCTTATTCATACGAACATTTTGGTATACCACACTTATATCCTATCAGTTTTTTGTGGAGTTGCTCCATGAAAATGTGATTCACCACTGGTGGTCGGTAAACAAAATTTTAATTTCTGGAATACCTAGACTAGTCGCCGCATTTCTAAGTATAGACACTAATAGGCCTTATCCATACGAGCATTTTGGTGTATTAATCTTATATCCTATCAGTTTTTTGTGGAGTTGCTCCATGAAAATGCGATTCACCACTGGTGGTCAGTAAACAAAATTTGAATTTCTGGAATACCTAGACTAGTCGCCGCATTTCTAAGTATGGACACTAATAGGCCTTATTCATACGAACATTTTGGTATACCACACTTATATCCTATCAGTTTTTTGTGGAGTTGCTCCATGAAAATGCGATTCACCACTGGTGGTCAGTAAACAAAATTTGAATTTCTGGAATACCTAGACTAGTCGCCGCATTTCTAAGTATGGACACTAATAGGCCTTATCCATACGAGCATTTTGGTGTATCACACTTATATCCTATCAGTTTTTTGTGGAGTTGCTCCATGAAAATGTGATTCACCACTGGTGGTCGGTAAACAAAATCTGAATTTGTGGAATACCTAGACCAGTCGCCGCATTTCTAAGTATAAACACTAATAGGCCTTATCCATACGAGCATTTTGGTGTATCACACTTATATCCTATCAGTTTTTTGTGGAGTTGCTCCATGAAAATGCGATTCACAACTGGTGGTCAGTAAACAAAATTTGAATTTCTGGAATACCTAGACTAGTCGCCGCATTTCTAAGTATGGACACTAATAGGCCTTATTCATACGAACATTTTGGTATACCACACTTATATCCTATCAGTTTTTTGTGGAGTTGCTCCATGAAAATGCGATTCACCACTGGTGGTCGGTAAACAAAATCTGAATTTGTGGAATACCTAGACTAGTCGCCGCATTTCTAAGTATGGACGCTAATAGGCCTTATTCATACGAACATTTTGGTATACCACACTTATATCCTATCAGTTTTTTGTGGAGTTGCTCCATGAAAATGCGATTCACCACTGGTGGTCAGTAAACAAAATTTGAATTTCTGGAATACCTAGACTAGTCGCCGCATTTCTAAGTATGGACGCTAATAGGCCTTATTCATACGAACATTTTGGTATACCACACTTATATCCTATCAGTTTTTTGTGGAGTTGCTCCATGAAAATGTGATTCACCACTGGTGGTCAGTAAACAAAATTTGAATTTCTGGAATACCTAGACTAGTCGCCGCATTTCTAAGTATGGACACTAATAGGCCTTATTCATACGAACATTTTGGTATACCACACTTATATCCTATCAGATTTTTGTGGAGTTGCTCCATGAAAATGCGATTCACCACTGGTGGTCGGTAAACAAAATCTGAATTTGTGGAATACCTAGACCAGTCGCCGCATTTCTAAGTATGGACACTAATAGGCCTTATTCATACGAACATTTTGGTATACCACACTTATATCCTATCAGTTTTTTGTGGAGTTGCTCCACGAAAATGCGATACACCACTGGTGGTCGGTAAACAAAATTTTAATTTCTGGAATACCTAGACTAGTCGCCGCATTTCTAAGTATGGACACTAATAGGCCTTATCCATACGAGCATTTTGGTGTATTACACTTATATCCTATCAGTTTTTTGTGGAGTTGCTCCATGAAAATGCGATTCACCACTGGTGGTCAGTAAACAAAATTTTAATTTCTGGAATACCTAGACTAGTCGCCGCATTTCTAAGTAAGGACACTAATAGGCCTTATTCATACGAACATTTTGGTATACCACACTTATATCCTATCAGTTTTTTGTGGAGTTGCTCCATGAAAATGTGATTCACCACTGGTGGTCGGTAAACAAAATCTGAATTTGTGGAATACCTAGACTAGTCGCCGCATTTCTAAGTATGGACGCTAATAGGCCTTATTCATACAAACATTTTGGTATACCACACTTATATCCTATCAGTTTTTTGTGGAGTTGCTCCATGAAAATGCGATTCACCACTGGTGGTCAGTAAACAAAATTTGAATTTCTGGAATACCTAGACTAGTCGCCGCATTTCTAAGTATGGACGCTAATAGGCCTTATTCATACGAACATTTTGGTATACCACACTTATATCCTATCAGTTTTTTGTGGAGTTGCTCCATGAAAATGTGATTCACCACTGGTGGTCAGTAAACAAAATTTGAATTTCTGGAATACCTAGACTAGTCGCCGCATTTCTAAGTATGGACACTAATAGGCCTTATTCATACGAACATTTTGGTATACCACACTTATATCCTATCAGATTTTTGTGGAGTTGCTCCATGAAAATGCGATTCACCACTGGTGGTCAGTAAACAAAATTTGAATTTCTGGAATACCTAGACTAGTCGCCGCATTTCTAAGTATGGACGCTAATAGGCCTTATTCATACGAACATTTTGGTATACCACACTTATATCCTATCAGTTTTTTGTGGAGTTGCTCCATGAAAATGTGATTCACCACTGGTGGTCAGTAAACAAAATTTGAATTTCTGGAATACCTAGACTAGTCGCCGCATTTCTAAGTATGGACACTAATAGGCCTTATTCATACGAACATTTTGGTATACCACACTTATATCCTATCAGATTTTTGTGGAGTTGCTCCATGAAAATGCGATTCACCACTGGTGGTCGGTAAACAAAATCTGAATTTGTGGAATACCTAGACCAGTCGCCGCATTTCTAAGTATGGACACTAATAGGCCTTATTCATACGAACATTTTGGTATACCACACTTATATCCTATCAGTTTTTTGTGGAGTTGCTCCACGAAAATGCGATACACCACTGGTGGTCGGTAAACAAAATTTTAATTTCTGGAATACCTAGACTAGTCGCCGCATTTCTAAGTATGGACACTAATAGGCCTTATCCATACGAGCATTTTGGTGTATTACACTTATATCCTATCAGTTTTTTGTGGAGTTGCTCCATGAAAATGCGATTCACCACTGGTGGTCAGTAAACAAAATTTTAATTTCTGGAATACCTAGACTAGTCGCCGCATTTCTAAGTAAGGACACTAATAGGCCTTATTCATACGAACATTTTGGTATACCACACTTATATCCTATCAGTTTTTTGTGGAGTTGCTCCATGAAAATGTGATTCACCACTGGTGGTCGGTAAACAAAATCTGAATTTGTGGAATACCTAGACTAGTCGCCGCATTTCTAAGTATGGACGCTAATAGGCCTTATTCATACAAACATTTTGGTATACCACACTTATATCCTATCAGTTTTTTGTGGAGTTGCTCCATGAAAATGTGATTCACCACTGGTGGTCAGTGAACAAAATTTGAATTTCTGGAATACCTAGACTAGTCGCCGCATTTCTAAGTATGGACACTAATAGGCCTTATTCATCCGAACATTTTGGTATACCACACTTATATCCTATCAGTTTTTTGTGGAGTTGCTCCATGAAAATGCGATTCACCACTGGTGGTCAGTAAACAAAATTTTAATTTCTGGAATACCTAGACTAGTCGCCACATTTCTAAGTATGGACACTAATAGGCCTTATCCATACGAGCATTTTGGTGTATCACACTTATATCCTATCAGTTTTTTGTGGAGTTGCTCCATGAAAATGTGATTCACCACTGGTGGTCGGTAAACAAAATCTGAATTTGTGGAATACCTAGACCAGTCGCCGCATTTCTAAGTATGGACACTAATAGGCCTTATTCATACGAACATTTTGGTATACCACACTTATATCCTATCAGTTTTTTGTGGAGTTGCTCCATGAAAATGCGATTCACCACTGGTGGTCAGTAAACAAAATTTGAATTTCTGGAATACCTAGACTAGTCGCCACATTTCTAAGTATGGACACTAATAGGCCTTATCCATACGAGCATTTTGGTGTATCACACTTATATCCTATCAGTTTTTTGTGGAGTTGCTCCATGAAAATGCGATTCACAACTGGTGGTCAGTAAACAAAATTTGAATTTCTGGAATACCTAGACCAGTCGCCGCATTTCTAAGTATGGACACTAATAGGCCTTATTCATACGAACATTTTGGTATACCACACTTATATCCTATCAGTTTTTTGTGGAGTTGCTCCATGAAAATGCGATTCACCACTGGTGGTCAGTAAACAAAATTTGAATTTCTGGAATACCTAGACTAGTCGCCGCATTTCTAAGTATGGACACTAATAGGCCTTATTCATACGAACATTTTGGTATACCACACTTATATCCTATCAGTTTTTTGTGGAGTTGCTCCATGAAAATGTGATTCACCACTGGTGGTCGGTAAACAAAATCTGAATTTGTGGAATACCTAGACTAGTCGCCGCATTTCTAAGTATGGACACTAATAGGCCTTGTTCATACGAACATTTTGGTATACCACACTTATATCCTATCAGTTTTTTGTGGAGTTGCTCCATGAAAATACGATTCACCACTGGTGGTCAGTAAACAAAATTTGAATTTCTGGAATACCTAGACTAGTCGCCGCATTTCTAAGTATGGACACTAATAGGCCTTATCCATACGAACATTTTGGTATACCACACTTATATCCTATCAGTTTTTTGTGGAGTTGCTCCATGAAAATGCGATTCACCACTGGTGGTCAGTAAACAAAATTTGAATTTCTGGAATACCTAGACTAGTCGCCGCATTTCTAAGTATGGACACTAATAGGCCTTATTCATACGAACATTTTGGTATACCACACTTATATCCTATCAGTTTTTTGTGGAGTTGCTCCATGAAAATGTGATTCACCACTGGTGGTCAGTAAACAAAATTTGAATTTCTGGAATACCTAGACTAGTCGGCGCATTTCTAAGTATGGACACTAATAGGCCTTATCCATACGAACATTTTGGTATACCACACTTATATCCTATCAGTTTTTTGTGGAGTTGCTCCATGAAAATACGATTCACCACTGGTGGTCAGTAAACAAAATTTGAATTTCTGGAATACCTAGACTAGTCGCCGCATTTCTAAGTATGGACACTAATAGGCCTTATCCATACGAACATTTTGGTATACCACACTTATATCCTATCAGTTTTTTGTGGAGTTGCTCCATGAAAATGCGATTCACCACTGGTGGTCAGTAAACAAAATTTGAATTTCTGGAATACCTAGACTAGTCGCCGCATTTCTAAGTATGGACACTAATAGGCCTTGTTCATACGAACATTTTGGTATACCACACTTATATCCTATCAGTTTTTTGTGGAGTTGCTCCATGAAAATGCGATTCACCACTGGTGGTCAGTAAACAAAATTTGAATTTCTGGAATACCTAGACTAGTCGCCGCATTTCTAAGTATGGACGCTAACAGGCCTTATTCATACGAACATTTTGGTATACCACACTTATATCCTATCAGTTTTTTGTGGAGTTGCTCCATGAAAATGTGATTCACCACTGGTGGTCAGTAAACAAAATTTGAATTTCTGGAATACCTAGACTAGTCGCCGCATTTCTAAGTATGGACACTAATAGGCCTTATTCATACGAACATTTTGGTATACCACACTTATATCCTATCAGTTTTTTGTGGAGTTGCTCCATGAAAATGCGATTCACCACTGGTGGTCAGTAAACAAAATTTGAATTTCTGGAATACCTAGACTAGTCGCCGCATTTCTAAGTATGGACACTAATAGGCCTTATTCATACGAACATTTTGGTATACCACACTTATATCCTATCAGTTTTTTGTGGAGTTGCTCCATGAAAATGTGATTCACCACTGGTGGTCGGTAAACAAAATCTGAATTTGTGGAATACCTAGACTAGTCGCCGCATTTCTAAGTATGGACACTAATAGGCCTTATTCATACGAACATTTTGGTATACCACACTTATATCCTATCAGTTTTTTGTGGAGTTGCTCCATGAAAATGCGATTCACCACTGGTGGTCAGTAAACAAAATTTGAATTTCTGGAATACCTAGACTAGTCGCCGCATTTCTAAGTATGGACACTAATAGGCCTTATTCATATGAACATTTTGGTATACCACACTTATATCCTATCAGTTTTTTGTGGAGTTGCTCCATGAAAATGCGATTCACCACTGGTGGTCAGTAAACAAAATTTGAATTTCTGGAATACCTAGACTAGTCGCCGCATTTCTAAGTATGGACACTAATAGGCCTTATCCATACGAACATTTTGGTATACCACACTTATATCCTATCAGTTTTTTGTGGAGTTGCTCCATGAAAATGTGATTCACCACTGGTGGTCAGTAAACAAAATTTGAATTTCTGGAATACCTAGACTAGTCGCCGCATTTCTAAGTATGGACACTAATAGGCCTTATTCATACGAACATTTTGGTATACCACACTTATATCCTATCAGTTTTTTGTGGAGTTGCTCCATGAAAATGTGATTCACCACTGGTGGTCGGTAAACAAAATTTTAATTTCTGGAATACCTAGACTAGTCGCCGCATTTCTAAGTATGGACACTAATAGGCCTTATTCATACGAACATTTTGGTATACCACACTTATATCCTATCAGTTTTTTGTGGAGTTGCTCCATGAAAATGCGATTCACCACTGGTGGTCAGTAAACAAAATTTGAATTTCTGGAATACCTAGACTAGTCGCCGCATTTCTAAGTATGGACACTAATAGGCCTTATTCATACGAACATTTTGGTATACCACACTTATATCCTATCAGTTTTTTGTGGAGTTGCTCCATGAAAATGCGATTCACCACTGGTGGTCAGTAAACAAAATTTGAATTTCTGGAATACCTAGACTAGTCGCCGCATTTCTAAGTATGGACACTAATAGGCCTTATCCATACGAGCATTTTGGTGTATCACACTTATATCCTATCAGTTTTTTGTGGAGTTGCTCCATGAAAATGTGATTCACCACTGGTGGTCGGTAAACAAAATCTGAATTTGTGGAATACCTAGACCAGTCGCCGCATTTCTAAGTATGAACACTAATAGGCCTTATCCATACGAGCATTTTGGTGTATCACACTTATATCCTATCAGTTTTTTGTGGAGTTGCTCCATGAAAATGCGATTCACAACTGGTGGTCAGTAAACAAAATTTGAATTTCTGGAATACCTAGACTAGTCGCCGCATTTCTAAGTATGGACACTAATAGGCCTTATTCATACGAACATTTTGGTATACCACACTTATATCCTATCAGTTTTTTGTGGAGTTGCTCCATGAAAATGCGATTCACCACTGGTGGTCAGTAAACAAAATTTGAATTTCTGGAATACCTAGACTAGTCGCCGCATTTCTAAGTATGGACACTAATAGGCCTTATTCATACGAACATTTTGGTATACCACACTTATATCCTATCAGTTTTTTGTGGAGTTGCTCCATGAAAATGTGATTCACCACTGGTGGTCGGTAAACAAAATCTGAATTTGTGGAATACCTAGACTAGTCGCCGCATTTCTAAGTATGGACACTAATAGGCCTCGTTCATACGAACATTTTGGTATACCACACTTATATCCTATCAGTTTTTTGTGGAGTTGCTCCATGAAAATGCGATTCACCACTGGTGGTCAGTAAACAAAATTTGAATTTCTGGAATACCTAGACTAGTCGCCGCATTTCTAAGTATGGACGCTAATAGGCCTTATTCATACGAACATTTTGGTATACCACACTTATATCCTATCAGTTTTTTGTGGAGTTGCTCCATGAAAATGTGATTCACCACTGGTGGTCAGTAAACAAAATTTGAATTTCTGGAATACCTAGACTAGTCGCCGCATTTCTAAGTATGGACACTAATAGGCCTTATTCATACGAACATTTTGGTATACCACACTTATATCCTATCAGTTTTTTGTGGAGTTGCTCCATGAAAATGCGATTCACCACTGGTGGTCAGTAAACAAAATTTGAATTTCTGGAATACCTAGACTAGTCGCCGCATTTCTAAGTATGGACACTAATAGGCCTTATTCATACGAACATTTTGGTATACCACACTTATATCCTATCAGTTTTTTGTGGAGTTGCTCCATGAAAATGTGATTCACCACTGGTGGTCGGTAAACAAAATCTGAATTTGTGGAATACCTAGACTAGTCGCCGCATTTCTAAGTATGGACACTAATAGGCCTTATTCATACGAACATTTTGGTATACCACACTTATATCCTATCAGTTTTTTGTGGAGTTGCTCCATGAAAATGCGATTCACCACTGGTGGTCAGTAAACAAAATTTGAATTTCTGGAATACCTAGACTAGTCGCCGCATTTCTAAGTATGGACACTAATAGGCCTTATTCATACGAACATTTTGGTATACCACACTTATATCCTATCAGTTTTTTGTGGAGTTGCTCCATGAAAATGTGATTCACCACTGGTGGTCAGTAAACAAAATTTGAATTTCTGGAATACCTAGACTAGTCGCCGCATTTCTAAGTATGGACACTAATAGGCCTTATCCATACGAACATTTTGGTATACCACACTTATATCCTATCAGTTTTTTGTGGAGTTGCTCCATGAAAATGCGATTCACCACTGGTGGTCAGTAAACAAAATTTGAATTTCTGGAATACCTAGACTAGTCGCCGCATTTCTAAGTATGGACACTAATAGGCCTTATCCATACGAACATTTTGGTATACCACACTTATATCCTATCAGTTTTTTGTGGAGTTGCTCCATGAAAATGCGATTCACCACTGGTGGTCAGTAAACAAAATTTGAATTTCTGGAATACCTAGACTAGTCGCCGCATTTCTAAGTATGGACACTAATAGGCCTTGTTCATACGAACATTTTGGTATACCACACTTATATCCTATCAGTTTTTTGTGGAGTTGCTCCATGAAAATGTGATTCACCACTGGTGGTCAGTAAACAAAATTTGAATTTCTGGAATACCTAGACTAGTCGCCGCATTTCTAAGTATGGACACTAATAGGCCTTATTCATACGAACATTTTGGTATACCACACTTATATCCTATCAGTTTTTTGTGGAGTTGCTCCATGAAAATGTGATTCACCACTGGTGGTCGGTAAACAAAATTTTAATTTCTGGAATACCTAGACTAGTCGCCGCATTTCTAAGTATGGACACTAATAGGCCTTATTCATACGAACATTTTGGTATACCACACTTATATCCTATCAGTTTTTTGTGGAGTTGCTCCATGAAAATGCGATTCACCACTGGTGGTCAGTAAACAAAATTTGAATTTCTGGAATACCTAGACTAGTCGCCGCATTTCTAAGTATGGACACTAATAGGCCTTATTCATACGAACATTTTGGTATACCACACTTATATCCTATCAGTTTTTTGTGGAGTTGCTCCATGAAAATGCGATTCACCACTGGTGGTCAGTAAACAAAATTTGAATTTCTGGAATACCTAGACTAGTCGCCGCATTTCTAAGTATGGACACTAATAGGCCTTATCCATACGAGCATTTTGGTGTATCACACTTATATCCTATCAGTTTTTTGTGGAGTTGCTCCATGAAAATGTGATTCACTACTGGTGGTCGGTAAACAAAATCTGAATTTGTGGAATACCTAGACCAGTCGCCGCATTTCTAAGTATGAACACTAATAGGCCTTATCCATACGAGCATTTTGGTGTATCACACTTATATCCTATCAGTTTTTTGTGGAGTTGCTCCATGAAAATGCGATTCACAACTGGTGGTCAGTAAACAAAATTTGAATTTCTGGAATACCTAGACTAGTCGCCGCATTTCTAAGTATGGACACTAATAGGCCTTATTCATACGAACATTTTGGTATACCACACTTATATCCTATCAGTTTTTTGTGGAGTTGCTCCATGAAAATGCGATTCACCACTGGTGGTCAGTAAACAAAATTTGAATTTCTGGAATACCTAGACTAGTCGCCGCATTTCTAAGTATGGACACTAATAGGCCTTATTCATACGAACATTTTGGTATACCACACTTATATCCTATCAGTTTTTTGTGGAGTTGCTCCATGAAAATGTGATTCACCACTGGTGGTCAGTAAACAAAATTTGAATTTCTGGAATACCTAGACTAGTCGCCGCATTTCTAAGTATGGACACTAATAGGCCTTATTCATACGAACATTTTGGTATACCACACTTATATCCTATCAGTTTTTTGTGGAGTTGCTCCATGAAAATGTGATTCACCACTGGTGGTCGGTAAACAAAATTTTAATTTCTGGAATACCTAGACTAGTCGCCGCATTTCTAAGTATGGACACTAATAGGCCTTATTCATACGAACATTTTGGTATACCACACTTATATCCTATCAGTTTTTTGTGGAGTTGCTCCATGAAAATGCGATTCACCACTGGTGGTCAGTAAACAAAATTTGAATTTCTGGAATACCTAGACTAGTCGCCGCATTTCTAAGTATGGACACTAATAGGCCTTATTCATACGAACATTTTGGTATACCACACTTATATCCTATCAGTTTTTTGTGGAGTTGCTCCATGAAAATGCGATTCACCACTGGTGGTCAGTAAACAAAATTTGAATTTCTGGAATACCTAGACTAGTCGCCGCATTTCTAAGTATGGACACTAATAGGCCTTGTTCATACGAACATTTTGGTATACCACACTTATATCCTATCAGTTTTTTGTGGAGTTGCTCCATGAAAATGCGATTCACCACTGGTGGTCAGTAAACAAAATTTGAATTTCTGGAATACCTAGACTAGTCGCCGCATTTCTAAGTATGGACGCTAACAGGCCTTATTCATACGAACATTTTGGTATACCACACTTATATCCTATCAGTTTTTTGTGGAGTTGCTCCATGAAAATGTGATTCACCACTGGTGGTCAGTAAACAAAATTTGAATTTCTGGAATACCTAGACTAGTCGCCGCATTTCTAAGTATGGACACTAATAGGCCTTATTCATACGAACATTTTGGTATACCACACTTATATCCTATCAGTTTTTTGTGGAGTTGCTCCATGAAAATGCGATTCACCACTGGTGGTCAGTAAACAAAATTTGAATTTCTGGAATACCTAGACTAGTCGCCGCATTTCTAAGTATGGACACTAATAGGCCTTATTCATACGAACATTTTGGTATACCACACTTATATCCTATCAGTTTTTTGTGGAGTTGCTCCATGAAAATGTGATTCACCACTGGTGGTCGGTAAACAAAATCTGAATTTGTGGAATACCTAGACTAGTCGCCGCATTTCTAAGTATGGACACTAATAGGCCTTATTCATACGAACATTTTGGTATACCACACTTATATCCTATCAGTTTTTTGTGGAGTTGCTCCATGAAAATGCGATTCACCACTGGTGGTCAGTAAACAAAATTTGAATTTCTGGAATACCTAGACTAGTCGCCGCATTTCTAAGTATGGACGCTAACAGGCCTTATTCATACGAACATTTTGGTATACCACACTTATATCCTATCAGTTTTTTGTGGAGTTGCTCCATGAAAATGTGATTCACCACTGGTGGTCAGTAAACAAAATTTGAATTTCTGGAATACCTAGACTAGTCGCCGCATTTCTAAGTATGGACACTAATAGGCCTTATCCATACGAACATTTTGGTATACCACACTTATATCCTATCAGTTTTTTGTGGAGTTGCTCCATGAAAATGTGATTCACCACTGGTGGTCAGTAAACAAAATTTGAATTTCTGGAATACCTAGACTAGTCGCCGCATTTCTAAGTATGGACACTAATAGGCCTTATTCATACGAACATTTTGGTATACCACACTTATATCCTATCAGTTTTTTGTGGAGTTGCTCCATGAAAATGTGATTCACCACTGGTGGTCGGTAAACAAAATTTTAATTTCTGGAATACCTAGACTAGTCGCCGCATTTCTAAGTATGGACACTAATAGGCCTTATTCATACGAACATTTTGGTATACCACACTTATATCCTATCAGTTTTTTGTGGAGTTGCTCCATGAAAATGCGATTCACCACTGGTGGTCAGTAAACAAAATTTGAATTTCTGGAATACCTAGACTAGTCGCCGCATTTCTAAGTATGGACACTAATAGGCCTTATCCATACGAGCATTTTGGTGTATCACACTTATATCCTATCAGTTTTTTGTGGAGTTGCTCCATGAAAATGTGATTCACCACTGGTGGTCGGTAAACAAAATCTGAATTTGTGGAATACCTAGACCAGTCGCCGCATTTCTAAGTATGAACACTAATAGGCCTTATCCATACGAGCATTTTGGTGTATCACACTTATATCCTATCAGTTTTTTGTGGAGTTGCTCCATGAAAATGCGATTCACAACTGGTGGTCAGTAAACAAAATTTGAATTTCTGGAATACCTAGACTAGTCGCCGCATTTCTAAGTATGGACACTAATAGGCCTTATTCATACGAACATTTTGGTATACCACACTTATATCCTATCAGTTTTTTGTGGAGTTGCTCCATGAAAATGCGATTCACCACTGGTGGTCAGTAAACAAAATTTGAATTTCTGGAATACCTAGACTAGTCGCCGCATTTCTAAGTATGGACACTAATAGGCCTTATTCATACGAACATTTTGGTATACCACACTTATATCCTATCAGTTTTTTGTGGAGTTGCTCCATGAAAATGTGATTCACCACTGGTGGTCGGTAAACAAAATCTGAATTTGTGGAATACCTAGACTAGTCGCCGCATTTCTAAGTATGGACACTAATAGGCCTTGTTCATACGAACATTTTGGTATACCACACTTATATCCTATCAGTTTTTTGTGGAGTTGCTCCATGAAAATGCGATTCACCACTGGTGGTCAGTAAACAAAATTTGAATTTCTGGAATACCTAGACTAGTCGCCGCATTTCTAAGTATGGACGCTAATAGGCCTTATTCATACGAACATTTTGGTATACCACACTTATATCCTATCAGTTTTTTGTGGAGTTGCTCCATGAAAATGTGATTCACCACTGGTGGTCAGTAAACAAAATTTGAATTTCTGGAATACCTAGACTAGTCGCCGCATTTCTAAGTATGGACACTAATAGGCCTTATTCATACGAACATTTTGGTATACCACACTTATATCCTATCAGTTTTTTGTGGAGTTGCTCCATGAAAATGCGATTCACCACTGGTGGTCAGTAAACAAAATTTGAATTTCTGGAATACCTAGACTAGTCGCCGCATTTCTAAGTATGGACACTAATAGGCCTTATTCATACGAACATTTTGGTATACCACACTTATATCCTATCAGTTTTTTGTGGAGTTGCTCCATGAAAATGTGATTCACCACTGGTGGTCGGTAAACAAAATCTGAATTTGTGGAATACCTAGACTAGTCGCCGCATTTCTAAGTATGGACACTAATAGGCCTTATTCATACGAACATTTTGGTATACCACACTTATATCCTATCAGTTTTTTGTGGAGTTGCTCCATGAAAATGCGATTCACCACTGGTGGTCAGTAAACAAAATTTGAATTTCTGGAATACCTAGACTAGTCGCCGCATTTCTAAGTATGGACACTAATAGGCCTTATTCATACGAACATTTTGGTATACCACACTTATATCCTATCAGTTTTTTGTGGAGTTGCTCCATGAAAATGTGATTCACCACTGGTGGTCAGTAAACAAAATTTGAATTTCTGGAATACCTAGACTAGTCGCCGCATTTCTAAGTATGGACACTAATAGGCCTTATCCATACGAACATTTTGGTATACCACACTTATATCCTATCAGTTTTTTGTGGAGTTGCTCCATGAAAATGCGATTCACCACTGGTGGTCAGTAAACAAAATTTGAATTTCTGGAATACCTAGACTAGTCGCCGCATTTCTAAGTATGGACACTAATAGGCCTTATCCATACGAACATTTTGGTATACCACACTTATATCCTATCAGTTTTTTGTGGAGTTGCTCCATGAAAATGCGATTCACCACTGGTGGTCAGTAAACAAAATTTGAATTTCTGGAATACCTAGACTAGTCGCCGCATTTCTAAGTATGGACACTAATAGGCCTTGTTCATACGAACATTTTGGTATACCACACTTATATCCTATCAGTTTTTTGTGGAGTTGCTCCATGAAAATGTGATTCACCACTGGTGGTCAGTAAACAAAATTTGAATTTCTGGAATACCTAGACTAGTCGCCGCATTTCTAAGTATGGACACTAATAGGCCTTATTCATACGAACATTTTGGTATACCACACTTATATCCTATCAGTTTTTTGTGGAGTTGCTCCATGAAAATGTGATTCACCACTGGTGGTCGGTAAACAAAATTTTAATTTCTGGAATACCTAGACTAGTCGCCGCATTTCTAAGTATGGACACTAATAGGCCTTATTCATACGAACATTTTGGTATACCACACTTATATCCTATCAGTTTTTTGTGGAGTTGCTCCATGAAAATGCGATTCACCACTGGTGGTCAGTAAACAAAATTTGAATTTCTGGAATACCTAGACTAGTCGCCGCATTTCTAAGTATGGACACTAATAGGCCTTATTCATACGAACATTTTGCTATACCACACTTATATCCTATCAGTTTTTTGTGGAGTTGCTCCATGAAAATGCGATTCACCACTGGTGGTCAGTAAACAAAATTTGAATTTCTGGAATACCTAGACTAGTCGCCGCATTTCTAAGTATGGACACTAATAGGCCTTATCCATACGAGCATTTTGGTGTATCACACTTATATCCTATCAGTTTTTTGTGGAGTTGCTCCATGAAAATGTGATTCACCACTGGTGGTCGGTAAACAAAATCTGAATTTGTGGAATACCTAGACCAGTCGCCGCATTTCTAAGTATGAACACTAATAGGCCTTATCCATACGAGCATTTTGGTGTATCACACTTATATCCTATCAGTTTTTTGTGGAGTTGCTCCATGAAAATGCGATTCACAACTGGTGGTCAGTAAACAAAATTTGAATTTCTGGAATACCTAGACTAGTCGCCGCATTTCTAAGTATGGACACTAATAGGCCTTATTCATACGAACATTTTGGTATACCACACTTATATCCTATCAGTTTTTTGTGGAGTTGCTCCATGAAAATGCGATTCACCACTGGTGGTCAGTAAACAAAATTTGAATTTCTGGAATACCTAGACTAGTCGCCGCATTTCTAAGTATGGACACTAATAGGCCTTATTCATACGAACATTTTGGTATACCACACTTATATCCTATCAGTTTTTTGTGGAGTTGCTCCATGAAAATGTGATTCACCACTGGTGGTCAGTAAACAAAATTTGAATTTCTGGAATACCTAGACTAGTCGCCGCATTTCTAAGTATGGACACTAATAGGCCTTATTCATACGAACATTTTGGTATACCACACTTATATCCTATCAGTTTTTTGTGGAGTTGCTCCATGAAAATGTGATTCACCACTGGTGGTCGGTAAACAAAATTTTAATTTCTGGAATACCTAGACTAGTCGCCGCATTTCTAAGTATGGACACTAATAGGCCTTATTCATACGAACATTTTGGTATACCACACTTATATCCTATCAGTTTTTTGTGGAGTTGCTCCATGAAAATGCGATTCACCACTGGTGGTCAGTAAACAAAATTTGAATTTCTGGAATACCTAGACTAGTCGCCGCATTTCTAAGTATGGACACTAATAGGCCTTATTCATACGAACATTTTGGTATACCACACTTATATCCTATCAGTTTTTTGTGGAGTTGCTCCATGAAAATGCGATTCACCACTGGTGGTCAGTAAACAAAATTTGAATTTCTGGAATACCTAGACTAGTCGCCGCATTTCTAAGTATGGACACTAATAGGCCTTGTTCATACGAACATTTTGGTATACCACACTTATATCCTATCAGTTTTTTGTGGAGTTGCTCCATGAAAATGCGATTCACCACTGGTGGTCAGTAAACAAAATTTGAATTTCTGGAATACCTAGACTAGTCGCCGCATTTCTAAGTATGGACGCTAACAGGCCTTATTCATACGAACATTTTGGTATACCACACTTATATCCTATCAGTTTTTTGTGGAGTTGCTCCATGAAAATGTGATTCACCACTGGTGGTCAGTAAACAAAATTTGAATTTCTGGAATACCTAGACTAGTCGCCGCATTTCTAAGTATGGACACTAATAGGCCTTATTCATACGAACATTTTGGTATACCACACTTATATCCTATCAGTTTTTTGTGGAGTTGCTCCATGAAAATGTGATTCACCACTGGTGGTCGGTAAACAAAATTTTAATTTCTGGAATACCTAGACTAGTCGCCGCATTTCTAAGTATGGACACTAATAGGCCTTATTCATACGAACATTTTGGTATACCACACTTATATCCTATCAGTTTTTTGTGGAGTTGCTCCATGAAAATGCGATTCACCACTGGTGGTCAGTAAACAAAATTTGAATTTCTGGAATACCTAGACTAGTCGCCGCATTTCTAAGTATGGACACTAATAGGCCTTATTCATACGAACATTTTGGTATACCACACTTATATCCTATCAGTTTTTTGTGGAGTTGCTCCATGAAAATGCGATTCACCACTGGTGGTCAGTAAACAAAATTTGAATTTCTGGAATACCTAGACTAGTCGCCGCATTTCTAAGTATGGACACTAATAGGCCTTGTTCATACGAACATTTTGGTATACCACACTTATATCCTATCAGTTTTTTGTGGAGTTGCTCCATGAAAATGCGATTCACCACTGGTGGTCAGTAAACAAAATTTGAATTTCTGGAATACCTAGACTAGTCGCCGCATTTCTAAGTATGGACACTAATAGGCCTTGTTCATACGAACATTTTGGTATACCACACTTATATCCTATCAGTTTTTTGTGGAGTTGCTCCATGAAAATGCGATTCACCACTGGTGGTCAGTAAACAAAATTTGAATTTCTGGAATACCTAGACTAGTCGCCGCATTTCTAAGTATGGACGCTAACAGGCCTTATTCATACGAACATTTTGGTATACCACACTTATATCCTATCAGTTTTTTGTGGAGTTGCTCCATGAAAATGTGATTCACCACTGGTGGTCAGTAAACAAAATTTGAATTTCTGGAATACCTAGACTAGTCGCCGCATTTCTAAGTATGGACACTAATAGGCCTTATTCATACGAACATTTTGGTATACCACACTTATATCCTATCAGTTTTTTGTGGAGTTGCTCCATGAAAATGCGATTCACCACTGGTGGTCAGTAAACAAAATTTGAATTTCTGGAATACCTAGACTAGTCGCCGCATTTCTAAGTATGGACACTAATAGGCCTTATTCATACGAACATTTTGGTATACCACACTTATATCCTATCAGTTTTTTGTGGAGTTGCTCCATGAAAATGTGATTCACCACTGGTGGTCGGTAAACAAAATCTGAATTTGTGGAATACCTAGACTAGTCGCCGCATTTCTAAGTATGGACACTAATAGGCCTTATTCATACGAACATTTTGGTATACCACACTTATATCCTATCAGTTTTTTGTGGAGTTGCTCCATGAAAATGCGATTCACCACTGGTGGTCAGTAAACAAAATTTGAATTTCTGGAATACCTAGACTAGTCGCCGCATTTCTAAGTATGGACACTAATAGGCCTTATTCATACAAACATTTTGGTATACCACACTTATATCCTATCAGTTTTTTGTGGAGTTGCTCCATGAAAATGTGATTCACCACTGGTGGTCAGTAAACAAAATTTGAATTTCTGGAATACCTAGACTAGTCGCCGCATTTCTAAGTATGGACACTAATAGGCCTTATCCATACGAACATTTTGGTATACCACACTTATATCCTATCAGTTTTTTGTGGAGTTGCTCCATGAAAATGCGATTCACCACTGGTGGTCAGTAAACAAAATTTGAATTTCTGGAATACCTAGACTAGTCGCCGCATTTCTAAGTATGGACACTAATAGGCCTTATCCATACGAACATTTTGGTATACCACACTTATATCCTATCAGTTTTTTGTGGAGTTGCTCCATGAAAATGCGATTCACCACTGGTGGTCAGTAAACAAAATTTGAATTTCTGGAATACCTAGACTAGTCGCCGCATTTCTAAGTATGGACACTAATAGGCCTTGTTCATACGAACATTTTGGTATACCACACTTATATCCTATCAGTTTTTTGTGGATTTGCTCCATGAAAATGCGATTCACCACTGGTGGTCAGTAAACAAAATTTGAATTTCTGGAATACCTAGACTAGTCGCCGCATTTCTAAGTATGGACACTAATAGGCCTTATTCATACGAACATTTTGGTATACCATACTTATATCCTATCAGTTTTTTGTGGAGTTGCTACATGAAAATGCGATTCACCACTGGTGGTCAGTAAACAAAATTTGAATTTCTGGAATACCTAGACTAGTCGCCGCATTTCTAAGTATGGACACTAATAGGCCTTATTCATACGAACATTTTGGTATACCACACTTATATCCTATCAGTTTTTTGTGGAGTTGCTCCATGAAAATGTGATTCACCACTGGTGGTCGGTAAACAAAATTTTAATTTCTGGAATACCTAGACTAGTCGCCGCATTTCTAAGTATAGACACTAATAGGCCTTATCCATACGAGCATTTTGGTGTATTAATCTTATATCCTATCAGTTTTTTGTGGAGTTGCTCCATGAAAATGCGATTCACCACTGGTGGTCAGTAAACAAAATTTGAATTTCTGGAATACCTAGACTAGTCGCCGCATTTCTAAGTATGGACACTAATAGGCCTTATTCATACGAACATTTTGGTATACCACACTTATATCCTATCAGTTTTTTGTGGAGTTGCTCCATGAAAATGCGATTCACCACTGGTGGTCAGTAAACAAAATTTGAATTTCTGGAATACCTAGACTAGTCGCCGCATTTCTAAGTATGGACACTAATAGGCCTTATCCATACGAGCATTTTGGTGTATCACACTTATATCCTATCAGTTTTTTGTGGAGTTGCTCCATGAAAATGTGATTCACCACTGGTGGTCGGTAAACAAAATCTGAATTTGTGGAATACCTAGACCAGTCGCCGCATTTCTAAGTATGAACACTAATAGGCCTTATCCATACGAACATTTTGGTATACCACACTTATATCCTATCAGTTTTTTGTGGAGTTGCTCCATGAAAATGCGATTCACAACTGGTGGTCAGTAAACAAAATTTGAATTTCTGGAATACCTAGACTAGTCGCCGCATTTCTAAGTATGGACACTAATAGGCCTTATTCATACGAACATTTTGGTATACCACACTTATATCCTATCAGTTTTTTGTGGAGTTGCTCCATGAAAATGCGATTCACCACTGGTGGTCGGTAAACAAAATCTGAATTTGTGGAATACCTAGACTAGTCGCCGCATTTCTAAGTATGGACGCTAATAGGCCTTATTCATACGAACATTTTGGTATACCACACTTATATCCTATCAGTTTTTTGTGGAGTTGCTCCATGAAAATGCGATTCACCACTGGTGGTCAGTAAACAAAATTTGAATTTCTGGAATACCTAGACTAGTCGCCGCATTTCTAAGTATGGACGCTAATAGGCCTTATTCATACGAACATTTTGGTATACCACACTTATATCCTATCAGTTTTTTGTGGAGTTGCTCCATGAAAATGTGATTCACCACTGGTGGTCAGTAAACAAAATTTGAATTTCTGGAATACCTAGACTAGTCGCCGCATTTCTAAGTATGGACACTAATAGGCCTTATTCATACGAACATTTTGGTATACCACACTTATATCCTATCAGATTTTTGTGGAGTTGCTCCATGAAAATGTGATTCACCACTGGTGGTCGGTAAACAAAATCTGAATTTGTGGAATACCTAGACCAGTCGCCGCATTTCTAAGTATGAACACTAATAGGCCTTATCCATACGAGCATTTTGGTGTATCACACTTATATCCTATCAGTTTTTTGTGGAGTTGCTCCATGAAAATGCGATTCACAACTGGTGGTCAGTAAACAAAATTTGAATTTCTGGAATACCTAGACTAGTCGCCGCATTTCTAAGTATGGACACTAATAGGCCTTATTCATACGAACATTTTGGTATACCACACTTATATCCTATCAGTTTTTTGTGGAGTTGCTCCATGAAAATGCGATTCACCACTGGTGGTCAGTAAACAAAATTAGAATTTCTGGAATACCTAGACTAGTCGCCGCATTTCTAAGTATGGACACTAATAGGCCTTATTCATACGAACATTTTGGTATACCACACTTATATCCTATCAGTTTTTTGTGGAGTTGCTCCATGAAAATGTGATTCACCACTGGTGGTCGGTAAACAAAATCTGAATTTGTGGAATACCTAGACTAGTCGCCGCATTTCTAAGTATGGACACTAATAGGCCTTGTTCATACGAACATTTTGGTATACCACACTTATATCCTATCAGTTTTTTGTGGAGTTGCTCCATGAAAATGCGATTCACCACTGGTGGTCAGTAAACAAAATTTGAATTTCTGGAATACCTAGACTAGTCGCCGCATTTCTAAGTATGGACGCTAATAGGCCTTATTCATACGAACATTTTGGTATACCACACTTATATCCTATCAGTTTTTTGTGGAGTTGCTCCATGAAAATGTGATTCACCACTGGTGGTCAGTAAACAAAATTTGAATTTCTGGAATACCTAGACTAGTCGCCGCATTTCTAAGTATGGACACTAATAGGCCTTATTCATACGAACATTTTGGTATACCACACTTATATCCTATCAGTTTTTTGTGGAGTTGCTCCATGAAAATGCGATTCACCACTGGTGGTCAGTAAACAAAATTTGAATTTCTGGAATACCTAGACTAGTCGCCGCATTTCTAAGTATGGACACTAATAGGCCTTATTCATACGAACATTTTGGTATACCACACTTATATCCTATCAGTTTTTTGTGGAGTTGCTCCATGAAAATGTGATTCACCACTGGTGGTCGGTAAACAAAATCTGAATTTGTGGAATACCTAGACTAGTAGCCGCATTTCTAAGTATGGACACTAATAGGCCTTATTCATACGAACATTTTGGTATACCACACTTATATCCTATCAGTTTTTTGTGGAGTTGCTCCATGAAAATGTGATTCACCATTGGTGGTCAGTAAACAAAATTTGAATTTCTGGAATACCTAGACTAGTCGCCGCATTTCTAAGTATGGACGCTAATAGGCCTTATCCATACGAACATTTTGGTATACCACACTTATATCCTATCAGTTTTTTGTGGAGTTGCTCCATGAAAATGCGATTCACCACTGGTGGTCAGTAAACAAAATTTGAATTTCTGGAATACCTAGACTAGTCGCCGCATTTCTAAGTATGGACACTAATAGGCCTTATCCATACGAACATTTTGGTATACCACACTTATATCCTATCAGTTTTTTGTGGAGTTGCTCCATGAAAATGCGATTCACCACTGGTGGTCAGTAAACAAAATTTGAATTTCTGGAATACCTAGACTAGTCGCCGCATTTCTAAGTATGGACACTAATAGGCCTTGTTCATACGAACATTTTGGTATACCACACTTATATCCTATCAGTTTTTTGTGGATTTGCTCCATGAAAATGCGATTCACCACTGGTGGTCAGTAAACAAAATTTGAATTTCTGGAATACCTAGACTAGTCGCCGCATTTCTAAGTATGGACACTAATAGGCCTTATTCATACGAACATTTTGGTATACCATACTTATATCCTATCAGTTTTTTGTGGAGTTGCTACATGAAAATGCGATTCACCACTGGTGGTCAGTAAACAAAATTTGAATTTCTGGAATACCTAGACTAGTCGCCGCATTTCTAAGTATGGACACTAATAGGCCTTATTCATACGAACATTTTGGTATACCACACTTATATCCTATCAGTTTTTTGTGGAGTTGCTCCATGAAAATGTGATTCACCACTGGTGGTCGGTAAACAAAATTTTAATTTCTGGAATACCTAGACTAGTCGCCGCATTTCTAAGTATAGACACTAATAGGCCTTATCCATACGAGCATTTTGGTGTATTAATCTTATATCCTATCAGTTTTTTGTGGAGTTGCTCCATGAAAATGCGATTCACCACTGGTGGTCAGTAAACAAAATTTGAATTTCTGGAATACCTAGACTAGTCGCCGCATTTCTAAGTATGGACACTAATAGGCCTTATTCATACGAACATTTTGGTATACCACACTTATATCCTATCAGTTTTTTGTGGAGTTGCTCCATGAAAATGCGATTCACCACTGGTGGTCAGTAAACAAAATTTGAATTTCTGGAATACCTAGACTAGTCGCCGCATTTCTAAGTATGGACACTAATAGGCCTTATCCATACGAGCATTTTGGTGTATCACACTTATATCCTATCAGTTTTTTGTGGAGTTGCTCCATGAAAATGTGATTCACCACTGGTGATCGGTAAACAAAATCTGAATTTGTGGAATACCTAGACCAGTCGCCGCATTTCTAAGTATGAACACTAATAGGCCTTATCCATACGAGCATTTTGGTGTATCACACTTATATCCTATCAGTTTTTTGTGGAGTTGCTCCATGAAAATGCGATTCACAACTGGTGGTCAGTAAACAAAATTTGAATTTCTGGAATACCTAGACTAGTCGCCGCATTTCTAAGTATGGACACTAATAGGCCTTATTCATACGAACATTTTGGTATACCACACTTATATCCTATCAGTTTTTTGTGGAGTTGCTCCATGAAAATGCGATTCACCACTGGTGGTCGGTAAACAAAATCTGAATTTGTGGAATACCTAGACTAGTCGCCGCATTTCTAAGTATGGACGCTAATAGGCCTTATTCATACGAACATTTTGGTATACCACACTTATATCCTATCAGTTTTTTGTGGAGTTGCTCCATGAAAATGCGATTCACCACTGGTGGTCAGTAAACAAAATTTGAATTTCTGGAATACCTAGACTAGTCGCCGCATTTCTAAGTATGGACGCTAATAGGCCTTATTCATACGAACATTTTGGTATACCACACTTATATCCTATCAGTTTTTTGTGGAGTTGCTCCATGAAAATGTGATTCACCACTGGTGGTCAGTAAACAAAATTTGAATTTCTGGAATACCTAGACTAGTCGCCGCATTTCTAAGTATGGACACTAATAGGCCTTATTCATACGAACATTTTGGTATACCACACTTATATCCTATCAGATTTTTGTGGAGTTGCTCCATGAAAATGCGATTCACCACTGGTGGTCAGTAAACAAAATTTGAATTTCTGGAATACCTAGACTAGTCGCCGCATTTCTAAGTATGGACGCTAATAGGCTTTATTCATACGAACATTTTGGTATACCACACTTATATCCTATCAGTTTTTTGTGGAGTTGCTCCATGAAAATGTGATTCACCACTGGTGGTCAGTAAACAAAATTTGAATTTCTGGAATACCTAGACTAGTCGCCGCATTTCTAAGTATGGACACTAATAGGCCTTATTCATACGAACATTTTGGTATACCACACTTATATCCTATCAGATTTTTGTGGAGTTGCTCCATGAAAATGCGATTCACCACTGGTGGTCGGTAAACAAAATCTGAATTTGTGGAATACCTAGACCAGTCGCCGCATTTCTAAGTATGGACACTAATAGGCCTTATTCATACGAACATTTTGGTATACCACACTTATATCCTATCAGTTTTTTGTGGAGTTGCTCCACGAAAATGCGATACACCACTGGTGGTCGGTAAACAAAATTTTAATTTCTGGAATACCTAGACTAGTCGCCGCATTTCTAAGTATGGACACTAATAGGCCTTATCCATACGAGCATTTTGGTGTATTACACTTATATCCTATCAGTTTTTTGTGGAGTTGCTCCATGAAAATGCGATTCACCACTGGTGGTCAGTAAACAAAATTTTAATTTCTGGAATACCTAGACTAGTCGCCGCATTTCTAAGTAAGGACACTAATAGGCCTTATTCATACGAACATTTTGGTATACCACACTTATATCCTATCAGTTTTTTGTGGAGTTGCTCCATGAAAATGTGATTCACCACTGGTGGTCGGTAAACAAAATCTGAATTTGTGGAATACCTAGACTAGTCGCCGCATTTCTAAGTATGGACGCTAATAGGCCTTATTCATACAAACATTTTGGTATACCACACTTATATCCTATCAGTTTTTTGTGGAGTTGCTCCATGAAAATGTGATTCACCACTGGTGGTCAGTGAACAAAATTTGAATTTCTGGAATACCTAGACTAGTCGCCGCATTTCTAAGTATGGACACTAATAGGCCTTATTCATCCGAACATTTTGGTATACCACACTTATATCCTATCAGTTTTTTGTGGAGTTGCTCCATGAAAATGCGATTCACCACTGGTGGTCAGTAAACAAAATTTTAATTTCTGGAATACCTAGACTAGTCGCCACATTTCTAAGTATGGACACTAATAGGCCTTATCCATACGAGCATTTTGGTGTATCACACTTATATCCTATCAGTTTTTTGTGGAGTTGCTCCATGAAAATGTGATTCACCACTGGTGGTCGGTAAACAAAATCTGAATTTGTGGAATACCTAGACCAGTCGCCGCATTTCTAAGTATGGACACTAATAGGCCTTATTCATACGAACATTTTGGTATACCACACTTATATCCTATCAGTTTTTTGTGGAGTTGCTCCATGAAAATGCGATTCACCACTGGTGGTCAGTAAACAAAATTTGAATTTCTGGAATACCTAGACTAGTCGCCACATTTCTAAGTATGGACACTAATAGGCCTTATCCATACGAGCATTTTGGTGTATCACACTTATATCCTATCAGTTTTTTGTGGAGTTGCTCCATGAAAATGCGATTCACAACTGGTGGTCAGTAAACAAAATTTGAATTTCTGGAATACCTAGACCAGTCGCCGCATTTCTAAGTATGGACACTAATAGGCCTTATTCATACGAACATTTTGGTATACCACACTTATATCCTATCAGTTTTTTGTGGAGTTGCTCCATGAAAATGCGATTCACCACTGGTGGTCAGTAAACAAAATTTGAATTTCTGGAATACCTAGACTAGTCGCCGCATTTCTAAGTATGGACACTAATAGGCCTTATTCATACGAACATTTTGGTATACCACACTTATATCCTATCAGTTTTTTGTGGAGTTGCTCCATGAAAATGTGATTCACCACTGGTGGTCGGTAAACAAAATCTGAATTTGTGGAATACCTAGACTAGTCGCCGCATTTCTAAGTATGGACACTAATAGGCCTTGTTCATACGAACATTTTGGTATACCACACTTATATCCTATCAGTTTTTTGTGGAGTTGCTCCATGAAAATACGATTCACCACTGGTGGTCAGTAAACAAAATTTGAATTTCTGGAATACCTAGACTAGTCGCCGCATTTCTAAGTATGGACACTAATAGGCCTTATCCATACGAACATTTTGGTATACCACACTTATATCCTATCAGTTTTTTGTGGAGTTGCTCCATGAAAATGCGATTCACCACTGGTGGTCAGTAAACAAAATTTGAATTTCTGGAATACCTAGACTAGTCGCCGCATTTCTAAGTATGGACACTAATAGGCCTTATTCATACGAACATTTTGGTATACCACACTTATATGCTATCAGTTTTTTGTGGAGTTGCTCCATGAAAATGTGATTCACCACTGGTGGTCAGTAAACAAAATTTGAATTTCTGGAATACCTAGACTAGTCGGCGCATTTCTAAGTATGGACGCTAATAGGCCTTATTCATACGAACATTTTGGTATACCACACTTATATCCTATCAGTTTTTTGTGGAGTTGCTCCATGAAAATGCGATTCACCACTGGTGGTCAGTAAACAAAATTTGAATTTCTGGAATACCTAGACTAGTCGCCGCATTTCTAAGTATGGACACTAATAGGCCTTATTCATACGAACATTTTGGTATACCACACTTATATCCTATCAGTTTTTTGTGGAGTTGCTCCATGAAAATGTGATTCACCACTGGTGGTCGGTAAACAAAATCTGAATTTGTGGAATACCTAGACTAGTCGCCGCATTTCTAAGTATGGACACTAATAGGCCTTATTCATACGAACATTTTGGTATACCACACTTATATCCTATCAGTTTTTTGTGGAGTTGCTCCATGAAAATGCGATTCACCACTGGTGGTCAGTAAACAAAATTTGAATTTCTGGAATACCTAGACTAGTCGCCGCATTTCTAAGTATGGACACTAATAGGCCTTATTCATATGAACATTTTGGTATACCACACTTATATCCTATCAGTTTTTTGTGGAGTTGCTCCATGAAAATGCGATTCACCACTGGTGGTCAGTAAACAAAATTTGAATTTCTGGAATACCTAGACTAGTCGCCGCATTTCTAAGTATGGACACTAATAGGCCTTATCCATACGAACATTTTGGTATACCACACTTATATCCTATCAGTTTTTTGTGGAGTTGCTCCATGAAAATGTGATTCACCACTGGTGGTCAGTAAACAAAATTTGAATTTCTGGAATACCTAGACTAGTCGCCGCATTTCTAAGTATGGACACTAATAGGCCTTATTCATACGAACATTTTGGTATACCACACTTATATCCTATCAGTTTTTTGTGGAGTTGCTCCATGAAAATGTGATTCACCACTGGTGGTCGGTAAACAAAATTTTAATTTCTGGAATACCTAGACTAGTCGCCGCATTTCTAAGTATGGACACTAATAGGCCTTATTCATACGAACATTTTGGTATACCACACTTATATCCTATCAGTTTTTTGTGGAGTTGCTCCATGAAAATGCGATTCACCACTGGTGGTCAGTAAACAAAATTTGAATTTCTGGAATACCTAGACTAGTCGCCGCATTTCTAAGTATGGACACTAATAGGCCTTATCCATACGAGCATTTTGGTGTATCACACTTATATCCTATCAGTTTTTTGTGGAGTTGCTCCATGAAAATGTGATTCACCACTGGTGGTCGGTAAACAAAATCTGAATTTGTGGAATACCTAGACCAGTCGCCGCATTTCTAAGTATGAACACTAATAGGCCTTATCCATACGAGCATTTTGGTGTATCACACTTATATCCTATCAGTTTTTTGTGGAGTTGCTCCATGAAAATGCGATTCACAACTGGTGGTCAGTAAACAAAATTTGAATTTCTGGAATACCTAGACTAGTCGCCGCATTTCTAAGTATGGACACTAATAGGCCTTATTCATACGAACATTTTGGTATACCACACTTATATCCTATCAGTTTTTTGTGGAGTTGCTCCATGAAAATGCGATTCACCACTGGTGGTCAGTAAACAAAATTTGAATTTCTGGAATACCTAGACTAGTCGCCGCATTTCTAAGTATGGACACTAATAGGCCTTATTCATACGAACATTTTGGTATACCACACTTATATCCTATCAGTTTTTTGTGGAGTTGCTCCATGAAAATGTGATTCACCACTGGTGGTCGGTAAACAAAATCTGAATTTGTGGAATACCTAGACTAGTCGCCGCATTTCTAAGTATGGACACTAATAGGCCTTGTTCATACGAACATTTTGGTATACCACACTTATATCCTATCAGTTTTTTGTGGAGTTGCTCCATGAAAATGCGATTCACCACTGGTGGTCAGTAAACAAAATTTGAATTTCTGGAATACCTAGACTAGTCGCCGCATTTCTAAGTATGGACGCTAATAGGCCTTATTCATACGAACATTTTGGTATACCACACTTATATCCTATCAGTTTTTTGTGGAGTTGCTCCATGAAAATGTGATTCACCACTGGTGGTCAGTAAACAAAATTTGAATTTCTGGAATACCTAGACTAGTCGCCGCATTTCTAAGTATGGACACTAATAGGCCTTATTCATACGAACATTTTGGTATACCACACTTATATCCTATCAGTTTTTTGTGGAGTTGCTCCATGAAAATGCGATTCACCACTGGTGGTCAGTAAACAAAATTTGAATTTCTGGAATACCTAGACTAGTCGCCGCATTTCTAAGTATGGACACTAATAGGCCTTATCCATACGAGCATTTTGGTGTATCACACTTATATCCTATCAGTTTTTTGTGGAGTTGCTCCATGAAAATGTGATTCACCACTGGTGGTCAGTAAACAAAATTTGAATTTCTGGAATACCTAGACTAGTCGCCGCATTTCTAAGTATGGACACTAATAGGCCTTATTCATACGAACATTTTGGTATACCACACTTATATCCTATCAGATTTTTGTGGAGTTGCTCCATGAAAATGCGATTCACCACTGGTGGTCGGTAAACAAAATCTGAATTTGTGGAATACCTAGACCAGTCGCCGCATTTCTTAGTATGGACACTAATAGGCCTTATTCATACGAACATTTTGGTATACCACACTTATATCCTATCAGTTTTTTGTGGAGTTGCTCCATGAAAATGCGATTCACCACTGGTGGTCAGTAAACAAAATTTGAATTTCTGGAATACCTAGACTAGTCGCCGCATTTCTAAGTATGGACACTAATAGGCCTTATCCATACGAGCATTTTGGTGTATCACACTTATATCCTATCAGTTTTTTGTGGAGTTGCTCCATGAAAATGTGATTCACCACTGGTGGTCGGTAAACAAAATCTGAATTTGTGGAATACCTAGACCAGTCGCCGCATTTCTAAGTATGAACACTAATAGGCCTTATCCATACGAGCACTTTGGTGTATCACACTTATATCCTATCAGTTTTTTGTGGAGTTGCTCCATGAAAATGCGATTCACAACTGGTGGTCAGTAAACAAAATTTGAATTTCTGGAATACCTAGACTAGTCGCCGCATTTCTAAGTATGGACACTAATAGGCCTTATTCATACGAACATTTTGGTATACCACACTTATATCCTATCAGTTTTTTGTGGAGTTGCTCCATGAAAATGCGATTCACCACTGGTGGTCAGTAAACAAAATTTGAATTTCTGGAATACCTAGACTAGTCGCCGCATTTCTAAGTATGGACACTAATAGGCCTTATTCATACGAACATTTTGGTATACCACACTTATATCCTATCAGTTTTTTGTGGAGTTGCTCCATGAAAATGTGATTCACCACTGGTGGTCGGTAAACAAAATCTGAATTTGTGGAATACCTAGACTAGTCGCCGCATTTCTAAGTATGGACACTAATAGGCCTTGTTCATACGAACATTTTGGTATACCACACTTATATCCTATCAGTTTTTTGTGGAGTTGCTCCATGAAAATGCGATTCACCACTGGTGGTCAGTAAACAAAATTTGAATTTCTGGAATACCTAGACTAGTCGCCGCATTTCTAAGTATGGACGCTAATAGGCCTTATTCATACGAACATTTTGGTATACCACACTTATATCCTATCAGTTTTTTGTGGAGTTGCTCCATGAAAATGTGATTCACCACTGGTGGTCAGTAAACAAAATTTGAATTTCTGGAATACCTAGACTAGTCGCCGCATTTCTAAGTATGGACACTAATAGGCCTTATTCATACGAACATTTTGGTATACCACACTTATATCCTATCAGTTTTTTGTGGAGTTGCTCCATGAAAATGCGATTCACCACTGGTGGTCAGTAAACAAAATTTGAATTTCTGGAATACCTAGACTAGTCGCCGCATTTCTAAGTATGGACACTAATAGGCCTTATTCATACGAACATTTTGGTATACCACACTTATATCCTATCAGTTTTTTGTGGAGTTGCTCCATGAAAATGTGATTCACCACTGGTGGTCGGTAAACAAAATCTGAATTTGTGGAATACCTAGACTAGTCGCCGCATTTCTAAGTATGGACACTAATAGGCCTTATTCATACGAACATTTTGGTATACCACACTTATATCCTATCAGTTTTTTGTGGAGTTGCTCCATGAAAATGCGATTCACCACTGATGGTCAGTAAACAAAATTTGAATTTCTGGAATACCTAGACTAGTCGCCGCATTTCTAAGTATGGACACTAATAGGCCTTATTCATACGAACATTTTGGTATACCACACTTATATCCTATCAGTTTTTTGTGGAGTTGCTCCATGAAAATGTGATTCACCACTGGTGGTCAGTAAACAAAATTTGAATTTCTGGAATACCTAGACTAGTCGCCGCATTTCTAAGTATGGACACTAATAGGCCTTATCCATACGAACATTTTGGTATACCACACTTATATCCTATCAGTTTTTTGTGGAGTTGCTCCATGAAAATGCGATTCACCACTGGTGGTCAGTAAACAAAATTTGAATTTCTGGAATACCTAGACTAGTCGCCGCATTTCTAAGTATGGACACTAATAGGCCTTATCCATACGAACATTTTGGTATACCACACTTATATCCTATCAGTTTTTTGTGGAGTTGCTCCATGAAAATGCGATTCACCACTGGTGGTCAGTAAACAAAATTTGAATTTCTGGAATACCTAGACTAGTCGTCGCATTTCTAAGTATGGACACTAATAGGCCTTGTTCATACGAACAATTTGGTATACCACACTTATATCCTATCAGTTTTTTGTGGATTTGCTCCATGAAAATGCGATTCACCACTGGTGGTCAGTAAACAAAATTTGAATTTCTGGAATACCTAGACTAGTCGCCGCATTTCTAAGTATGGACGCTAATAGGCCTTATTCATACGAACATTTTGGTATACCACACTTATATCCTATCAGTTTTTTGTGGAGTTGCTCCATGAAAATGTGATTCACCACTGGTGGTCAGTAAACAAAATTTGAATTTCTGGAATACCTAGACTAGTCGCCGCATTTCTAAGTATGGACACTAATAGGCCTTATTCATACGAACATTTTGGTATACCACACTTATATCCTATCAGTTTTTTGTGGAGTTGCTCCATGAAAATGCGATTCACCACTGGTGGTCAGTAAACAAAATTTGATTTTCTGGAATACCTAGACTAGTCGCCGCATTTCTAAGTATGGACACTAATAGGCCTTATTCATACGAACATTTTGGTATACCACACTTTTATCCTATCAGTTTTTTGTGGAGTTGCTCCATGAAAATGTGATTCACCACTGGTGGTCGGTAAACAAAATCTGAATTTGTGGAATACCTAGACTAGTCGCCGCATTTCTAAGTATGGACACTAATAGGCCTTATTCATACGAACATTTTGGTATACCACACTTATATCCTATCAGTTTTTTGTGGAGTTGCTCCATGAAAATGCGATTCACCACTGGTGGTGAGTAAACAAAATTTGAATTTCTGGAATACCTAGACTAGTCGCCGCATTTCTAAGTATGGACACTAATAGGCCTTATTCATATGAACATTTTGGTATACCACACTTATATCCTATCAGTTTTTTGTGGAGTTGCTCCATGAAAATGCGATTCACCACTGGTGGTCAGTAAACAAAATTTGAATTTCTGGAATACCTAGACTAGTCGCCGCATTTCTAAGTATGGACACTAATAGGCCTTATCCATACGAACATTTTGGTATACCACACTTATATCCTATCAGTTTTTTGTGGAGTTGCTCCATGAAAATGTGATTCACCACTGGTGGTCAGTAAACAAAATTTGAATTTCTGGAATACCTAGACTAGTCGCCGCATTTCTAAGTATGGACACTAATAGGCCTTATTCATACGAACATTTTGGTATACCACACTTATATCCTATCAGATTTTTGTGGAGTTGCTCCATGAAAATGCGATTCACCACTGGTGGTCGGTAAACAAAATCTGAATTTGTGGAATACCTAGACCAGTCGCCGCATTTCTTAGTATGGACACTAATAGGCCTTATTCATACGAACATTTTGGTATACCACACTTATATCCTATCAGTTTTTTGTGGAGTTGCTCCACGAAAATGCGATACACCACTGGTGGTCAGTAAACAAAATTTTAATTTCTGGAATACCTAGACTAGTCGCCGCATTTCTAAGTATGGACACTAATAGGCCTTATTCATACGAACATTTTGGTATACCATACTTATATCCTATCAGTTTTTTGTGGAGTTGCTACATGAAAATGCGATTCACCACTGGTGGTCAGTAAACAAAATTTGAATTTCTGGAATACCTAGACTAGTCGCCGCATTTCTAAGTATGGACACTAATAGGCCTTATTTATACGAACATTTTGGTATACCACACTTATATCCTATCAGTTTTTTGTGGAGTTGCTCCATGAAAATGTGATTCACCACTGGTTGTCGGTAAACAAAATTTTAATTTCTGGAATACCTAGACTAGTCGCCGCATTTCTAAGTATGGACACTAATAGGCCTTATCCATACGAGCATTTTGGTGTATTACACTTATATCCTATCAGTTTTTTGTGGAGTTGCTCCATGAAAATGCGATTCACCACTGGTGGTCAGTAAACAAAATTTTAATTTCTGGAATACCTAGACTAGTCGCCGCATTTCTAAGTAAGGACACTAATAGGCCTTATTCATACGAACATTTTGGTATACCACACTTATATCCTATCAGTTTTTTGTGGAGTTGCTCCATGAAAATGTGATTCACCACTGGTGGTCGGTAAACAAAATCTGAATTTGTGGAATACCTAGACTAGTCGCCGCATTTCAAAGTATGGACGCTAATAGGCCTTATTCATACGAACATTTTGGTATACCACGCTTATATCCTATCAGTTTTTTGTGGAGTTGCTCCATGAAAATGTGATTCACCACTGGTGGTCAGTAAACAAAATTTGAATTTCTGGAATACCTAGACTAGTCGCCGCATTTCTAAGTATGGACACTAATAGGCCATATTCATACGAACATTTTGGTATACCACACTTATATCCTATCAGTTTTTTGTGGAGTTGCTCCATGAAAATGCGATTCACCACTGGTGGTCAGTAAACAAAATTTTAATTTCTGGAATACCTAGACTAGTCGCCGCATTTCTAAGTATGGACGCTAATAGGCCTTATTCATACGAACATTTTGGTATACCACACTTATATCCTATCAGTTTTTTGTGGAGTTGCTCCATGAAAATGTGATTCACCACTGGTGGTCAGTAAACAAAATTTGAATTTCTGGAATACCTAGACTAGTCGCCGCATTTCTAAGTATGGACACTAATAGGCCTTATTCATACGAACATTTTGGTATACCACACTTATATCCTATCAGTTTTTTGTGGAGTTGCTCCATGAAAATGCGATTCACCACTGGTGGTCAGTAAACAAAATTTGAATTTCTGGAATACCTAGACTAGTCGCCGCATTTCTAAGTATGGACACTAATAGGCCTTATTCATACGAACATTTTGGTATACCACACTTATATCCTATCAGTTTTTTGTGGAGTTGCTCCATGAAAATGTGATTCACCACTGGTGGTCGGTAAACAAAATCTGAATTTGTGGAATACCTAGACTAGTCGCCGCATTTCTATGTATGGACACTAATAGGCCTTATTCATACGAACATTTTGGTATACCACACTTATATCCTATCAGTTTTTTGTGGAGTTGCTCCATGAAAATGCGATTCACCACTGGTGGTCAGTAAACAAAATTTGAATTTCTGGAATACCTAGACTAGTCGCCGCATTTCTAAGTGTGGACACTAATAGGCCTTATTCATACGAACATTTTGGTATACCACACTTATATCCTATCAGTTTTTTGTGGAGTTGCTCCATGAAAATGTGATTCACCACAGGTGGTCAGTAAACAAAATTTGAATTTCTGGAATACCTAGACTAGTCGCCGCATTTCTAAGTATGGACACTAATAGGCCTTATCCATTCGAACATTTTGGTATACCACACTTATATCCTATCAGTTTTTTGTGGAGTTGCTCCATGAAAATGCGATTCACCACTGGTGGTCAGTAAACAAAATTTGAATTTCTGGAATACCTAGACTAGTCGCCGCATTTCTAAGTATGGACACTAATAGGCCTTATCCATACGAACATTTTGGTATACCACACTTATATCCTATCAGTTTTTTGTGGAGTTGCTCCATGAAAATGCGATTCACCACTGGTGGTCAGTAAACAAAATTTGAATTTCTGGAATACCTAGACTAGTCGCCGCATTTCTAAGTATGGACACTAATAGGCCTTGTTCATACGAACATTTTGGTATACCACACTTATATCCTATCAGTTTTTTGTGGAGTTGCTCCATGAAAATGCGATTCACCACTGGTGGTCAGTAAACAAAATTTGAATTTCTGGAATACCTAGACTAGTCGCCGCATTTCTAAGTATGGACGCTAATAGGCCTTATTCATACGAACATTTTGGTATACCACACTTATATCCTATCAGTTTTTTGTGGAGTTGCTCCATGAAAATGTGATTCACCACTGGTGGTCGGTAAACAAAATCTGAATTTGTGGAATACCTAGACTAGTCGCCGCATTTCTAGGTATGGACACTAATAGGCCTTATTCATACGAACATTTTGGTATACCACACTTATATCCTATCAGTTTTTTGTGGAGTTGCTCCATGAAAATGCGATTCACCACTGGTGGTCAGTAAACAAAATTTGAATTTCTGGAATACCTAGACTAGTCGCCGCATTTCTAAGTATGGACACTAATAGGCCTTATTCATACGAACATTTTGGTATACCACACTTATATCCTATCAGTTTTTTGTGGAGTTGCTCCATGAAAATGTGATTCACCACTGGTGGTCAGTAAACAAAATTTGAATTTCTGGAATACCTAGACTAGTCGCCGCATTTCTAAGTATGGACACTAATAGGCCTTATTCATACGAACATTTTGGTATACCACACTTATATCCTATCAGTTTTTTGTGGAGTTGCTCCATGAAAATGCGATTCACCACTGGTGGTCAGTAAACAAAATTTGAATTTCTGGAATACCTAGACTAGTCGCCGCATTTCTAAGTATGGACGCTAATAGGCCTTATTCATACGAATATTTTGGTATACCACACTTATATCCTATCAGTTTTTTGTGGAGTTGCTCCATGAAAATGTGATTCACCACTGGTGGTCAGTAAACAAAATTTGAATTTCTGGAATACCTAGACTAGTCGCCGCATTTCTAAGTATGGACACTAATAGGCCTTATTCGTATGAACATTTTGGTATACCACACTTATATCCTATCAGTTTTTTGTGGAGTTGCTCCATGAAAATGTGATTCACCACTGGTGGTCAGTAAACAAAATTTGAATTTCTGGAATACCTAGACTAGTCGCCGCATTTCTAAGTATGGACACTAATAGGCCTTATTCATACGAACATTTTGGTATACCACACTTATATCCTATCAGTTTTTTGTGGAGTTGCTCCATGAAAATGTGATTCACCACTGGTGGTCGGTAAACAAAATCTGAATTTGTGGAATACCTAGACTAGTCGCCGCATTTCTAAGTATGGACACTAATAGGCCTTATTCATACGAACATTTTGGTATACCACACTTATATCCTATCAGTTTTTTGTGGAGTTGCTCCATGAAAATGCGATTCACCACTGGTGGTCAGTAAACAAAATTTGAATTTCTGGAATACCTAGACTAGTCGCCGCATTTATAAGTATGGACGCTAATAGGCTTTATTCATACGAACATTTTGGTATACCACACTTATATCCTATCAGTTTTTTGTGGAGTTGCTCCATGAAAATGTGATTCACCACTGGTGGTCAGTAAACAAAATTTGAATTTCTGGAATACCTAGACTAGTCGCCGCATTTCTAAGTATGGACACTAATAGGCCTTATTCATACGAACATTTTGGTATACCACACTTATATCCTATCAGTTTTTTGTGGAGTTGCTCCATGAAAATGCGATTCACCACTGGTGGTCAGTAAACAAAATTTGAATTTCTGGAATACCTAGACTAGTCGCCGCATTTCTAAGTATGGACGCTAATAGGCCTTATTCATACGAACATTTTGGTATACCACACTTATATCCTATCAGTTTTTTGTGGAGTTGCTCCATGAAAATGTGATTCACCACTGGTGGTCGGTAAACAAAATCTGAATTTGTGGAATACCTAGACTAGTCGCCGCATTTCTAAGTATGAACACTAATAGGCCTTATTCATATGAACATTTTGGTATACCACACTTATATCCTATCAGTTTTTTGTGGAGTTGCTCCATGAAAATGCGATTCACCACTGGTGGTCAGTAAACAAAATTTGAATTTGTGGAATACCTAGACTAGTCGCCGCATTTCTAAGTATGGACACTAATAGGCCTTATTCATATGAACATTTTGGTATACCACACTTATATCCTATCAGTTTTTTGTGGAGTTGCTCCATGAAAATGCGATTCACCACTGGTGGTCAGTAAACAAAATTTGAATTTCTGGAATACCTAGACTAGTCGCCGCATTTCTAAGTATGGACACTAATAGGCCTTATCCATACGAACATTTTGGTATACCACACTTATATCCTATCAGATTTTTGTGGAGTTGCTCCATGAAAATGCGATTCACCACTGGTGGTCGGAAAACAAAATCTGAATTTGTGGAATACCTAGACCAGTCGCCGCATTTCTAAGTATGGACACTAATAGGCCTTATTCATACGAACATTTTGGTATACCACACTTATATCCTATCAGTTTTTTGTGGAGTTGCTCCATGAAAATGCGATTCACCACTGGTGGTCAGTAAACAAAATTTTAATTTCTGGAATACCTAGACTAGTCGCCGCATTTCTAAGTATGGACACTAATAGGCCTTATTCATACGAACATTTTGGTATACCATACTTATATCCTATCAGTTTTTTGTGGAGTTGCTACATGAAAATGCGATTCACCACTGGTGGTCAGTAAACAAAATTTGAATTTCTGGAATACCTAGACTAGTAGCCGCATTTCTAAGTATGGACACTAATAGGCCTTATTCATACGAACATTTTGGTATACCACACTTATATCCTATCAGTTTTTTGTGGAGTTGCTCCATGAAAATGCGATTCACCACTGGTGGTCAGTAAACAAAATTTGAATTTCTGGAATACCTAGACTAGTCGCCGCATTTCTAAGTATGGACACTAATAGGCCTTATTCATATGAACATTTTGGTATACCACACTTATATCCTTTCAGTTTTTTGTGGAGTTGCTCCATGAAAATGTGATTCACCACTGGTGGTCAGTAAACAAAATTTGAATTTCTGGAATACCTAGACTAGTCGCCGCATTTCTAAGTATGGACACTAATAGGCCTTATTCATACGAACATTTTGGTATACCACACTTATATCCTATCAGTTTTTTGTGGAGTTGCTCCACGAAAATGCGATTCACCACTGGTGGTCAGTAAACAAAATTTTAATTTCTGGAATACCTAGACTAGTCGCCACATTTCTAAGTATGGACACTAATAGGCCTTATCCATACGAGCATTTTGGTGTATCACACTTATATCCTATCAGTTTTTTGTGGAGTTGCTCCATGAAAATGTGATTCACCACTGGTGGTCGGTAAACAAAATCTGAATTTGTGGAATAACTAGACCAGTCGCCGCATTTCTAAGTATGGACACTAATAGGCCTTATCCATACGAGCATTTTGGTGTATCACACTTATATCCTATCAGTTTTTTGTGGAGTTGCTCCATGAAAATGCGATTCACAACTGGTGGTCAGTAAACAAAATTTGAATTTCTGGAATACCTAGACTAGTCGCCGCATTTCTAAGTATGGACACTAATAGGCCTTATTCATACGAACATTTTGGTATACCACACTTATATCCTAACAGTTTTTTGTGGAGTTGCTCCATGAAAATGTGATTCACCACTGGTGGTCGGTAAACAAAATTTGAATTTCTGGAATACCTAGACTAGTCGCCACATTTCTAAGTATGGACACTAATAGGCCTTATCCATACGAGCATTTTCGTGTATCACACTTATATCCTATCAGTTTTTTGTGGAGTTGCTCCATGAAAATGTGATTCACCACTGGTGGTCGGTAAACAAAATCTGAATTTGTGGAATAACTAGACCAGTCGCCGCATTTCTAAGTATGGACACTAATAGGCGTTATCCATACGAGCATTTTGGTGTATCACACTTATATCCTATCAGTTTTTTGTGGAGTTGCTCCATGAAAATGCGATTCACAACTGGTGGTCAGTAAACAAAATTTGAATTTCTGGAATACCTAGACTAGTCGCCGCATTTCTAAGTATGGACACTAATAGGCCTTATTCATACGAACATTTTGGTATACCACACTTATATCCTATCGGTTTTTTGTGGAGTTGCTCCATGAAAATGCGATTCACCACTGGTGGTCAGTAAACAAAATTTGAATTTCTGGAATACCTAGACTAGTCGCCGCATTTCTAAGTATGGACACTAATAGGCCTTAGTCATACGAACATTTTGGTATACCACACTTATATCCTATCAGTTTTTTGTGGAGTTGCTCCATGAAAATGTGATTCACCACTGGTGGTCGGTAAACAAAATCTGAATTTGTGGAATACCTAGACTAGTCGCCGCATTTCTAGGTATGGACGCTAATAGGCCTTATTCATACGAACATTTTGGTATACCACACTTATATCCTATCAGTTTTTTGTGGAGTTGCTCCATGAAAATGCGATTCACCACTGGTGGTCAGTAAACAAAATTTGAATTTCTGGAATACCTAGACTAGTCGCCGCATTTCTAAGTATGGACACTAATAGGCCTTATTCATACGAACATTTTGGTATACCACACTTATATCCTATCAGTTTTTTGTGGAGTTGCTCCATGAAAATGTGATTCACCACTGGTGGTCAGTAAACAAAATTTGAATTTCTGGAATACCTAGACTAGTCGCCGCATTTCTAAGTACGGACACTAATAGGCCTTGTTCATACGAACATTTTGGTATACCACACTTATATCCTATCAGTTTTTTGTGGAGTTGCTCCATGAAAATGCGATTCACCACTGGTGGTCAGTAAACAAAATTTGAATTTCTGGAATACCTAGACTAGTCGCCGCATTTCTAAGTATGGACGCTAATAGGCCTTATTCATACGAACATTTTGGTATACCACACTTATATCCTATCAGTTTTTTGTGGAGTTGCTCCATGAAAATGTGATTCACCACTGGTGGTCAGTAAACAAAATTTGAATTTCTGGAATACCTAGACTAGTCGCCGCATTTCTAAGTATGGACACTAATAGGCCTTATTCATACGAACATTTTGGTATACCACACTTATATCCTATCAGTTTTTTGTGGAGTTGCTCCATGAAAATGCGATTCACCACTGGTGGTCAGTAAACAAAATTTGAATTTCTGGAATACCTAGACTAGTCGCCGCATTTCTAAGTATGGACACTAATAGGCCTTATTCATACGAACATTTTGGTATACCACACTTATATCCTATCAGTTTTTTGTGGAGTTGCTCCATGAAAATGTGATTCACCACTGTTGGTCGGTAAACAAAATCTGAATTTGTGGAATACCTAGACTAGTCGCCGCATTTCTAAGTATGGACACTAATAGGCCTTATTCATACGAACATTTTGGTATACCACACTTATATCCTATCAGATTTTTGTGGAGTTGCTCCATGAAAATGTGATTCACCACTGGTGGTCGGTAAACAAAATCTGAATATGTGGAATACCTAGACTAGTCGCCGCATTTCTAAGTATGGACACTAATAGGCCTTATTCATACGAACATTTTGGTATACCACACTTATATCCTATCAGATTTTTGTGGAGTTGCTCCATGAAAATGCGATTCACCACTGGTGGTCGGTAAACAAAATCTGAATTTCTGGAATACCTAGAATAGTCGCCGCATTTCTAAGTATGGACACTAATAGGCTTTATTCATACGAACATTTTGGTATACCACACTTATATCCTATCAGTTTTTTTTGGAGTTGCTCCATGAAAATGCGATTCACCACTGGTGGTCAGTAAACAAAATTTTAATTTCTGGAATACCTAGACTAGTCGCCGCATTTCTAAGTATGGACACTAATAGGCCTTATTCATACGAACATTTTGGTATACCACACTTATATCCTATCAGTTTTTTGTGGAGTTGCTCCATGAAAATGTGATTCACCACTGGTGGTCGGTAAACAAAATCTGAATTTGTGGAATACCTAGACTAGTCGCCGCATTTCTAGGTATGGACGCTAATAGGCCTTATTCATACGAACATTTTGGTATACCACACTTATATCCTATCAGTTTTTTGTGGAGTTGCTCCATGAAAATGCGATTCACCACTGGTGGTCAGTAAACAAAATTTGAATTTCTGGAATACCTAGACTAGTCGCCGCATTTCTAAGTATGGACACTAATAGGCCTTATTCATACGAACATTTTGGTATACCACACTTATATCCTATCAGTTTTTTGTGGAGTTGCTCCATGAAAATGTGATTCACCACTGGTGGTCAGTAAACAAAATTTGAATTTCTGGAATACCTAGACTAGTCGCCGCATTTGTAAGTACGGACACTAATAGCCCTTGTTCATACGAACATTTTGGTATACCACACTTATATCCTATCAGTTTTTTGTGGAGTTGCTCCATGAAAATGCGATTCACCACTGGTGGTCAGTAAACAAAATTTGAATTTCTGGAATACCTAGACTAGTCGCCGCATTTCTAAGTATGGACGCTAATAGGCCTTATTCATACGAACATTTTGGTATACCACACTTATATCCTATCAGTTTTTTGTGGAGTTGCTCCATGAAAATGTGATTCACCACTGGTGGTCAGTAAACAAAATTTGAATTTCTGGAATACCTAGACTAGTCGCCGCATTTCTAAGTATGGACACTAATAGGCCTTATTCATACGAACATTTTGGTATACCACACTTATATCCTATCAGTTTTTTGTGGAGTTGCTCCATGAAAATGCGATTCACCACTGGTGGTCAGTAAACAAAATTTGAATTTCTGGAATACCTAGACTAGTCGCCGCATTTCTAAGAATGGACACTAATAGGCCTTATTCATACGAACATTTTGGTATACCACACTTATATCCTATCAGTTTTTTGTGGAGTTGCTCCATGAAAATGTGATTCACCACTGTTGGTCGGTAAACAAAATCTGAATTTGTGGAATACCTAGACTAGTCGCCGCATTTCTAAGTATGGACACTAATAGGCCTTATTCATACGAACATTTTGGTATACCACACTTATATCCTATCAGATTTTTGTGGAGTTGCTCCATGAAAATGTGATTCACCACTGGTGGTCGGTAAACAAAATCTGAATATGTGGAATACCTAGACTAGTCGCCGCATTTCTAAGTATGGACACTAATAGGTCTTATTCATACGAACATTTTGGTATACCACACTTATATCCTATCAGATTTTTGTGGAGTTGCTCCATGAAAATGCGATTCACCACTGGTGGTCGGTAAACAAAATCTGAATTTCTGGAATACCTAGACTAGTCGCCGCATTTCTAAGTATGGACACTAATAGGCTTTATTCATACGAACATTTTGGTATACCACACTTATATCTTATCAGTTTTTTTTGGAGTTGCTCCATGAAAATGCGATTCACCACTGGTGGTCAGTAAACAAAATTTTAATTTCTGGAATACCTAGACTAGTCGCCGCATTTCTAAGTGTGGACACTAATAGGCCTTATCCATACGAGCATTTTGGTGTATCACACTTATATCCTATCAGTTTTTTGTGGAGTTGCTCCATGAAAATGCGATTCACCACTGGTGGTCGGTAAACAAAATTTGAATTTCTGGAATACCTAGACTAGTCGCCGCATTTCTAAGTATGGACACTAATAGGCCTTATTCATACGAACATTTTGGTATACCACACTTATATCCTATCAGTTTTTTGTGGAGTTGCTCCATGAAAATGCGATTCACCACTGGTGGTCGGTAAACAAAATTTGAATTTCTGGAATACCTAGACTAGTCGCCGCATTTCTAAGTATGGACACTAATAGGCCTTATCCATACGAGCATTTTGGTGTATCACACTTATATCCTATCAGTTTTTTGTGGAGTTGCTCCATGAAAATGCGATTCACCACTGGTGGTCAGTAAACAAATTTTTAATTTGTGGAATACCTAGACTAGTCGCCGCATTTCTAAGTATGGACACTAATAGGCTTTATCCATACGAACATTTTGGTATACCACACTTATATCCTATCAGTTTTTTGTGGAGTTGCTCCATGAAAGTATGGACACTAATAGGCCTTATTCATACGAACATTTTGGTATACCACACTTATATCCTATCAGTTCTTTGTGGAGTTGCTCCATGAAAATGAGATTCACCACTGGTGGTCAGTAAACAAAATTTGAATTTCTGGAATACCTAGACTAGTCGGCGCATTTCTAAGTGTGGACGCTAATAGGCCTTATTCATACGAACATTTTGGTATACCACACTTATATCCTATCAGTTTTTTGTGGAGTTGCTCCAGGAAAATGTGATTCACCACTGGTGGTCGGTAAACAAAATCTGAATTTGTGGAATGCCTAGACTAGTCGCCCCATTTCTAAGTATGGACACTAATAGGCCTTATCCATACGAGCATTTTGGTGTATCACACTTATATCCTATCAGTTTTTTGTGGAGTTGCTCCATGAAAATGCGATTCACCACTGGTGGTCAGTAAACAAAATTTGAATTTCTGGAATACCTAGACTAGTCGCCGCATTTCTAAGTATGGACACTAATAGGCCTTATTCATACGAACATTTTGGTATACCACACTTATATCCTATGAGTTTTTTGTGGAGTTGCTCCATGAAAATGCGATTCACCACTGTTGGTCGGTAAACAAAATCTGAATTTGTGGAATACCTAGACTAGTCGCCGCATTTCTAAGTATGGACACTAATAGGCCTTATCCATACGAGCATTTTGGTGTATCACACTTATATCCTATCAGTTTTTTGTGGAGTTGCTCCATGAAAATGAGATTCACCACTGGTGGTCGGTAAACAAAATCTGAATTTGTGGAATACCTAGACTAGTCGCCGCATTTCTAAGTATGGACACTAGGCCGGGTCGATTTGTGGGGAGGCAAAAAAATCGCCCATGGCTCAGGGAAAATCGTATTCTAGGGATCAAAATAAGAAACTTTGCCGAAGGAACCATACTTTAATTTATTTTTTCATTTACATATGTTCTGACTAAATAAATTTCTAAAGAGAAAAAATAAATAAAATAATAAAAATAAATAAAATAAATAAAAAATAATAAAATAAAGTGCCAAAAATGGTGATTTTTTAAAATGTTTGTATGGGGAACCCCCCAGGGGGGTTCCAGGGGGTGTGCCACTGGCATGGGTGGATCGGCCCTCCAAAGTTTGTGGGGGTCGGTCATACATTTGGACTCGATTGGGGCACTCTAAATGGGTCAAAGTGGGATTTTTCAAAACTTGACCCTACGGGACAAAAGTCAACAGTTGGGGGGTAGTAGAATTCGTTTGAGGTATGGTTCCTTCGGCAAAGTTTCTTATTTTGATCCCTAGAATACGATTTTCACTGAGCCATGGGCGATTATTAAATCGACCCGCCCTAATATACATATTTATATTATACGTACATCTTGTTTTCCTGTTTAATAAATAATCAAGAAAATATTTCATAAAAATTTTAAGATGCCTTCAATTATGAAACTATAATTATATTAGAAATAACAATTCTGTCAATCCTTCTAAAAAATTTTTTTAAACATGCAATATTAAATAAACGTTAAATAAAGCTGACATTTTGTGAACCATGACTAAAAGTTTTTCACTTCTACACTACTTTTAATGTGTATTCACAAAATATTAGTTAAAGCTTTGTTAGCACATAGCTACACTTAAAATAGTTTGTAAGTTAAAATAACAGAAAATATTATTTGAAATAAATGAAATTTCATTTGAAAATCGGTCAACTTAGTTTTCGTTTAAATCAAATGGTTTTTGTTATTTATTTCTAAACAACTGACAAATCAATAAAAACAAATGAATATTCAGTTAAAAACAGAGACCCAAAATAACTGTTATATTTCTAAAAAAGTCACTACCCAAATTTATTTAATTATAATATTTCAATAATGCACTATATTTTATAAATCATATTGCACAAAAAAATCACAAAGTTTGGCAAAGATTTTAATTTTTTCAATTTTTATATTTTACTCTATAAATTTCTGTTGTTTTTTGATTTTTATTTTAAAACTTTTTATAAAAGTTACAGAATGATTTTTTTGAAAAAATTAAGCACTAACTTTTTTATTTGATAATAAAATAAAAATTAAAAATTGACCTAAATTGAATGCCGGAAGTTGCTGGAATACACATATTTACTCACTTTAAATCAATGTTCAATATTTTATTAACACTAGTTGACATCATCAGGATATTATAATTGGTGAAGTCATTGGTTCTATGGCTTTTGATTTGTATTCTTAATTGTTATTTTTTGATAAAGAAAAAAAATCACAAAATAACTTTTATTATTTTTGAAAAAATAAAAATCGTGTTTGGATTGTTTTTGTTTGAATTAAAAATATAAATCAAACAGAGCAAATAATCAGAAAATTAAAAATACTCAAACAGGAAATAATTGTAAAACAATCACTTTTTTGAATAAAAGTTATAACTGTTACGTCCCTGGTTAAAAATAAATGTTAGAATTTTACCTATAGATTCGGGAAAAATTAATATTTTTATCATTTATTTGAAATTCTTTCAGTTTTTTGTATTTGTTTGTTTTGCTTGTTTTTTATTAGCAAAATATAGTCACTCACAATACTAACACAACGTTTGTGAATGGCTTTATGTGTGCGTGTCAAGTCTAACAAGTTCTTGTAATTTGCATAGAAATAATTTTGGATACTTGTGTATACAAACAATTTAAATAAAACAAAAGAAAATAAAAAAAATAAAATATGTTTTTTTTTTTTGAAGCAGACAGCAAACAAAAATTTAAATTCATAATGATTGTAATAGAAAATATAAACCACAAATTTCCCATTTGTGGGTACAATTTTATAACATTTTAAACAAATAAGAAAATTAAATTAACCTAAAAAATTATTTTGAAAAAATGCATAAAATAGTTGAAATACATATTTATTTGAAAAATAAATGTATGTTCCTTTGTTTTTAACAAAACTCAAAACTTTTTTACTAAACTACAAACAGTAAACTACATAATAATCTGAGTGTACCTATATGTATGCATATCGTATATGTATATTTACACATTGTAACTAGTTATTTGTTACGCTACTATAATGTTTAGATTCTACGAACATAAATATATGTGTGTGTATAAAAAAGAAAAAGTTTTTCTCTAGAGAAAATGAAAATTTTTCCTGTTCATAAGCAGCAACACAAAACTTTAAGGTCAAATTGTTTGTAAAAGACATTATAAAGTCATGTTTGCATGCATTTCTTATAAACTTAAAGTTTTATTTACCACAAACAAGAATTGTGTCACTACACATTTTTTTGTCTATTTTTTTATTTTTACATCATATTTATAAGACACAGGTGCTGAGGGGAAGAATAACATAGTTTTTTTTTTTACATAAAACTAAATATATTTTTAATGTAGAATAAGTGAAAAGTGAAAAATATATTTTTAACACCAGGAAAGCGAGAAAACAATAGGAACTATATATTTATGTTGGTTTAGGAAAGTACTTATTGGAAAAAGTAGTGGCTTTAAAAAAAAAGTAATTATTAAATATTAACCCTTTCGAGACCTAGGACCAGATTTATAGTCAGAACTGAAAAATATTTATGTCTTAAATATTCCTAGGTAGAAATTTTGTTTGAAAATCAAGTGTAAGGAGAAATCCCTTCTTAGTTCTGACCATAAAACTGACCTATAGTGATTTTGAGATTGTGTTGGAATATTTTTTTTTTGTTTAGAATAAGTTGTACCGATTACCCGAAAATACTTTCATATTATTTCTTTTCCTGTTTTGTCCCCATAGCAGAAATTTTTGTTACAATATCTATTTGAATTTCAGTATTCTTTCTTCAGTTATTAATATAAATTTAAATCTTATCAAATTGAGATAAGCAGAGGGTTAATAGATGTGTTTTAAAAATCTTCAAGGTTGCATGAATTGCATTTGAGTGCCTTTTTAAAAAAAGAAATTTAAATTTTATTTTGAATTAAGTTCTTTACTTTCTTTTGTCGTAATATAAATTTAGTTGTACTTATATACTTTTCCAAGATGTTTACCTGTTTATATATTCATTCATTCCTTTATGCATTCGGTATATGAGTATTTTTTACTGTAAACATTTTTATACTCATAGCTTTTTCGTAACGTATGAATATTTAATAGACAAATATTACTTAAACATTTTTGTGCTTTAATATAAAGCTTATGAAAAAAATGTATGTAATGGTGAAAAAGTGGTGAGACTTTGGCAATTTCCACTGCATGTTTTAACAGGAATATTAAATGTATTTTATTATCAAGATTTTTTTATACATACTAAAAAAATTTCTGAGTAAATATTAATGTCACATGACTGTTATTTAAGAACTAAATTACATGATATATTCAAATATTTCTTAAAAAAAGTTATAAATAATTTTAAAACAAGTCAAAATAAAAAATTCGTATCTGTTTTTATCATCTGCAAGAAAAACGGCATCCATCTCAAAGCACATAAACTCTTAGTGTACGAAGTTCGAGGCCCGTGTTTAAAATTTACAGAACCATGCTAATTGATTTCTTTTAAGTGCATTGATTAACTTAAATTATATTTAGAGCCAGTTTTATAGTCAGAACTAAGAATTTTTTTTTATTTTACTCAAGTCAGAAATATTCAAACAGAATTTCTTACTTAACAAATATTTAAGACAAAAATCGGTGTTAGTTCTGACCAGACCTGGGGGATTTAAATTACATTGCAATAACATGTAACTTGTAATTGAAAACTTTCAATTACACATAAAGGTCTCCTAAAACTTAGCTTTTATGCTTGTTCGCACTATAAAGGTCGTAAATAATTATGAAGATATATTAATGAAATTTGGTATGTTGACTTCCATGGAACCAAGGACCAACCCTATTGCTCTTATATATAATCGGTCTATTTTTGGAGCTATCGCCACTATTGAACTTATATTCTTGCCTTAAAGGCAGAACAAAATATTTAAAAATAAAACGATTTGATTTGTTGATTTTTGAAAACTTGAGCAATCATATTGAATGTGTATTCCTGCACTTAGTTGAACAAAAGCTAACCAATCAGGGTACTTAAAAAACAAACTAAAGTCGACTTTTAGGGGGTAATTTTCTAAAACACTTCGGTGAAGTGTTGCGTTATTTCTATAGAAATTGTTTTTGTTACAAAAACAATTTATATTGAAAGTTCCCTTCACCCAAGTGTTTTACAAAATTAGGTAGTGTGTCCCTTAAAAATAGATTTGTCATTACAGCCCCCAGTTTTATTAGGAATGGTCCAATATGGAAGAAATCAATTCTTTTTTTTGGAAAACGTTAACCTGTGCCGAAAGTTGGACGAAAATAGCCCATTTTGAAAAAAACTGTATTAAAAATTCCCAAAATTCTAAATCTAGAAAAAAGGATTTTTTATTTCATTTATTCATTTAATATAGGCGAAATGATTCAGATATGGAAATTTGACTTCATCGGGTATCATTAACCCACTTTAGCCTGGAATCCAAAATGACCCACAAATTTGATAAAATACAAATACAGTAGACGCTCGCAAATTAGAACCGCTTTGTTTTTGAGGCAATTCTAATTTCTGAATTATTCTAATTTCTGGACGTTTTTTTCGTTTCGTTTCCAATGATAAAGTGTTTTTTTTACGTTTATTTAACATTTTAAATGATACACTTTCACTATTTAATAGAGACTGCCAAATAATATGTACACGCGTATCAAATTTCACAAATAAACTAGCCAAAAATGTCCATAAATGCGACAAAAAAAACAAATAGGGAAAAACATATATAATTTGGTGATTCCCCTTTTTAGTTTTACTTTATTCAAACAGAATAAAAATAAATTGGGGATTTCCTGTGTATTCAAATAACCAAAAAAAAAAAACCCTCAGAAATTAGAATTTTAAATTCGCTCTAATTTGCGAGCGTCTACTGTACTTGTTTTTTTAAAATTAATTTTAAAGATTATTTAAAATGCCCAATTTGGAGATGTCGATTACTATTTGTACCACATAATAGTTGATATTAAAGGAAAAAAAAAATAAATTGGAAAAATGATAATTCGAGTTTGTGTTTGGAGCGACTTCTTTCCAGGACATTTTACAAAAATTGCTTATTTTGTCAAAAAAAATAAAAAAAATTTTAATGTTTTCATCAAATTTTACATAGTTTTCGTAAAAATATCACTTAAATTTAGTTAGACTATAATTATCTTTACATCTGTTTAAAAAATCTTTAACCCTTAGTGACCTGGGGTCAGAAAAGGCCCATTAAACTCAATATTAATTACACACAGAAAATAAATTGGTTGGAATTCTATCGGAACCAACGAAATATTTTCATCATTCAATAATTTTAATTGCAGTTATTTAAAATTCATCATCAGGAAAGTTATATTTATTTATGAACAAAAAATATATATGATGAACCAAAACACTGTCACATTATCCAAAATATTGGCTTTTCTAACCAATATTGAAAAATTACTAACTTCCACATTACCTTCAATACCAACAACCACCAATTTATCGAAGATTTAGTCATTTGAATAAAATGTCGGCAGCAACAATTTAGTATCAGTTGTGTTTCAATAAAATCGATCACTCTATTCAAAGTATTAGTTTTTCCAATCAATTTAAATTTTTTTTTTAACTTTAGTAGCTTTAACCATTAATTTCCATTACTTTGGTAATTGTAATAATATATTGAGACAAGGAACAGAAATTTTATTTATCATAATAAAATTTTGGAATCTATCATATTTTTTCGTTTCATACATATGCGTGTTTAAATTCTAAGTTAGACAACAACTAAACGTAAGTATCTGTGGCGCAGGAGGTAGAGACACATCCTTATAGCCTTAGAGATTTGAGTTCAAACCTCAACCAAGGCATTACTTTTTTTTAATAATTTTTTTATTGATTCAAATTAAAAGACACAATTAATTTTCTGTTGTAAATATAATTTTATTCAAAAACAAAATATTCAAATTTTTAACCAGAAGAAATTCAAATTTGAAAAAAAAAAATTTATGTCGAGTTTAGCCTAGAGGAAAAGCAGTGTGCTGACAAACGGAAGGTCGCCGGTTCAATCCCAGTTCGCGATATAAATTTTTTTTTAATTTTTTATTCAGATTAAAAGACACAACTGATTTTCTGTTGTTGATATAATTTTATTTATAGACAAAATATTCAAACCTGAAGAAATTCAAATTTGAAATTTGACTGAAAAAATTTAAATAGAGCTTAGCTTAGAGGGAAAGCAATGTGCTGACAAGCGGAGGGTCGGGGGTTCGATCCCAGTTAGCGACAAAAAAAATTTAATTTTTTAATAAATTTTGTGGAACGTGTTTTTCTATTTATAGAATTTATAATCCACAAACATTAAAGTAATCTATTAACACAACAAAAATTCAAAAATTGTAAATAAATGTCGGTAGTTACAATGGTATTAAAAATAAATAAAAGTGATTGTACCTGGAACTACAAAAATTCGGTTGGCGAAAAATTCGGTTGGAACTACGAATCTGTTTTCTGTGTGTATGACTACGAGATTGTAAAGCCAAATCCAATCAAATTGATTAAAAAAAATCGCAACTAGATAAAAATAATTATTTTACGTAAAGTGATCCGTATGGGGTTAATTTTTATACTTTTGGCCAAAAACGACCCATTAGGAAATTTACAGAATAAGAACTTTCATAATTTTCGGAAAAATATCACTTCCAAAGGATCAAAAAAATCTTTTTCCCACCCAAGTAAAAAAGTTTTGATATAGCCATATATTATCATATAAAATTATGTATAATTATATATTAGAACATATATACCAAGATATAATTATATAAAATTTTACGAAATTTTATCCTAAACATATAACTATATCTCAAGGTTGGTTACCGTTATCGTTATAATACCGTTATCGCTAAAAAACCGTTTCAAATTGAATACCGTTACCGTTATCGATACCTCTAAAAAAATTTCTAAATACCGTTATCGTTACCGATACCGTTATTTTTGTGGGTAGTACCGGTATTTTACCGGTATTTATTATTTTATATAAAAATTAAAATTTTTTTATTTTTTATTTTATAATCTTCAGTGTTTTTTTTTACAAAAAATTTATAGATAATAATTTTACTTATTAAAACTACCAGTATTGAATTTATATCTTAAAATCTGTATTTTCAGTACTTAAAATGAAAAATATGCCATGTTTTTACTTGTTTTTATATGTTTTTAACATAATTTTTAATACCGGTACGTACCGGTATTGCTGTTTCGATAACGGTATACCGTTACCGAAACAGTCTTAAATACCGTTACCTTTACCGTTACCGTTACCTAAACAAACGAAATCTGAAACCGTTACCCTTACCGTTATTCGTTTCGGTTACCAACCTTGCTATATCTTATTATATAGTGCACAATATATAGTGCAACATATTACAATATCCAATTATATATAGACCTATATATAGTTACATATGCCTCATATAATTATGTATAATTCTATCGAATTATATACCATTATATCGAGTTCGATATGATTATATTATATTTGATACATTTGGATGAGGACAAAATCCGGATAAAATTGTATCAAAACATATCTTATTCCATCAAATTAGATCTAATTGTGGCAAATTAGATCTAATATGATCATAATGCGGTCTAATTTGATACAATTAGATGTTCTCATTTTTCGGATATAATTATATGTAATATCAAAAGTCATATAATCTTTTTTTAGTAGGGCACTTGATAAAAATTATTATTTTGTGTTACTTGATCCATATAGGGCTAATCTTCTCACTTTTCACAAAAAATGACTCACTAGGAAATTTACAGAATAATCTAGTAATCTAGCAAGACTGTGTTGTAGAACGTAAAAATATAAAGGTAAATAAAAACGAATAAAAAGGTTAAAGTCGGGCATGCCGACTATACAATACCCTACACCAGTCTGGGTAAAAGCCAACTAATGTTTGGATCCGAAATTCGAATGGGTTAAAATGGGGCTTGTGTCAAAATTTTCTATAATGTGAGTCAGCGCACCAAATTTCATTAAAATATCTTAATATTTGCGACCTGAAGTTTGTAATTTTGGGGGGACCCTTATATGGCCACTAGGTCTAAACATGGACCGATGTTCACGAAAATCAATAGGCTTCGTCCTTGGGCCAATTTAGCTCTGTGTACCAAATTTCATCAAAATATCTTAATATTTGCGATCTGCAGCGTATAAACAATATAATTTTGGGGGGACCATTATATGGGCACTAGGTCTAAAAATGGACCAATTTTAACCAAAATCAATAGGCGTCGTCCTTGGGCCGACATAAGTCGGTATACCAAGTTTCATCAAAATATCTTAATATTTGCGACCTGTAGAGTGCGCACAAAAATGCATGGACAGACAGACAGACAGACAGACAGACAGACAGACAGACAGACGGACGGACGGACGGACAAACGGACATCGTTAAATCGAAATAAAAAAAATTCTGAGCCGATCGGTATACTATAAGGTGGGTCTAGGACCAATATTTTTAGGTATTACAAACATCAGCACAAACTTATAATACCCTGACCACATAGTGGTGTAGGGTATAATGATAGTATTGGTAAATACAAATCAAATGAAATTGTTACATTACGTACGTCGTTACACCACAATACATATAATTTTATAAAAATTTTCAAATAAAATTTTAGTAAATATTGTTGAGATCATTTATTTCCATTCATATTAAATACTGTGGGTATTGGTCAATCTTTGGTATTGATGGAAATTAGGATTGAATGCGATTTATGACGTTTTTAGGACGCAAATTGTCCTTAAACTTAGAATAACGCAGTTTGTAACTGAATTTCAATAAAAAGCAAAATTCAAAACGAAAAAAAGTTGTTTAGAAAAATTTATGCTAATAAACTTGGAAATAGCTGACAAAGTAAATTTTCGCTTTAACTCAACTTTACAAAAATTTGTCGGAATAACTTTTTCTAGTTTAGAGTTTTGGTCTTTCTTATAAAATGTGTCTTTGTTATAAAATAAAAAAACTCTTTCTAAGTTTGTTTTCTTCATTCTTATAGTGCAATTAATCTTTATAAAATTTTGTTTAATTAGATATCATGTCATGTTATATATTTTGATATAAGATTGTTTATAGAAGCGTATACGCCATTATAAATTATATATAAACTATATCGCAGATCTCTTAATATATGGCTGGAGACCAAATCCCATATTATTATATATAACGTCATATCAAACATATTTATAAAACCAAAGTGTTAACATTTATAATAATATCAAATCATATAAGATTATATGAAAATTTTTTTAGTCGGGGTACCAGTTTTTTAATAATGGGTATTGAGGGCCCCTTCTGTATACATTTAGTTTAGCGCAGATTTTTTAAACAGTCAGAGAAAAAATCCTGGTTTTGCTTCGTATATTTGTGAAAAATCTAAAACACGCGTTTTTTACAAAAAGAGTAATATTCAAAAATATTTTTTAAATATTTAAAGTGGTAAGTGGCTTTTAGAAATCCTATATAAAAGAAATAGCTAAAATTGAAGAGATCATGCATTTAAGGGTTAAAACGAAAATTTTAACTTGGACCTTGAATATGTTTAAACGACATCGCCTTGCCTTGAAAAGGAATAGAGGTTTTTTGTTATAATTTAAAAATGAATATTTTTCAAATTGGCAGCTAAGCACCTAATACATATTTTTCACGACCAACCAAGAATTGTAGGTCATGTTTACGATTAAGCAGATAAGACAGAGGTCGTTTTAAATTTCCATTTAAACTATTTTGTTTTTTTCATTTTAAAAGGTCTTATCTAAATGAGATGATATCTAACTTTAAGTAAGTCGTTATTTTGGTTACCTTCAATAATGCCCAAATATTAAAAATTCTATACAGAAAATGTTTTTTTTTTTTTAATTAAAATCTATTTAAAGCAGTTATTCTAAGTCATAAGAGCACGAGTAGGGCTAGGTTTCCTTTTACTACATTTCATGTTAAAAATCCTTTTAGGCCTATATAATACATTGTGTATACAAATTTACGTCTTTTCACGTTGTTCAAACATTTATTCTGTTTGATTATAAAATCTTGATATATTTCTTCTGCCATACAACCTGGAATAAAAATCATACTGCATTTGACTTATTATTCTACTACAAACAAAATAAATATATACACACATACAATATAATGCTTGTATTCAGATATTAAAGACAAGTCCTTGCACATATACATTCCAACGTACCACAGCCGACCACCATGCAACCATTCAGCAACCAACTAAACAGCCAACAATGACAAACATGCTGCTTTTGATAATAACATATTTATACCAATGGAGTAGTACATAAGTACTACAAGTGAGGCTTTCCATACCAACAATAAAATTTACTCTTCAATATGGTCCAATAGGCCAACTTGGCCTGTTTTAATACGGTGTATTAAGTGTAAAAAGAGGATAAACTTAAGAACCTAAAAATTTCAAAACCCTTGCAGTATCCTTGAACAACTGCCGATATGATTATACTCAAATGAAGGCTAAATTTATGTCGATTAATAATTTTCAAAGAAACAATAATATTTTAGTGTCCAAATTTGTAAATTTGTAAAAATCTGCCAAAAACAAAAAAAAACCCATCAAACCCAAATTTTTAAACAGAAATTTTTTAAAAATGGTCTATTGAAATTTTTTTCTTGCCAGCTTTGGTAGAAACGTAAAATGGTTTATTAATGTCAATAACTTAAAATGTGTTGAATCATCAATCAATCGAATATTACTTAAAAAATTACTGGAGAAGTTGTTAAATTTTGAATTCTTGTCATTATTAGTGGATAAAGCAGAGTCTTTTTATTTTAGACATAACGCAGTGTTGCACAGACCTTTTTCGATATCATTTAAAATTGAACACACTGTTTGAGATGTAATTAAGAATTTTTTTGTTTGTCCGGACAGTTGCTAGGGAAAGCCTTATATAAATACATACGTTTCTATGTCCATATGGATATATTTGTGGTGGTATGTGTGTAGGGATATTGAAAGAGATTTGTTTGCCTAAGGTTTGAGTTGCTGAGTAGATTGTACGTGTGTGACAGACTTTTAATTTAATTTTACAAATACTTTGTACTTTATGTGTGTGTATATGTTTTTGTTAAACAAACAATGGCGGTGTATACATATGTGTAAGAAAGGAAAATCATTACACCTCAACTGAAAGGATAGGATGAAAAAATCAAGAGCTTGTCGAATGAAATTTTTTTTAGTTCTTTGTTTTTCATAGCAAATTTCTTGAATTCTAGAGCAATTTTGATTATTGCCATACTTGCAAATCCCCGAAATTCCCTAAAATTTTATTACGTAATTTTTCGGAAACAATTCTATTAGGCCGCTATATATGAAATCAAAAATTATCCTTTAGAGTTGTTTTATAAACTGCTGAGAGCCCCTTTTAAATTTTCCCTTATTACACCTTTGAATGAAGAACATTGCAAATCATAGCATTAATGTAACTAAAGTTAATATGTAGGTTAGGGCTGCAGTGAAACCAATTGGGGAATATTTGTTACTGAATTTTGCTTGCACCAAGTGGCTTGGAGTGCCACTTACATTAGTCTAAAACTCATATATTGAAAAATTGGACCAATAAGGTCGATGTGGCGGAATTTTTGAACAAATAAAAAAAATTATTCAAATAATAAAGTCTTGTGATATTTTCTAATAAATTTTGGTATGATAAAACCACCAATATAAAAACATTTATGAAATCGCTCAAACAGTTTTTGAAATATCCCCACACAGGTGAAAATGGGATCGTATATGATTATATATGATCATATGTGGGCTCGTATATGATCATATATGGATATATCTGATCATATATGCCCATATATATTTCTTTATACGGTTATATATGGTATGATATATGTCCATATATATTCGGATCTGAAGTTTGAGGGTATATGGCCATATGTGTTTATATATGATACCATATATGTACTATGTATGGGCATATATGATCAGCTATAACCATATATGTTTATATACGTGCCCATATATGTTCATATATGCTCATATACGATCCTATTTTTACCTGGCCAATAAAACTTTGGTGATGAGTGCCACAGAATTTATGCACTACCTTCTAAGGTATACTCCTTAACTTCAGCATCACGTTGAGGCATAAAGTAGTGAGTTACCGATGATTGGCTACATAATGCGTTACTATGTTATGGAAACTCCTTACCTTTTACATTATTTTGATATTCCGGCAGTTGTTTCATAAAATTTTATAAGTAAATATAAAATAATGACTTGTTTCAAATTAAAAATGAATACTTGATTTAAATTAGAAACTAATGATTTCGAAAATATTTATTTATTTTAATTTTGTATCGTTTCGCAAAATGAGCATTACCCAGAAAAATATTGTTAATGGATGCGATGCATTTATCATTATGTTCTGCATTATTTTAAAACAAAAAGCTATGTCCTATCGATTATTTACATATTAAGTTTAGCATGATTTATAAACGTAAAATAATAATTAAAACATTTTTGAAAATCTATTGTTAGAGCCATTACTTTGTATTTTTTTGGAAGCATAGGGATAAGGTGTCTATTTTCTGACATCACAAACAAAAACATGAAGCACAACAATACATTCATATTTTAAGCAATCACCTGTTTTTGGTGTCGATAGCTTGGGCCATCAAAAATGACTCAAGGAGTTCGTAGGGTAAAAGATGGTGGGAACAATTGATTTGGACCAAGAGGCACTATATTCAATTTGAATATAAAGTTGAGTTATCATTGCCACCCTAATGTCTATTTTTGTTTCGTTGTGTTTGTGTAGGTAGTACTATATTGATGTTGAGGCTTTATATTACAGCGAAGAATATTTTAAAATTGATTTTGTAAAGAGTTAAAATTTGTACATTTCAAGCCCAAAAGCTGTTATGTGAAGCACATACCAACACACAATGAAGATTCCTGAGAGACTGGAGGCAAATACACGTTACACATACACACGCACATGCATAGAGTTATACAGATTCCCATACAACTATATAAACTGTTTAACTTAAACATATGCTTTAGTTGACTTTAGTTGAAAATATGTACTCTTTTATACTTGTATATAATTGTAAGACTATGATGTTTGTATGTGTGTGTGTCTGTATCCGTGTTTGTATAAAAAGAGAGTAAACATGGCTTACATCATTCAAGAAAGAAAATTGAATTTTAGAGCACAAAGCAATTTCAAAAGCGTGTCTATGTATACCAAGAGTTATAATGCTAAACATACAACTGACACACGCATATACACTTACATTGGTCCTTGCATACACACATACATACGTACTTACAAAACATTCATTTAACTTTATATTTACCCACTTCTTTATAAAATACTTATAGTTTATAATAAAGCCAAGAGCTAGATGGTTGGTACTGTTGTTTGGTTCGTTGGTTGGCTGCTGCTGCCGTTTGTTGTTATTGTCGTCTTTTGTTTTCATATTTTTTTTTTGTTTTTTATTTTTTTATCTTTGCTCAACTTCCTTGTAATTCAGTTTCTTGTATTTTCTGTCGTTTAAGAAAACAAAAACCGTCTTCTGCAAGTTCTTAACACAACATTCCTATGGTACACTTCCTCACAAACATATTTATTAAGAACGGTTCGTATAAAATTTAAAGCAAATTTTTTTACCGAATTTAGAATAGATTTACAAAACAAATAAAAATAAAATCTGTAAAAACTTCTTAAAACTTTTATTTATAAATTAATGTTTTTTTGTTAAATTTGAGATCATTTCTCTGTTTTTTCTATAAAATATATATTTTTCGAGAAAAAAAACAGAACAAAATCTAGTTTATTCTGAAATCACTCACAACGAGATGTCTGCAAGTATTTTTCTCTATTTTTTCGAAGTTATTTAAATCGAAGTTATTTTTGGATGGTGACATCTCTGAAATTTATTAAATTTAAAATTATTTTTACATAACACGAATGTACTCTCAAAAAGAGAATGTTTGACACCCATATTGTCTACATTGGGGCTACAAAGTTGCCTGATGGATAGTGAGATGAGTTCGGCATGTCTGTCATTCTTACATGTGTTCTATCGCCCCCGAAAAATCTACACTCGTAATAAGTGCCTAAGATTAACCTCCTAAGCGGTTACACCTGGGCTACTTCAGTTTGGATTGCACTCACTTGTGAGGGGTAATTATTTTGACGGCTAAGATCATGGCTATTACACTATCAACTGCACTGTCTATTGTTAAAGGATATTGTTCGTGGTTTTCGGTAACCAAGAGGGAACCACTCCTGGGTTATTTGGGGCCCAAGTGAAAGCAGCTTCGGCTGTATAATCTTACCAAAGACTATAAATTTGTACCACGGAAGCCATTTGCCCACCGTAATGGTGCCTTCAGAGGTAGCGAGAAAAAATATCTGAAATGTGCGTTTTTGATACACCTTTGGTCTTTTAAAAATAATTTTCGACACACCCTGTAACAACGAATATGCAAGTAGAGCAAGCGCCAAAAATATTTCTCTTATTTTTGTTTTTAAAAATATTTATGTTCCCATGTGAAAATCGAAATATACATATATGAACATACATGATCATACATTAACTCGTATGTGATCATGCATGGGCATACATAGTCATATACGTCCATGAATAGCTCAATGTATGACCATACATGATCTCATATATTTCCATACATCTTTGGATCCGAAATTTGAATATTATTTCTGCTTGATTTTAAAATCTCTTTTCTGTAAATATAACAACCATTTAATGAATGAACCGTACTATTTGATACGTACTTCTTTTATGGTTATATACTTAAAAGACATATAACATGTCATGTTTTACGTTCTGTATTCTTGGATTTTTATTTTCAATTCTGTTCTTGTTGTCACATGAATCTTTAGTCCATAGCTATGACTACAACAGCATGATGCTTTTCCATTTTGGTTTTGCTGTTATTGTTGTTTTACCTACAAATGCTACTTTTTAGTCCTGCTTTATTCTGATTTGTGTTTGTATTTAAGATTTCTATGCAATTATAATGTTGCTACTAAACACAAATAGTTTGGCATGTAGTACAAGTATATGCAGCCATATGCGTGTGTCTGTCAGTGTGTGTGTAATGAAAATTTGTAAAATTGTTATTATTTTATGCAAACATATTTGTGGGAAAATCACAGACTTTTTGCTAAGAATGTTTGAAGTTTAAGAAGATTAAAATAAAGTTCTTTGGGGGAAAATAAGTAAGAGAGAATATTAAAATAAAAATAAAAAAAAAAATCGGTAAGTAAGGGAAAAAAACAAAGAATGTGTTGTAAAAACAAGTCGGGTTAAAACAGAAATACAACAAAATTTTAAAATTCTAATAACAAAAGAGAATTTTAAGTAATGATAGATCATAGTTCAGAGAACTTGAACTCTATACGATCAAGTTAAGTTTTAAAATGCACCCTTAATTCGTTGCATAAAAGCAACACGCTGTAAAAACAACGCGATATACAAGTTTTTTCAATTTAATTTAAAACTGTGCATTTTTAATCATTTAATGCATAAAAATGGCGTTATATGAGGGAAAATTCAGCATTATAGTAGACAAAGTATCTGTTTCTAAGTCGCGTTAGAACAAAACTGTGTTTTATGAAACCCCCTTATTCAAGGGATGATTGTACACGATTAGAAAAAAATTGTCTTTTTGTTAAATTATTTATTTTCACTACATAATTTTCAAATAATCTGTTAAATACAATTGACTTTTATGAATTATGAAATTAAATTATTATTCTTTTATTCTTTGCTAAAAATACAATCGTTTTACAAACTCTCATTCCAAATCTTGAAAATTTCTATCAATATCATTTTACATAGCAAAACAACACAAACCACACAATCAATTATCACCTGTACGTATGAATAATAATAATTACTAAAACCACACTCATCCGCCACGATGTCCAAACGACAACTATACACTAGAAATTTAAATCTTAAATTTAAAACTTGATTTTAATTATTCATTTTCATTGTCATTTGAAAACTACATAATCAAATTACAAATTATCCCCTTGCTCTAGTTTTTTAATGAACTAAATATTGAATACAAAAAAATACGAAGACATTTCTTTTGTGACTTAATTTAATTAATTTCGAATTTATAATATTGTTTCACTTTACACAAAAAATAAGACTACAATGAGAATGTGTTTGAGTGACAATACACTAACACAATAGTGCTACATTGGAAAAAAAAATATATTTTGAAAGAAAATGGAAAAATAGGTCATCTTAAATAAAGCGAATTATTAATGAGGAAAAGGACAAAAAGAAACCAAATTACTATGTTGTATCTTAAATATGCAAATAGGGGTTTCAGTGTAACAAGAAAATTTGGAATGCATATCATAGTAGCCATACTTCCAAATAAATGAACTAAAATTTCTATCTCTTTGACAATAATAAAAAAAAATATCGAAAAATCCCTTAAGAATTCCTTTCCAGCAAAACCACTTTATATAAGATGCTTTGAATAAATTGCCAAATCCATACAAAGCAAGCAAAAAAGCTAAAGTCAGGAATTCCAACTATATAACACTCTAAAATGCCGTATGATTTGGATCATATTCCAGGAAGAGTATCAAATATCGGGAATGAAATTTGAATTAACGGGTCAATAAATATACCCGGGTAAAAAGTTTAGATCTGGTCAGATCTTTTTGGATCTAAATAGTTATGATTGAATCTAGTTAGATCCTGTACCAGATCTGATCAAATATGATCAGATAAGGCATATGTGATAATACCTTATGGCAAGATCTAATCAGATCTAGTGCCAAATCTGTTCAAATCTAAAGTGATCTGGACAATTGCGCCAGATATGCCTAGATCTGATCAGATCTAATTAGATTTCATTAGGTACCCAATTTTGAGATCTAATTCGATCTGGTAAGATCTACTGAGATCTGGCCAGATATGCCTAGATCTGATCAGATGTAATTAGATCTCAAATTTTTCCCCAATTTTTCGTAAGAGTATTTCTGATATTAACGAATATCAGTACAAATTATATGATATAACACATATTGCTACACTCAAAGAAAAAAGTTAGTAGAAAAATTTTTAAAACATCTTATCAGCAATTTTTTTCTCAAATTCCGTTTTCAGCAAAAGCTGTAGTTATATTTTTTCAGCACTAAACGAGTTTTGAACTAATATTTTACTTATTTATTTTACTATAAAAATTGTGCGGATAAACGCATTAATGGCGTCGACGACAACCAGATAGACAAGATGCAGAGGTCACAGCTTATCTGGATGTAGTACAGATAATTAAAAAAAAACAACTCTACACAATTTCTAGATTTAAATTTTCAACAAATTATTTAGCTAAAGTATAATATCTCTAACATTTTTTTTTGAATTTTTTTTCAGTCTACTAATATTCATCAAAAAAAATCATTGATTTTAGCAAGAATTTTTTTCTGACCTTTGCTTAATTTACTATTTTTTTTTTTTTGCTAATAACCAGTTCCCTGAGATTAGCAATTATACTGCAAGCACACACCTTTCTAGAAATTTGCTAAGTCAGCAAACTTTTTCGCTGACTTTACCGACTTTTTTTTAAGTGTAAACCGATTTTAGAACTCATCGGCATTCCAAGCATATGCTTTTATTAGTCAAAATAACAATCTTGGGTATCTTCAAATTTTAGGCACACCCAGAAAACAGATTCGGTGGTGACGATCTCATTTGTTGCCAATCGAATGGTTCAGTTGCATCAAAAGAATTTTTCGTTTGCGGCTACCGAATTATTCTTCATACAACTGAAATTCCGTTGTCACAATCAAATTAGTCTCGTCTCAATTGGTTTTCTGTTGCCTGATCAACTGAAAAATTCGGCTACCACAACCGAACTATGCGATTGACTACAAATGGGGTTTTCAGAACTGAATCTGTTTTCTGGGTGCAGAAAAATTTTGCTTTTTTAATTTAGTTTTGGCGCCCAAAAATTAGTCTATCAGTTTGACCTTCAGTTCTACTTTTAAAATTGATTTATTCAATTAAATTTTGCGCCGCAGAAATAAAAAAACAAGAAATAGCAACATTTTCCTAATTTTCAGACTATTCAGTGTTTAAAACGCTGAAAAAAAAAAGAAAATGCCTTATCCAAAGTTCTGCTTCGTGAATTAATTTTTGTAGCTCTCTTGCAAGAAATTGCCGAAAATATCTCTGGTTTGGAAATAGCATTTAGGCTCACTACGTTCAAGCTCAGATACACTTAAAATATTTTGTATATAAAGAAAGCTGCAAAAGTATTTAAAAACAAATAAAATTCAACCTACATCTTCTTTTGTTTCTGATTGTTAATAAAATGAACCACAAATTAGTCAAAACGACCAACAAAAATTACTTACAAACCTTGGTGTGTTTTTTATAAAATAAAATGAATGTTACGCATTCTCAGTATTTTGTGTTTTTTTTTTTTATAAATGACTTACGAATGCAATTAAAATTTAAATTTCTTTTATAAGTGAATGTTATATGCACTTCAAACAACAAAACTGAAATGCTATTTAAGTAAGAAAACCCCTTACACACTTTACGCTTAATTTCGTGCCCTATTTTTCGAACTTAAGTGTGTATCAATATCTCAATAACTTTTCTAAATATAGTCGGTCAAAATCAAAATTTAATGTTTAAAAAAATTTTTTTTAATATAATACGAAATCCGATTTTAAATATGAAAGCGAATTTGGAAAGAAAAACGTCCAAAATTTGTATATATGTTATATTGCATAAACAAATTATATTCACATTTAGAGCCTTTTGTAATTAAAATGGGCTTAGATGTTTGCTTAAATGTTTGCAACCAGTGGTTATCGAGTGCTACCTAGTCAGAAATTGCCAGCGTTATAAACATCAATTCACTGGTAGAGCAATGATAAAAATGGTGACGCTTCTATAAAAAAGCTTTGTAGTCAGAAGGTTCCGAGTTAAAATGCGGTAGCAAGTAAAGCATTTATTTTTTTAATTTAGAAATTTTTTTGATTTATAAAATCAATTTCTTATTTGTGCAAAAACTTTTTTAAGACAAACTTTTTTTTACTTTCCCAAAGCTGGCATGTTATTTCCAAAAATGTTTTTGCCAGTGCCAGCATTTTAGCACAGACAGTTATTATCATTCATTTATATTTTTAGCCACCAAGTATTATATGTCTCATTAGCTCAGTGGCAATCTGACTGCCTGGGTTCAAACCAAGGCAGGACCAACAAAAAACAAATGAATTTTTTTAAATTTTATATTGAAAAATATGTTACCACACCACCTATTTATTGGTTTTTCCAATGTTGAAAATTTTGGTTCCCCAGTGCTTTTTCGGCGCTTTCTGAACAGCCGGTCTTTTGTCTTATGATGTTATCATTTTGGGAATGGAAAAGCACTTTTTGAGTTATTCCCAAATTCCAACGGCAAAAATTAATTTTGGTAGTCAGCTTTGGCCAGCGAAAAAGTGTAATGAAAACATATTATATTTTGAAAAATGTTTGGGTTGCTCTAATAAGTAATACATAAATTTGAGTGACAACTCCAACTAAATTTTTCTGTGTGGAATAACTTAATATAAAATAAATTTTGCAGATGACATTTTGCATTTAGTTTTATATTGTTTTTGTTAAGTGTAAATGGCAATAAGTAGAATTTCTAAAAACACTGTTTGATTGTTGTAGTACGTAGTAGTAGTAAAAAGCTAAAACACAAAACTCTTTTCACAGGCAATGACTGGTTGAATCTACGTGCAACTATTCAAAAAAAGAGCTTGGCAATGTTTAACAAAATAATAACAAAGCAACAACAACAAAATGTTAATTATACACCATCTTAGACATGAAGTCATTCCACACTCTCCACTGATTCTCTGTAATCGTATTCTTTTACTTTTGAGTAACTATAACTGTTGGCAACAAAGTTGCATGAAGAATGCGATGGCCAAGAGTAAAAGAAAAACTTAAGTACATTTAATAAAAAACAAAGAACCTAAAACGAAATTAAATTTAAAGGGACACAAATAGTTTAAGCCATAATGAAATGGCCCAGGATAAGGCTAAGGGGCATAGCAAAGAAAATGGGGGAAAGTGGAAAAAGGTTACAAACAAAATAATGTATGAGTATGCTGTAATGTGAATAAAGCCATCATCCATTTATATGAACTTGTTTGTTGCTGCTGCTGCTACTACTACTGCTTATGTTCATCTATCAACGGATGAACGGATTTAGTTTTAAGTTAAAACAACTAAAAGAAAAAGCTTAAAAGCACAGCAGATTCGATGTTAAGCTTAAAATGCATTGCAATGCTACATAATTCAACAGGACATGAACTGACAATAAAATTTAGTGCCGAGTGCGCATAATAAACTAGAAATGAAACCAACAACAACATAAACACATTGAAGCACTTAGAATAGGAAAATGTTTTTTTTTTTTTTAAAGTAAAATGAATAGCAGCAGCAATAAAGTTCTTAAAGAAAACCAAAAGAAATTTAAGCCAACATTGTATGAGAAAAGATTACAAAGAAAATGGCAACTATTACAATTGCAAAATACAACAAATACAACAAAAAAAACAACAACAATTTTAAATACAACAAACACTTGAAATAAAATGACCTATAACATTATCATATACTTTTGTTTAACTGGCAACTTAATGTGACCAACTACTACTTAGTACTATTATTGCACCATTTTATAATAAGGTATCCAAAGGCAAAGTAATCGATGTTAAAAATAAACTAAATATCAATTTGATTTTTTTAAAACTGTAATAATTTCGAAAAATTAAAGAATTTTTGTTTATCCCTAGTAAAAATGATTTTTGTATAATAATTTATGATTTTATACATTTATATCTGGTATGATATTGCAAAATGTAAATTTTAATATAATTATATCAAAAGATATTTAATTTTATAATATTACATTAACCAGATCCACCATTTCCCGAATCAAATCATATATGGTTTAATATAATTATATATAAAAATATATTATTAGATCCAAAACAAAGTGGAAATGGTTAATATAATTTTACATAACTTCTATATATTCGAACTAAATATATGATAACTAAATATATTTTTATATAATCATATAAAATTATACTTTTTGTTACATATGGCAACACTCAGAGATATATAATTCTATAAAATCATAAATGGTTATATAAAAAATATTTTTTCTTCGGGTAGCAAGACTTTTAAATTTGGTGGTTGTTTTTTTCTGAAAAACAAAAGCAAACAAACCAGAGTAGCAAAATAAACTGTACACAACATTTAGGGTAGGGTTCGGCTAAGAAACATAAACCGGATCTATCGTTTTAGCGGTTGTGTGTTTGTACACAAACCGAATGCGGTACACTACGATTGTCTAATTAAAGAGAATAGCGTATGTGTTTTCTACGCAACCAATATGCTTGTGTACTGTGTTCGCGATGTGCGGTACGCAACCCTAAAAGTACGGTTCGTTAGAGTTTATTTTCCTACTCTGAAACAAACACATCAGATCCTCAAACTGGGATTCTAAGGACAATCTTATAATCAGTAAGTTGGTCATTTTATTCATTATCTATATCGGACTAACCTACACACTCATACACCCAGTAATCTACTTTACAAAATCATATAAAATTCAGGCTTTTTTGCTTTTTACAACTGTAACAACAACATTATCTCAGGCTGAAACTGTAAAAGTGATAAAAAAAATTAAATACGTACATACAACCAACAGTAGTGTATCATCATCAGTTACAGCAATAACAACAATATCAGCAAGCAAACTGAAAAAGACATTAAATGTTGGCTGTTTTGACTTGACTGCATTAAGTATAAGTTAAAGGTCCCACAATTGTAGTCACACACACAGTATATCAGTTTTAATTCTTTCTTTCCATTTACAATTGTATCATTACATACACACTGAGTGAGTAGTGTACAGCACAGAGTAGCAATAACAATATCGAAATATGTTCATGGCTGTAATAGAGTATAAGAGTACTATAATATGTAGAATAGAGATGATTCCTTAATACTCGCATTAAGTATAACAAAAAATACTTATGGCTGTGTATAGAACTAATATTGAATTATGTAAGCTTTTAAGGAAAATGTGAACGAACAAAATGTATAAACACGTACACATACACTCAGAGAAAATTATATTAGATTAAGTTGTTTTAGATGAAAAATTATTTAATGAACATTACATCATCACTAATACGATACAACCTTAAATTTATTTTATTTTGCAGTACCTACAGTAGTTCTAAAGAAAATATTGTAAGACATATTCAAGTCCGGCATGCCGACTATATTATACCTTACACTAGTATGGCTGAAAGGCAATTAATATTTGGATCCGAAATTGGAATGGTGTGAAATGGACTTGTGTCAGAAAAATGGTCCAAAATTAGATAATCAGTAACAAATTTAGATTTTTTGTATTTAAGAGAAAATTCTAAATATATTCCATAACATATGGTCGATGGGTCCAAATATAGACCGATTCTATCTTAAATCAACAGGTTATATCTTTGGATCCATATGAGTCAGAGTACAAAATTTAATTCAAAAAAATCTTTATATCTTCGATCTGTAGCATGCAAAAAGTAATATTTTTCCCCCAATTTCTATACACCTGCCAAAAACTAGATAATAAATAATTAGTACACAGTTAGCGTTAGTGTATTCAATCGATTAATCGAATAATTTTGCTCAAAAATTGTTCACATAATTTAAAATGTCCAAATTTCGAATAGTTCGAATAATTTAATACGATTCATTGATTAATCGAAATTTTTAAGGAATTACAAAAAGTTGTATAAAATATATTTTTTTTATTATTAGTATTATAGGCTAAAATCCCAAAAGTTATTTAAAAAAGTGCAAAAAATCCGGACTTCACTCTTGACTTTTTAGAATTTTCAGGGCGAATTTAAAGACAAATAAATTATTTATTTTATATCATATCCATAATTTTCATTAAAATTCAATTTAAAAAGAAAGCCAATTGAGCTTACTCCATTTGACACAGTTTTGGCAAAACAAATCACAACGTTGTTTTTTAATTCTCTACGAAATACATACTAAAATCAAATAAAGGGAGGCAGGGATGGAAACATATTCTCGCCCGAAATTCTTTTTTAAAAATACGCTACATTTACGTCTGGATAATCCAGGCTTAACTTTATCAAACACAAAATTTACAAGGAAGGTCTGTAGAGTCTCCGATTCGCAATAAATATTAATATGTGATAGAAGGGTAAGAAAAGTTAAAAATTTTGACAAAATTTTATCTCAAATAATATGTTTTCTTATTTTTATGAATTTCAGAAGAGTTACTGAAGTTATTTTAAATAAAATTAATAAAAATCCAACGAAATTTGTATATTATTTTACATAAATTTTTTTTTTCGATTAATCGAATAATTTTATTCTATGAATCGGTTGAAAAAAACCTGAGTAATTATTTGAACTATTAATCGACTAAAATAAAAAGTCGGTTAATTGAGTACCCTAGTAGGCGTTAAATTATCTTAAATCAATACTTAGGATACTTGATTTAAGCTAATCCAACTTTTTAATCTTTATGGTTTACATATGCATTTTTAAAATATTAAGTTGACAGTTATAAGTTTGACTTCGTCAGTTTAAAATACTAAAGTTGCGCCGATATCGATCCAACAAATGATGAATATGGAAAATCGATTAACGCCCTATTTTAATCTGTTTACTATTCTACCCATGTGAAAATCGAAATATATATCAACATACATTATCATACATTGACTAGTATATGATCATGCATAGTCATACACGATCTTAAATATATACGTCAATGCATAGTTCAATGTATGACCATACATGATCTCATATATTTCCATATATCTTCGGATCCGAAATTTGAGGGTATATGGATGTATATGACCATATATGATCATATATGATCATACACGAAGCATATGTGCGCATATATGGTCATATATGAACATGTACGGTCATATACCCTCAAATTTCGGATCCGAAAATATATGGAAATATATGAGATAATGTATGGTCATGCATTGAACTATGCATGGACATATATGATCATGTTTGCCCATGCATGATCATATACTACTCCATGTATGATCATGTACGTTCATATATATTTCGATTTTCACATGGGTAGTTACAATTTTTTTTTTGTGGAGTGGCAGCATCTTAACTCTGAGTCTCCATTAGCTATGAGATATTAAGATAACTGTTATCAGCATCAGAAATAAAATCTAATACTTTTGTGGTGGAGAACACTAATGTTAAAAAATTTCATTATTAATTTTTTGTTGCCGGAGTCAGTCGCAAATGAATGTCTTTTATTTCACAGTAATTAATTAGTTGTATATTTTTTCTTTGATAAATAAAAAGAATGCTACATTTTAAGTTCTAATAATGCTAAGTACCCCATATAAGGGTCCCCCCAAAATTGGCTTTGTTACAAACTGCATATCGCAAATATTAAGATATTTTAATGAAATTTGGTTCGCTGACTCACATTATAGAAAATTTTGACACAAGTCCCATTTTAACCCATTCGAATTTCGGATCCAAACATTAGTTGGCTTTTAACCAGACTGGTGTAGGGTATTGTATAGTTAGCATGCCCGACTTTAACCTTTTTACTCGTCTTTTTTATAAGCTTTGTTTGTTGGTGATGCCATTAAGCAATAAAGAAATATGACATCGACTGAGACGTTATAAAATAGTTTTATTAACATCTGCGTTAACAACTATGTTAACACAGGAAAAACGTAAATCATAACATTAAAATGAGTGGTCCACACTTAACCTTAACATGACTTTAGTGGCCATGTTAACTAATTTATGTCTCGTGTAGACTACAAGTTACGTTTAAATTTATATGACTTTAGTGAGTGTATTTTTCAGTCCTGTCAACTAGTATTATAACAAACAACAGCGTTGCATAAAATTAGCCGTACACCCTCCAATATGAAGTATTTTTGCAAGGAGATTTCAAAAAAAATAATTTTTTTGCCGAACGTAGGGGTCGCCATTTTACATTTTTCGTTATATCTTTGGTATTTACAGTCGGATCTTAAAGTATGATACACCGATGTTTTTCTCTCGAGGAAAACTCTAAGGGCCATTGACCTCAAGTATCAAGTTCTAGTAGTTACCCATCAGATCTCAGTTAGTACCATCCTAATGTACAACCCCAATGTAAGAAAATTAAAGCTCGCAAAAAATCATTAAACTTTTGCTAAGGAAGTTTTTCGATAGACCCAGCAGAAATTTTTTTTATTTTTTTGGTTGACGAGGCAAAAAAATCAATATATCACACTTTAAAATCCTTGCAAAAATAAAATGGAGGATGTACGGCGAACTTTTTTCTTGCCGTACGGTCTAATGCTCATATATGATCATATATGATTAATATATCGAGACCCTATATTCAATATAGGGTCCGAAATTTGAGGGTATATGACCGTACATGTTCATATATGACCATATATGCTCACATATGATTCGTGTATGCTCATATATGAACATATATGGCCATATTCCTCCATATACCCTCAAATTTTGGATCTGAAAATATATGGAAATATATGAGATCATGTATGGTCATACATTGACCTATACTTTGACGTATATGATCATGTATGACTATGCATGATCATATACTAGTCAATGTATGATCATGTATGTTCATATATATTTCGATTTTCACATGGGTGGGTAGTTAAAAAACTCATAAGCGGTACTCACAATATGCCCGGTAAAAGTCTAATTTGCCAGTCTTTTTAATAATAAGGTATTTAAAAATCCAATTCGAAATACATATAATTTGTTCTTACACTTTTATACTACAATGCCAGACCAAATACATTTTTAATAAGCAGAGTTTGTTTTTATTATATTATATACATATGTTATATTTCAGCTTAATGGTACTGAAACATTTGGTGAAATTAAAAAATGTTTCGATAAGGTTATGTAGAAAAGTCCTGCCGTGGTTCTGTATTTCTTTAGAGAAGAACGAATCTTAATAAAATTTCAAAAACTTTAGACATAAAATTTCTTTGAATGTAATTTTCAATCTATTTCGGCGAGAATTAAATAAAGAATTGCACTTAAAGAAATTTTATATCCCTATTATTCAGGTTATATTAAGTATTTCCTTTCTCCTCTTAAGAAATAAAATATTTTATATTTATATTTCAATTTATTTTAGAAACATTAAATAGTTTACTTCAGGTAAAGAATATTTGACATTATTTGATTTTTTGTCCGTCGGGGATAACCCTAACCCTTTTCTAGGTATGACCAAAAATGGTAAATTATTTTTAAAGCATTTGCAAAACTCCAACTTCAGTTTTTAAAAAGAAAACTTTTAAACCAAAATTAAAAATTTGGGAATGGGACTTGAAATATAAGTATATTAAAGGAAATCAAAATGGGAAATATCACATGTGACCTTCTTTTAATTTTGCAATGACAACTATTTAATTTCAGCTATTTTGAAAAAAAAAATCCATATTAAAAAATGCTTTGAGTTTATTATGGAAATATTTTCATTGAAAATTGTATTTTATTATTTCAAAAATTTTGGGTCATTGAGATTGTGGGTCATAACTAATTTTAAAATTTGTTATTCACAATCGTTATATTCATCATAAAATCTGCCAGAATTGATATGTCGCAAGTCCGATGCATTTTTAAGTGCTTATGCATAAAAATGTTAAAACCTTATAACACTCTTGTAAAATAAATTTGGTATCAAAATTTTCTTTTATAATCTCTATATATAAAAGAATAACGTGACTGACTGACTGATTGACTGACTAACTGACAGACTGACTCAACATCGCCCAGCCCAAACCGCTGAAGCTAGGAAGTTGAAATTTGGTATGTAGGTTCCTCTTTCGGCGTAGACGTCCGCTAAGACGGGATTTTAGGAAATTCCTACCGGAACGGGCAAAAAGGGGAAAAGTCTCCCCCTTGGCGGCCTGCCAAAACCCCTTTGGCTCGAAAGCTGAAATTTAAGATATGTGTTCCTTGGAGTATGGGCTAACTTTTCTGGAAAGTACTTTCTGGAATTTTGGACAGGGACGTTGTAAAAATGGGGGTTAAAAAGGGGAAAAAGGCCCCCCTTGACGGCCTGCCCAAACCGCTGGAGGTAGGAAGTTGAAATTTGGTATAAAGGTTCCTCCACTATCGTAGACATCCACCAAGACGGTAGTTTTGGAAATTTTTACAGGGACGGGCAAAAAGGGGAAAAAGTCTCCCCCTTGACGGCCTGCTCAAACTGCTGGAGCTATGAAGTTGAAATTTGGTATGTAGGTTCCTCGACCTGTGTAGACGTCCGTTGAGACGGCATTTTTGGAAATTCTTATCGGGAGGGGCAAAAAGGGGACAAAAAAAGTACCTTTTTCCAAAAAAGTCCTTTTCCCAAAAAAAGTACCTTTTTCCAAAAATAGTACCTTTTTCCAAAAAAAGTACCTTTTTCCAAAAAAGTACCTTCTTCCAAAAAAAGTACCTTTTTCCAAAAATGTACCTTTTTCCAAAAAAAGTACCTTTTTCCAAAAAAAGTACCTTTTTCCAAAAAAAAAAAACTTTTTCCAAAAAAGTACCTTTTTTCAAAAAAAGTACCTTTTTCCATAAAAAGTACCTTTTTCCAAAAAAAGTACCTTTTTCCAAAAAAAGTACATTTGTCCAAAAAATGTACCTTTTTCCAAAAAAAGTACCTTTTTCCAAAAAAAATTACCTTTTTCCAAAAAAAGTACCATTTTACAAAAAAAGTACCTTTTTCCAAAAAAAAAGTACCTTTTTCAAAAAAAAGTACTTTTTCCAAAAAATGTACCTTTCTCTAAAAAAATTTACCTTTTCCAAAAAAAAAGTACCTTTTCCAAAAAAAGTAAATTTTCCCAAAAAACAAATTTTTCCAAAAAAATACCTTTTTCAAAAAAAGTACCTTTTCCAAAAAAAAGTGCCTTTTCCCAAAAAAAGTACCTTTTTCTAAAAACATGTTCCTTTTCCCAAAAAACATACATTTTTCCAAAAAAATACCTTTTTCAAAAAAAGTACCTTTTCCAAAAAAAGTACCTTTTCCAAAAAAAAGTACCTTTTCCCAAAAAAAGTACCTTTTTCTAAAAAAATTATCCTTTTCCAAAAGAAGTACCTTTTCCAAAAAAAGTACCTTTTTCCAAAAAACATACATTTTTCCAAAAAAAATACATTTTTCCAAAAAAAAAACCTTTTTAAAAAAAAATACCTTTTCTAAAAAAAGTATAAATAAAGTACTTTGTAAAAACAAAGTATCTTTTTCCAAACCCCCTAAACTTTAAGGCACGCTAACAACGTAACGGGCTGCGCCCGCTAGTCTATTTATAAATTTAAAAGTTTATTATGCATATGACCCTTAGGTCGGCTAACTTATCTAAAATTACGCTCAATTTAAGACTATCCAAAGTCAAATTGTATTCGTGGTTAAGGTTAGAGACCAACTTTACTACCTTCACCAAGAGTAAAATTCTCGTCAAGATAATTCTAAATAGTGTTAAAATAATCATTATTTTAGATAAGTTAGCCGACCTTAGTGTTTTACTGCGTGATTGTTTCAAATTTTGTCAAAATAATCTAGGGCAAGTGAAAAAAAAGCCCATGTAGAAAACCTTTTTTAATTAAAACCATGGTTGCAAAAAAATACAATTTTTCCAAAATTCTTATTGCATCACTGTGCAATTACTGTGCTAAAAATAAGAACATTTTGTTTCATAAACAATTTCACATAAATACTTCAAGTTAATTGTTCTTTTGGGTACAATTTTAAACGCAATTGCAGTTATGTATTTAGAAACAACAAACGCAGAAATTCGTGCTGTTTCTCCTACCAACTAACACTAGAATCAACACCATAAAACAACGCATTTTAATCAACACTAACTTCTCTTCCCAGTACACCAATACGCACGAACGCACACACACACACACACACACACACACACTGATTGTATTGTCTAACAAACAGCCATTATTTCTGGTTTTAAGCAAAGTTAATAGGGAAAGAGTGTTGAGTGTAGTGACATTTCAACACTTGACATTTACTTGATTTTTATGCTGTTGCAGTTTAAGCTGTTTATAGCCAAGTCAGGCAACCAACGAGACCCTTTTGGCTTTAAAAGAAACATACAAAATATAACATCAAACATGCGTTGAAATGCCAGTAATTCATTTTGTCATAATGATGACTTGGTAAAGCTTAAAATATGTACAAATGGTTGTAGAGAGTTGTAGTTGTAGTACAGCAACAACAAATTGTGAAAAACAAGATATAATAATATTAATATGTAAGAGGAGCTGAGCAAACTAACCAACTAAATAAAACAACTAGAGCTCAACATGAAATACATGTTAAGCCATGTTGCGTTACGGCGACCATAGTAGAAGAAAACTTTAAATTTTCTTTTTTTCTCTCGGTTTTTTGTTTTTAACAGAACAAAAAACTATGAATATTGGTGCTATGCTGGTCTTAAATATGATGCCATGTACTACAACAACTTTAACTAGTACAATGAAAAAAGAAAAAACATCACATCGGCATCAACAGCAACATTATTATTAAACTTATGTAGTAAACTTTATATTACTCAAAACTCTATGAATGTTATACGAAACATGAAAAGAAATGTAAGAAAATCTTTAACAAACAACCCCGCTCCTAGTTATCCTAAGATTTTGTTTTTCATCTTAAAAGAAGTTTATACCTTCTCAACTAATTCTCTGCTACTATTTTTAGCCTTTTCTCTGAGGGATTGCTGCATAAGATTAATTTATAATTTTTTCTATACTTAGTTCCTATTTCAATTTTTTTAAACTGTTTTTCAGCTGCCAACTTGTGTCTTATTTTAAGTAACTGCATCATACACTTAAAATGCACATGAAAAGTTGTGAGAAAAAGTAAAGCATAGTTAAGGAATTAAAAATTTTGATGTTTTCTGGATGAATTTGGTTGTTACAGTGTAGAAATTGGCCACCAGAGATGCAAGAGCCCAGTTAGTAGCCGCTGCCGAAATCCTTTTTAGTAAGCCGCAGCCATCGTCAACCCTATCGGCTCCAACCAGATGGTGCCTGAGCCGTTTGACAACACAGATCTTTGAGGAATTAATTCCATAATTAAATTTTTCAATTCTGAATTCGATGAATTAATTCACAAAGCACCAAACAAATATGAATGGAATTAATTCATATTTGTTTTCATTTGATTTATTTTGTTTCGAATGAATGCAATTGCTATAGTTCTTTTTATTAAATCAAATGAATTAATTCACCGGTGAACGCGTTCAATTTTATAAATCAAACGGAAAAAAGTGAATTAATTCCTTACTGAATTAATTCACCACTGAATCCGTTCAATTTCGTTTTCGTTGGTGGTTATTCTATAGAAAATTATAATTTTTTGCTATATTTTTACCCTCTTCTGTCTCGACTTTATACATCCTTTATATACGTAGTTCCTTTCATACAAACTTAAGGTATAATATAACAACGTCGCGTTTTGTGTTGCCTTTTAATAAGTGCAAATTCTCTATTGTTGCATTAAGATCTTATTGCCAGTTTTTTTTCACATTTATTCCTTTTCTTTTCATTTCAGCTTTTTTCCTCATTTATTCATTTTCTATATATTGTATATAGAGTTTATGTTTGTCAAGTAATATAAGATGAATGTTGTTGCTATTTTTGTTGCTGTTATTGTTATTATTGTTGTAGTTGTCACCGTATCTTGTGTTTTTATGAAAGTTTTAGTTTTTTTTTGCTGTTGTTATTGCTATTTAAGCTTGTTGCAGTTAGCAGTGTTCCCAAGCCAACATGTTCATTTTAATGTTGTCCGTTAAGAAACATAATTAAAAATTTAAAATGCAATCAAAGCAAGAAAAGCAGGCAAAGAGTAACAGCAGTAAAAGTTCATGTTTAAGATAAAGTCATCAAAAATAAAACACAAAACAGCAGTAATATAATGCAAAGTATTAAAATCTAAGTAAGTGTGCACAGTAGGGTGGGTCGATTTAGCAATCGATATTGTGCCATCGCTTTTTCGATAGCTTTTGGCATGAGGAAAAAAGTTACACTCATATCAAAAAAATCATTTTCAAGGCGCCCAAATTTAAATTTTTTTACTTTTTCTTAACTTTTATTTTTAAGCTTTTTTAGTAGGTAATAAAAAAAAATCGGCTGATTTAATTTTTTTTTTAAATATTACCTTTCCCACAAAACAACTTAAAAATATTACGTTTTGGACGAGTTTTTGTCGAAAAATCAATCTTTTTTTTACGCGTTAATTTTTAAGGTTTTTTTAATTTGATGTGTTAAAAATTCGTCGATTTCAAATTTTTTAAACAAATCCTATCCAAGGCAAAATTTTACGCTTAAAACCATGGCAATATCATTTTTTCGAAAAAATGTTTTTTTTTTGTTTTTAGACGAGTTTTGGACGAAATTTGGGAGCCTCGAAAATGATTTTTTTGATATGTCGTAGTGGATCTTTTTTTCCCCATGTCAAAACCTAAACTCGATGGCACAATATCGACAAATTTTGGTCCTTACAAATCGGCCCACCCTAGTGCACAGAATTATTTAGCCATTATTTCATTAAGCGCACAAAAAAAATTAAAACAATAAAGACGTTTCAAACACACTTTATTAAAAATGCTTAATCGGCACTTAATAAAATTTTATTTTAATTCTTTAAAATTTTAAATTTCTATCAATTTAGATGATCTTTCATCCTTAAAGTCTCTTCTTAAAATGTATATGCTTCTATAACTTATCATCGAAAATGAAAAAAAAAAACAACGTAATGAACAAAAAAAAGCCTTTCAGGAGAATTCAAATGTTGTAAATATATTTCATTAAATAACAGTGGACAGATTGACAAAACTTATATTGGAAAAATAATATTTAACGAAAAGTAGAATTTTTTAGCTTGAACAAAATCGATAGATAAATTTTCTCTGATTTATGGGAAGAATGCGCCTGCGGGATTAATCACGTTGATTCATTTATCGATCAAAAAAATTTTATTGAACGAACATGTGCCTCGTGAGTTAAAATTATTTGATTAATCGAATATATAACGACCCGTGTAAAAAAGATTAGATCTGAGCAGATTTGTTCAGATATGGCATATGTGATATATTTTATGGCCAGATCTGATCAGATCTGATGCCAAATCTATTCATATCTATAAAGTGATCTCGAAAACTAACAGATGTTAGCAGATCTGGCCAGATTTGGTACCAGATCTAGTATGAGATCTTATCCATTGGAACTGGCAGCAAAATAAAAATTTACAAACAAATTTTGGTTAAAGAACAACTCGCTAAGAAGATCAATTTATAGGTTTAAGTTCTTCAATTTTAGTTTAAAGTCAAAATCAGATTGGATCTGACTATATATGATTGGTCAGACCTGTCTAGATCTGATCAGATCTAATTAAATCTCAAATTTGTCCCTAATTTTGAGATCTAATTAGATCTGGTACAATCAGATCTACTGAGATCTGGTCAGATCTGATCATTTTTACACGGGGAATAAAAATTGCTTTATTTGCATAATTACACTATACAATAATTTCGAACTTTTTCCAAAACTAAGGGATTGTGACAGTGAATTCTGGTAGAGGAGACCAAAAAAAAAAATACACGTGTGTTGGCGTTTTGAAAGATCACATCGGAATTTTATTTTAGGCGGGATTAAAATTTTCAACTTTTTCAAATATTTATTGTGAATCGGCATAGGAAACCATGTGAATCTTCCACTTTAGGTATAGGATGTGTTCAGAGAACTTATGTAAAACACTACGAGGTACCTTTTTGTGGAACATTTTAAACTCGTCATTAGTTTATATTTTAAGCTTATTTTTGGAAACCCGTTTCATTATAAGCATCGAAAAATCACAAATGAAATACCCTCTTCCGTTTTTGTAACTGACAAAACCCTATAATGGAACGTTCTGTAGGCGTTACGAAATGTTTTACACTCCTAGGGTTTTAAGAATTTTTTACTTTTTTTTGTCAAAACAATACCACTGTTAACCCGTATCTTTAATGAAATGAAAACGTACATAAGAAAAGAATTCCTCAATTCAGCAGAATTTATTGAACAAATCATCAATGCCTTAAGAGACCAAAATAAAAAAACAAAGTCGAAAAAATGCACTTCTGGTAACATTACAAATTCTGTTCTTAATATAAATGTAAACACACATATACACTATGCCCTTAAAGTATGCGAAATAAAAGCATAAGATCAAATTTTTGTGCCCTCTAATTAATTTTTATTTAAATTTACTCAATATACAGCAAAGACCATAACATTTAAATGAATTTCCAACCCTCTCACACATTTTGTTAAATGGGTCTCTTCTTTTTTTAGTATTTACAAGTGTTCTGCTTTGTTTTAAAGAGTACGATTAAAAACCCATTGCTTATAGTAGGAAACTATTCTTCACTATAAAGACGGTAATTTTCCTCCAAATAAGTAGATGAAAAATTGCAGACAAGATGCGTAAATAAATTACACACAAAATTTGTAAATTTACATTTAAAATGTGTTAACATTTTTCAAAAACTGTATATAATTTTACCATTTTTGTGCAAAAATTAACGAAATAAAATACTCTAAAATACACATAATCAAAATGATTAAATCGTTTTTAAAATATTTTATTAATAAAAAATTTTATAATAATATTTAGGTCGAATACAACAAGCCTCGGATTATTCTCAGCACTTTTTCTTATAGTAAACACCTCAGATTTAAAGTAATTTTTCCTATAGGAAAAGCCTGAGATTCTGGGCACTTTTTCCTAAAAAAGAAATATATTGTCTTTTAGTTTAGTGTTTGTAACCCTCGCATAGGGCAATCGTAATTAATATTAGATTTAATTACTAAAGAATTTTTTTCTAGAGCTGATTTATATGAAGAAGAAGAAAACATTTTGATGGAAAAATTTAACAGACACAAGGGAATCACCAGACTGCTGCAGTTTCGTCTCACCCAAAGACTCGTAAGTGGGTAGTTTATGTGTCAACTGATCAAAGTATTTTTAATTGTTAAATTGTCTCTATCTGAAAAACTTTTTTGTCTATTCCAAGCCCTTTTCTTATATGTATATAGGAAGAGTTTTCGAAATCTGGGGGATTTTCTATAGGAAGAGCTCTCAAAATCTGGAGGTTTTTCTGAAAAAAAAATTCTCAGAATTGGAGGGTTTTTTATAGGAAAAAGTCTTCAAAATATGAAGCTTTGTTAGAATCTATGTACATAATTGTAAATGAAAGTGTTATAAAATTATTAAAATTATTTTATGCGCTATACATACATATCGTCATATTAAATGAAATAAGCCGTAAGTTACATTTAAAAAATTTTACAGGAGAAGTAAAAAAACTTTTTAAAATTGTTTGGGCTTACCAAGTGTAAGCTGCTTAGAATTTTGTTAATAAAATGGTCATGTTAAGTCGTAGGAGTGTAAAATTTTGCAGGAGTGTGTGTTTTGATACGGTGCACTGATAGAATTTTGGGCATAGTATTAATGAATTTGTTCATTAATCCAATGATTTTTTTCATTGAAAAGTCCCCAAAGAACGCGTTCATTAAATCAATGAATCGTATTCATTACATGAAAACTAATTGAAAAAAATATATTTTTTTTGCGTTACTTTTTTATTTATTGTTTATTTTTATTTTTTAATTTTTCTTTTTATTTGTACATTAGGGCGGGTCAAATTGTATGGATAAAAATTTTTTGATACTGCGTACTCAATTTTTCGAAAGCTTTTAGCATGGGGAAAAAAAGTTCCACTACGACATATCAAAAAAATCTTTTTCGAGGCTCCCAAATTTAAATTTTTTGCAATTTTCTAATAAATGCTAGATTAGCGCCATCTTGAGGTGGCTTTTTAAAATAACTAATAAAGTTGTAAACAATATAACATTACAACCTTTCCAGAAAGGTATTACTTATGAAAATCTGATAAAAAATGTGGCAACTAAAGGTAAAAGTATATAAGTAAAATTATTATCATCATTTATCATCATTATCATCATTTCATCATCAAGCAGAAAATAATTTTACTTATATACTTTTACTCTGGTTGCCACATTTTTTATCCGATTTTCATAAGTAATACTTTTCTGGAGAGGTTTTAATGTTATATTGTTTACAACTTTATTAGTTGTTTCAAAAAGCCAGCTCAAGATGGCGCTAATCTAGCATTTATTAGAAAATTGCAAAAAATTTAAATTTGGGAGCCTCGAAAATGATTTTTTTTGATATGTCGTAGTGGAACTTGTTTTTCCCCATGCTAAAAGTTTCGAAAAATCGAGTACGCAATATCGATTGCTAAATCGACCCACCCTATTGTACATATATTTCTTTTTTGTTTTCATAACGTTTTTGACATCTCCCTGAACTCGATTTGAACCCGCAATCACCAGCATGTAAACATTACCGCGTTACCGATTCATCTAAATAGCCAAATTAAAATGATGTAATTATTTGGACTTTTATATTTAAATAATTTCAGTTTGCAACCCTAGCGTTCATTACTGGAACATATATCTATTTTAGTAATTAGCAAATTCAAAACCCTTATAAAAATTATAGCATATCCTACGGGTTAGTTGAAAATATATAATGAAAAAACTCATGTAATTAATGAATTTTTCATTAATTCAATGAAAATTTTTCATTAACTCAATGAATTCAGATTAATGATATCAATTCATTAATAGTATGAACGAAAATTCTATCAGTGTGCATCATAATAGATTTTGAATTTTTTGTAGCTTACGGCTTTTTTGATTTCATATGACGATATGTATATGTAAACACAAAATTTACTCATTTTATGGTAGCAAATTTACAAATATTTCTTAGAGTGTACAGGTGACCGTACCTAAAAAAAAAAGTTCGCCGTACACCCTCCCATATGAAGTATTTTTGCAAGGCAATCTAAAAAAAAAAAATTTTTTGTCGAACGTAGGTGTCGCCTTTTTCAATTTTTCGTTATAGCTTCGGCACTTAAAGTCGGATTTATCGATTTTTTTGCCTCCAGGAGACCAGTGTGTTGCTTAAAAGGAAAAATCCAATGAAAAAAAATTTAAAAAGGCTACCCCTACGTTCGGCAACCAATATATAAAAAACTTCTACTGGGTTTATCGAAAAACTTCCTTAGCTAAAGTTTAATGATTTTTTGCCAGCGTTAATTTTCTGACATTGGGGTGCTACATTAGGGTTGTAGCAACTGAGATCTGGTGGGTAACTACTAGAACGGCATACTTGGGCTCAATGGCCGTTACACTGATAGAATTTTGTGCATAGTAATAATGAATTTGTTCATTAATCCAATGATTTTTTTCATTGAAAAGTCCCCAAAGAACACGTTCATTAGATCAATGAAACGTATTCATTAAATGAAAACTAATTGAAAAAATATATTTTTTTGCGTTACTTTTTTTATTTATTTTTATTTTATTAATTTTTGTTTGTACATATACATATTTCTTTTTCGTTTTTATAAAGTTTTTGACATCTCCCTGAAGTCGACTTGAACCCGCAATCACCAGAATGTAAACATTATCGCGTTACCGATTGATCTAAATAGCCAAAACAAAATGATGTCATTATTTGGACTTTTATATTTAAATAATTTCAGTTTGCAACCCTACCGTTCATTACTGGAACATATATCTATTTTAGTAATTAGCAAATTCAAAACCCTTATAAAAATTATAGCATAAGCAAATTATATAATGAAAAAATTCATTAAATTAATGAATTTTTCATTAACTCAATGAAATTGTTTCATTAAATCAGTGAATTCAGATTAATGAAATCGATTCATTAATAGTATGAACGAAAATTCTATCAGTGTAGAGCAAAACACTGGTCTCCTCGAGAGAAAAACATCGATGTATCATACTTTAAAAATGTAAAATGGCGACCACTACGTTCGGCAAAAAAAAAAACTTTTTTTTTTTAAATCTCCTTTCAAAAATACTTTATATTATAGGGTGTACAGCATACTTTTTTTGCCTGTAAGGTGGTACGCTCTAGTGTAGAGTTTCCATTTTTTGCATTTCCTATAAGCATTAAAACTGAGAGCTGGGGGCAAATTACCGCAGTCGTGATCGAGTATTATTCGATAGCAATTATTTAGAGGCGAAGCATTTAGTTTCTTAATAACAAATATGAGTTAAAGTTGTAATAATAGTTGTTCGTGTTCTTTTATTTGCACTTTAAAAACGTAATTTTTTAACAATTTCGTACGCTTACGACTGCGAGAATCTGGCCCCTGTTGAAATATTTTTGGATATCTATCGCGTTTTCTGCATAGAATATTTTAATGAAATATGCTTTAATTGTGGAATGAACTATATTTTGAATTTCTCATATTTTTCAAACTTAGTGTTTATACAATATGCTTTTTTCAACACTTTTGTAAGTAATTCTGATATTTTTCGATTTTTTTCATTATTTTCTTGTTGCAATTGTAAGATTGCATTGATGTGTTTTAACTTGTAGAGAGTACGAGTGAGTTCACATTTTTTTTTTGTTTGTTTCTTAGAGTTTTTTAATAGTTTAAATATATATTACTTTTTTTTCATTTAAAATACGAAAAGAATAAGCATACGCCTTGAATTTGTTGAAAATAAATAAATGAATGAACAATAAGGAAAAAATTGAAAGAAAGAAGAAAATTTTGCAGACAAATCAAAAGTTTGTTTGCTAATAGTTGATTGTAAGATTGATGTTTTACAATAATCTTCTCATACAAAGTGCACAGGATTTCAATGAATACATGTCAGGATAAGAATTAAAATGTATGATGATTACAAAAAATAAAGTAAAGATTTATACTAAATAATAAGGAAAATATAACAATAGAAATAATGAAAATGAAAAAAAAGTATAGTTAGTCATTGTGTAAGTAAAATACTATACAAATAAACTTTTGAAAAAACCACTTAAAGTACTAAAGTTTTCAAATTTGCTTAATATTTTAACAATTTATTATAACACTGTACAATAAATGTTAAGTCAATCCGTCAGCTTCAGTGGTTATAAAGTGTAATAAACTATAATATCATATTTGAATTAACATCTTCGTTTTTTTCGAATAAATATCAAAAAAAATTTTTAACACATTTTATTTATTTTGATATTAAATATTTTTTCATACATTGGATGACAACTTCAACAAAAAATTAAATTGAGTAGCAATTCTCAAATAGCAATATATTAGACCCTCATGTTACATTAACAATTTTAGATTAGAATACAAATTTTCAATGCGTTAGGTCGCCATATGTAGATGTCATCCAATGGATAACGAAATATTGAAAATCAAAATAAAGAAATAAATTTAAATAAAAAAATGATGACCTCGAGTTTAACAATTTATTTAATTAGATTCTGTTCAATCTTTGTCAATTTTTAGATTTTAGCCAATTTTCAATTTTGATAACTTTTCAGTTTTGATAATTTTTTGAAATTTTCTCGGTTTTTTTTTAATATTAGCGACTTTTCAAATAAGTTGGTTTTGTCTGTTTCAGCGATTTTATTCATTCTTATTGAAACTACTGAAATAAGCAGATTTTTTATTTGCTAAATACTAGTAAATAAGACAAGAACAACAAAAATATTACCTTTAAATCTACAAAATTCTAGTTAACTTTTAATTAGTTAGTTTAAAACTGTTGCTAACAACTGTTATATCTACAAAATTGTTGTTATATTAAATTAGTTGAATGCAATTAGCTGATTACCCTGGTAAAATCAACTGAAATATTCGCTAAAAAATCGTAGACTGCTGATTTCAGAAGGCTAGAGTTTTATTCGCATTAAAAAAAAATTCGGAAAAAAATTGAAAATTTAAAATCTATTTTTTTTTTTTTTTTTTTTTTTGATTTTTTAGTCTGCTTATTACACTGTGAGACAAATGGTAGGGGTCAGTGATCGGGAAGGGTTCAAACTACCGGGGAAAGTTATATCGGTAAAAAAGAAGTTATACGTGTCCCGGCGTTTCGCTGGGTCATCCCTAGGAATCGAGATATATCGATTTGACCTTTGGTGGTCAATCGAGATATATTTTTTTTTGACATAACTCGAGAACCACTAGTCCGATTTTGCTCAAACAATTTTCAAAAAATTAAAAATTACAATTCCTTTAATCTGTTCATATAACGTTTTTCTATATACTCAACAGTTTTGCCGGTAAAAATAAATGTATGAAGAAAAAAATATTTTTTGCCTAAAATATTAAAAAAAAGTAATAAAAAAAAGGTTATTGATTTTTATTGTAGCGGTAACAAACATTTATTTTTACCGCCAAAACTGTTGAGTATATAGAAAAACGTTATATGAACAGATTAAAGGAAATGTAATTTTTAATTTTTTTAAAATTGTTTGAGCAAAATCGGACTAGTGGTTCTCGAGTTATGTCAAAAAAAAATATATCTCGATTCCTGGGGTGACCCAGCGAAACACCGGGACACGTATAACTTGTTTTTGACCGATATAACATTTCCCGTTGGTTTCCTCCCATCCCGATTTTGACTGTCGCATAGTGTTATTAAGCATCATGTGTTGCTGATTTTAGCAGAATGATTGTTATTTTCTATTAACTAACATTTAGCTAAAATATAACTAGAATTTAGTATACTTAACAGTTTTACTTTTGCTGCTGTTATCTTACTAGTATTAACTTTAAAAAAAAACTGCTGAAATTAGTTGATTGTTAATTTCAGCAGTTTTTTCCTGCAAAGTAATTTTTAACTAATTTTTAGTAGTTTCAACTAAAATTTTTGCAGACTTGGGACTGACCATTTTTTCAGCGCGTACTGTAAGTATACACTACAAGAAAAAAGTGTGTAAAAACATCTAGTTAAAACTACTAAAAATTTGTTAAAAATGCTGCTGTAGAAAAAACTGCTAAAATTAGCAGATTATTTTCGCTATATAATAGTAATATAGGAAGAGCAAAAATAAAACTGTTAAATATATAGAATTTTAGTTATATTTGAGTTAAATTTTTGTTAATGAAAAATAGCAAATTAACCTGCTAAAATTAGCAAAAAAAATTTGCCTAAAAAATCACAAAAATAATTAAAATTTTCGAAGTTTTTTTTTAGATTTTTTTTAAATGCAAATAAAAATCGAGCCTTTTGAAAACAGCAGTTCACATTTTTTTAGCAAATATTTCTGCTGATTTTAGCACGATAGACTGATATTTGAATCCAACTAAATTTAGCTTAAAAATAGCTAAATTTTTAAGATATAACAGTTAATTTTTGCTATTTTTAGTCTACTAATATTTAGCAAAATTAACTTAAATATAACTAAAATTTTGTAAATCTGACAGTTTTAATTTTGCTGTTCATATTTTACTAGTATTCAACAAAAAAATCCGTAAATTTCAGCAGTTGTTTCTGCAGCATCATTTTTAACAAATTTTAGTAAATTTTTCTGCTATTTTATTTCTATGAGTGTAACATTGATATGATTTACTTTTTCCTGTAGCGGGGCAGTTAGTATGGAAAGCCTCATATTTGCTTTCAGTGTTGAACAAATGGTAGTAAACTAGTATAATTTAGAAATTGTATGACTTGCAGTCACAAAATTTACTAGAACGTAGTCATTGATTACATTCAGAGAAATTTAAGGCAAACAAAATCTCTATTTCGTTAAAAAAAAATTGTTTTTAAATTCATTACACACAATTTGTAGCCAAAAAATAATTACAGGTTAAGTTTTATTTTTCTCACAATTTAACTACTTAAAGGTCACTCATATGGTCACAAAATATTAACAGTTTGCTACAACTTCAATATTAAATCTCTCTTATGCTTCCCTTTCTGTCTGGTTATTCTAACCATGTTTAGTATTGCAATGAGGTTATAATGATGGTCAACAACACCTAGTAGATGTTCAAGTGTCCAGACGACATGTTTTAACTAAGTTGCTACTGCTTTCCTGTTTATGTTAGTTTTTCTTTTTTTTTTTGCCGTTCGCTATGATTTCAAAGGTAAATGGTCTAAATGTAGAAATGTTTTTCACTTAAATTTAGTCCTGTTTTGTTGTATTGTACTTATTATTCTTGCCGGTGTTGGCTTGTGGTAATGACATTTGCTTGAATGTCATTTTCGCGCCCTGGTATTTTGTATATTTAACCCAAAAGTAACTATAGCTACTTTCAACCACATTTCCGGTTATTTAGGTTTTGGCATCCGTTTGCTTAACACGCTCATTTCCGCCTTTGTGTGTTAGGTAACGAAAGTAACTAAGTTGACTTTTCTATTGCAATGTAGACCACTTTGTTAACATTTCAAAGTCTAATATTCATAATTTAGCCTCAAGTTTACTAAAAGAGTAGAATTAAATGTACAAAAAAAAAACTTTATCCAATTAGATACATTTCGTTTTATTAATTTTATTCTATCTAAAGATTTGTAAAAAAAAAACCATCTAGTTATAATAATTTCGTCTAACCTAAAACATATTTAAAATTTTCTTTTACGTCTGTATTAGTATGTGTGTGTTTGTGTATTATGTTGAATGAAATGAAAATTTTATTCATACCACTTTATTGTCTATTTTGTACCATACGCACGATTTCACCTTGCAACATTTGCTGAAGAGTTTTTTTTTTTGTCGTACTACTAAGGATCTCATTTCATTTATGCGAAGTATGTTGGTTTAGTGTGTTTGAATTTGTATGATGTTTGTCTTACTCCAACACTTATTTTAAGTATTCTACATTAAAGTATCTTCATAATTAAATGCTGTGTATAAATTGAGAATTATAAAGAGACAAGTTTTTTTTTCAGACACATATTAATTTAATTGAGTGCTCTACTATATACAGAGGTGTTAAATAATTTTTAAAATAATAAAATTATTAAATAAGTGAATTTAATATAAAATGAATTTAGGAACCACATAGAAAGAATTTACAAAATTTTAATTCAATTTTAAAAATCTTTCTCATACCGCTTTTGTAAATACAAAAAAAAGATTTTTTAAGGCAACAATGGATATTGTAAATTAAAAAAAAAATTTTAATGTTTTTGTGACTTAAAATTTTTATTTTTAGTCAATTTTTATATGAAAAATAACAATTTACAAACATTTTAAACAAAAAGATTGTTGGAAATAAAATTTCAATTTAAAAAAATGTTTGTTTTTATAAATTCCATTCTTCATGCCTAGTTTTTCTTCTTCTCAGATATATTTTTTGAAAAATATTTTTGAAATTGCTACAACAGGGTGACCATTTTTTGTTGAATCAAAACTTCGAAATTTGAATTAAAATTTATTTTAGTTTTAAAAAAACCCAGTAGCGAATGCCCAAACTGAATCCTAAAAGTGATAGTTTAAATAGGATCTATTAGAGACTGATTAAATTAAAATGCGAAATTTTCATTTTGTTTATGTTACATTTGTTTTTAATAATAATTCAAATTTCGCAAATAACAAAAATTTAGAGTAGCGTTAACATTCGTTTTATTCAGAATATTGTTGTTGAACTCAATCTAGTATTGTTGCTAAATTCGTTCTAAAGTTCGATCATTAAACGTAGGAAAACAATAAATTCCATTCACAATAATAAAAACATGCTTTAATTTTTAAACACAGGGTTTCCTTTAATCGGTCTGCCAAAAAATCATTATGAGTAGCCTATATTCGAACAAACTTCAGGGCCTAACATACATTCTAGTTAAAACTTTCCATTATAAATAAGACGGTTAATTTTTATACCCTACACCACTATGTGGTCAGGGTATTATAAGTTTGTGCTGATGTTTGTAACACCAAAAAATATTGGTCCTAGACCCACCTTATAGTATACCGATCGGCTTAGAATTTTTTTTATTTCGATTTAACGTTGTCCGTCTGTCCGTCCGTCCGCCCGTCCGTCTGTCCATGCATTCTTGTGCGCACTCTACAGGTCGCAAATATTAAGACATTTTGATGAAAATTGGTACACCGACTTATGTCGGCCCAAGGACGACGCCTATTGATTTTGGTGAACAGCGGTCCATGTTTAGCCCTAGTGCCCATATAAGGGTCCTACTAAAATGATATGGTTTATACGCTGCAGGTCGCAAATATTAAGATATTTTGATGAAATTTGGTACACAGACCTATTTTGGCCCAAGGACGAAGCCTATTGATTTTGGTGAACATCGGTTCATGTTTAGACCTAGTGCCCATATAAGGGTCCCACAAAATTATATTGTTTATACGCTGCTGGTCGCAAATATTAAGATATTTTGATGAAATTTGGTACACCGACCTATATCAGCCCAAGGACGAAGCCTATTGATTTTGGTTAACAGCGGTCCATGTTTAGACCTAGTGCCCATAAAAGGGTCCCGCCAAAATTGGCTTGGTTACAAATTGCAGGTCGCAAATATTAAGATATTTTAATGAAATTTGTTGCGCTGACTCACATTATAGAAAATTTTGACACAAGCCCCATTTTAACCCATTCGAATTTCGGATCCAAACATTAGTTGGCTTTTACCCAGACTGGTGTAGGGTATTGTATAGTCTGCATGCCCGACTTTAACCTTTTTACTCGTTTAATTGTGAATTGAGTTAAGTTTCGAATCAACTAGTGCAGTACTAGTGCCAAAGGGTCGCTCCAAACCTAGTAAGGACCAGTACACCTTCCTGTGGTTGTCTTAAAACAATAATTTTTAATCACTACTAATTAAATAAAAAAGAAACTACATTTTGTCCTATAGAAATTATCACTTATATCTTTCTTGATATTGCTGACAATCATAACGATATGTACTGTAGAGCGTGCCACCTTACAGGCAAAAAAAAAAAAGTTCGCCGTACACCCTCCAATATGAAGTATTTTTGCAAGGAGGTTTCAAAACAAAAATGTTTATTTTTTTTTGCCGAACGTAGGGGTCGCCATTTTACATTTTTCGTTATATCTTTGGCATTTACAGTCGGATCTGAAAGTATGATACATCGATGTTTTTCTCTCGAGGAGACCAGTGATTTTCTCTCGAGGGCCATTGACCTCAAGTATCCCCTTCTAGTAGTTAGCTACCAGATCTCAGTTGCTACGACCCTAATGTACACCCTAATGTGAGAAAATTAAAGCTCGAAAAAAAGCATTAAACTTTTGCTAATGAAGTTTTTCGATAAACCCAGTAGAATTTTTTTTATATATTCGTTGCCGAACGTAGGGGTCGCCTTTTTAAATTTTTTTTCACTGGATTTTTCTTTTATAGTAAAACACTATTCTCCTCGAGGCAAAAAAAAATCGATATATCACACTTTAAAATCCAACTTTAAATGCCGAAGCTATAACAAAAAATTGAAAAAGGCGACCCCTACGTTCGGCAAAAAAAAAACAGTTTTTGAAATTGCCTTGCAAAAATACTTCATATTGGTGGGTGTACGGCGAACTTTTTTTTTTTGAGGTACAATATGGTTCAATTTATTGAGAACTATCGACTTTCAACTACACTCAAAAAAAAGTCAGCAAAAATGTTGCTGTGTCAGCAAATTTTTAGTCAGTAGCGTGCTTGCAAAAAAGTTGTTAATTTTAGCAAAAGGTTTGCTGAAAATCAGTGAGCTGATTTTTATCAAAAAAATAGTAATCGTCAGCAAAAGTTTTGCTAACATTTAGTCGATTGCAAATGAAAAAACTGCTTGCTAAAATCACTTAACTTTTTGCTAAATATTAGTAGACTGAAAAAAACTCAAAAAACTTGTAGCGAAATTTTACTTTAGTTAATTTATTTGCTGAAAATTTAAATATAGAAACTGTGTATAGTTGTTTTCCTTTTTTATCATTTCCGTTATCTATACCACATCCAGACAAGCTGCGACATCTACATCTTGTCTATCTGGTTGTCGTCCACGCTATAAATGTGGTTATTAGCACAATTTTTGTAGCAAAATAAATTAGTAAAACATTAGTTTAGTGCTAAAAAAATATAACTAAAACTTTTGCTGAAAACGGAATTTCAGCAAAAAAAATGCTGAAAACTAGTACATTTGATAAACAAGACGTGTTACTAATTTTTCTACTAACTTATTTTTTTGAGTGTAAAAACGAAAATCGAAAATCGTTCCGTTAACGATATTTTCAAAGGCATCAAGTGTGTCTACCTTTCCCTAGTATAATCATATTCCCTTAACCTTTTGTATTTTCATATCAACTTTACTTCAAACACATATTTTTTTTTTTTTAATTTTCTGCTATTTAGTCAAGAAACATTTTTTCTAAAATAGCATTCATGTAAACGCAATGAAATGTAAAATTTTAATGTATTTAAAGGGAGTTGCAGCGTAAAATTTGCATCAACATAATTCAAATGCAAAATAAGCGTAAAAACTCATATACAGCCAATATAAAAGTAAATCCAGCCAGTAATGCCAGACAAAAGGACTGGTATTCATAACCATACAAAGACAGAAAATACTATATAATCAACAACAAATTGCTTTAGAAATACGAACAACAAACATTCAGCCATAGCGAACAATACAATATTTTCTCATCAGCTGGTTGAACTGTTTTTTATCCAGTAAGATAAAAACAGCAAAAACCTTTGGGGGAATATTTAAGCAATAAGCAGCATAACTATGTTTAACACAAATTGGAGTTTTTTAGTGACAACGACAATGCTAACCGAACCACCGAACCAACCAACCAGCCAGCCAGCAACAACAACCAACAAGAGCACCATTAAAAACTACTTTGACTTGTACAATTTAGGCCCATTAACTTTTCTCGAACAGTTAACTTTACCTTAACCATGGGTAACTAACCAATACTAAATATTTATCCCTATGTAAATTTAACTATAATAACTTATCAATATTTTAACTCTGGGTTGTTAACCTTAGTATGAAATGTCAGAATAAAAACAAAAGGAAAAACAAAAATTAATAACAAAAAAATTTTTTTTTTCAATACGGGAAAATTAAAAGTTTCTCTCGCGGTTTTTTGTGTGTTTCTGGTCATAAAAAAAATAATACACTTGACCACGTCGTTTTTTTAAAGATTCGCGGTCGCTAAATGCTATAAAATGATTGTGTCTTTTTACATACTACGAGAGGGTATTTAATTAAATCCATTTGGTAAGTCTATAAAATAAAAGTGGATTATTTGAACTATTAATAAGTTTTTCGTGCTAATCGAGACAACCGCGGAAATATTCGCGCATAAAATTTAAAAAAAAAATAGTGGAAATTTTGTGATAGATTATTAAATTAAATTAAGACAATTTATGCGATCAGCATATCAAAGTGAGTAGAAAAATATTCGCTGTGCATGATTTTGTATCTTTTTGTAATTGCGAGCCAAAACTGTTTGTTGTCCAGGGGTTCCTCACATACTTTTAAGATATTTTGTAAATTCGAGAGTGATTTCTATGCGCTTTTTTTATTTAAGAATTAAATTCAGTAGTCTTGTACTTCACGTTTACCAAAATTCTGCAAATCCTTGATAACACACCTCAACAAACTTTCAGAGGTTTGAGCTTTGATACATGATTCATTTTGAATTTGATACGCTGATTCCAAATTCTTAAATGTAAGTTACCAAAAATTGATGGAATAATTGTTTTTCTGAGAGTGGTTTTCAAAAGAATTTTTTCCTATAACGGTACACAAATTAAAAAACTGTTTTCCTAAGTATTTTAGAGAACAAAATTCATTCTTTACTACCATCGTAACAGAAAGTCTTAGAGAATAGAGATTTGGAATTAGCAAGTAAAATACTAAAAGTATGTATTAAGCTTCTACCGACAGCGACTTTTTATTTTGTAGAGGTGTATATTTGTGTCAAATTGTTCTAATATTGGTCACTATTTTTGGTTTTAATTACTCAAGACAGATTTTGGCTCCTTGAACCATAAAAAAATAAACTTTTCCTATTTCCTTATATGAGGCCAATTTCTGTAAGCTATCGCAGAAACGTAAATCCTAAATAGCAAAAATTTGTGCACTTTTTTAAGTACTGATGGAATTTTTTTAAGTTTTGGTAAAGTCGAGAAATGCACATCGATAATACTTATATATATCAAAAAAGATTCTTAGTCAAAGTTTGGTTAAAGCTGCGCTTTAATTTTTTTTTAATAATCATCATTACAAGTTTAATTTATTAAAATATCTAATGTAGGGTGAATTGTTCTTAATCACAGAAATTTCTATGGTTAAATTTTAGCATTGGTTAGAAGAAATGCTTGGTAAAAATTTCGATAAAATATTCAAAAAATATGTTTACCAGTGGTTAAGGCTAGTAGAGGTCTTAACCAGGGTATAAATTGAGATAAGTTAACGGGCCTTAGTCGACGACGATGACAACAATAAACGACGACACCAACAACGATGATGACAACGACAGCCATAACAATGGTTAACGACATTTGCAATAATGTCAATATAAAAAGTCAAAATATTTGCCAATAATATACACCGGGAATAGAGGGAAGAAGAGTAGGAAGAAGTTCAACCAGAGACCAAAGTATTGAAAATATCGAAATGACAAAACAACTCGACATAATCCACAACTAAAAGAATGTCTAGAACAAAAGTCAACAGCAGTCAGATGATGGTAATAACAACAGCAACAACAAAAGTGACAACAACGCAAGTGAATATGTTCGGAAGCAGCAGCCACTGCAAAAGCATTTATAGTAGCGACAAAACAATAAGCATAACTTGTATTTATGTTTTGTTTTCGATTTTCCAATTTTTGTTAACATTTTTTTTTCTTTTCCAACAATAGCTAACAATAACAACAACAAAACTAACAATAATAATATTGGCTGCCGCTTTAGTAAATACCATAAAATTGAATTAGATGTTATTCCTTTAAAACTCGAAGGGATAAAAAACATAATAAAATAAATACATAAGAATACTTTTTAACCCTTTAGTGAAAACTATTTTTTTAATCTTTAATAAATCAATCACAAAAAAATTATTAACCTTAAATATCTAATTAAATATATATTAAGAAATAAAAATTGTGTCTTAACAAATATTTAATTGAATCAATTACCATTTTAATTGACTTTTAAATATTTTTGCAAAAATTTGTTACATAATTATGTGTTATATAATTCCCATACTTTTTTTTTCTTCAACTGTATGTATATATAGAAAATTTTTAGTATACCAACCAAAAGCATTGCAGTTCACAAAAAAACAAACACATATGCAGTACTCCAAATATATATACATGACATACACACACTTTTTTACAATTTCATATTATTTTTTTTTTTTTTTTTGAATTTTCAGTTAATGTTTTAATTGATATTATTACTACTTTAATCGAAATTTGTTTCAATTAATCGTATACAATTTTTAGTAATTAATAGTATCATTTGAGTGATAGGTACAAAATCAATTAAAATTTTAATTGATATACATAATCAATTTCGTTGTTAAAATTCATTTTTAGTTTTTTATCTGTATGAACAGAAAAATACCTGCAAATTTTATATTGAATTTACTATACATATTCTATAGACTTTTTAGGATTACAAATGCAAAAGGAAGGGCGATTTTAACCTTTTGAAACTTAGACCGCGAAAATATAACATTTATATATAAATCCTTTGAAAGAAATGACAAACGACTTGAAGAAACAGTAAAAGAATTCCCGACATGGCCGATACAAAGACAATAATATGTGTATACAAGAATTTCAAATTATCTCACATTGCTCTCTTATATTTTCGTATTTAAAGTTTACCTGCATAGACAAACATAGGCCGATGCACATTTTCTTTTTCTTAAAGAGCACCATGAAAATCCGTTAGCCGATATTCTCAGACCTTGCAACATAAAAATTTTTTCTCTACATTCAACCAAAAAAGTCTGTAATGGCTACTGAAAACTTTGCTGTTATTATGGGAAATTTAACTGTTTTGAGCCCAGCGGTATTTTTTGCTAATTTTAGCAACACATGTCTGGTGATCTGTAGTACAACAAAATTAGTAGAAAAAATTAGTAGTCGCTACTAAATTTTAGCAAAATTGTTGTAAACTGCAATTCAAAATCGATTTGCTAAAATCAGTTAAAAAATTTACTAAATATCAATAATTTTAGTATATGGAAATTAGTATAAATAATTAGTTGCAGCTACTAAATTTCAGTAAATTGTTGTAAACTGTAATTTAAAATCAATCTGCTGAAATTAGCAAAAAAAAGTGTAATAAAAAATAAACAAACTGTAAAATCTGAAAAAAAAATTAAAAAAAAAACTTTCTTTCTTTCGATTGCAACAAGTTTGGAAATAACACTCAGAGTGTTATTTCCAAACTAAGAATATATCAATAGTAACGAATATAAACTAAACAAGAATTGTAAAGAATCAACGAATTCTTGTAAATAAAATTTTTTAAATTAGTATATTTTTCTGCTAAATTTAGCACTCGGTTTTGAAAAGTTGGTAAAATGCTTTGCTGAAATCAGCAGCGAGAATTAGTAAAAAATCCATAATTTGTAATAAGAGAATAATAGAAATTATTACTAAAAAAATTTTTACTAAAAATCAGTACAAAAATAGTAAAGTTCGATTGGAAACTGTTTACAATTTTTTTACGAACTTTTTTATCTGAGTGTAATATCATATTTTTTATATTTTTCAAAAGGCAAGATTGCTATGATATAAAATATTTAATATTTAAAAAAACAAATCAAAAAGTTACATTCCTAGTGGTTTTTAAAAACTTTGGTTTCTAAAATCCAATTTATCATTTAAAATTAAAATAACCAAGCCATATGTTATGCCTATGGCATTAACTTTACTCTCACCTTTACTCTCCGATCAGCCAACACTACATGGATCGTAAATTATTCGTCATTTTCGGGTATAGTGACCCCAACTGGCCCTGCTTGAGCGATTACAAAGGAACTCAGTATAACACTTTTCATACCCTTCGTCACTCTGTGGTATAGGGTAAGAAGTAGGGGGAATAATGGGTTTTTTAAGCCATAACTTCATAAATTTAATAAAACAGGTTGTATTTAGATTTCCATTCTTTAACACATATTTTCATGAAAATGTAAGACTATCACATGAGATACTTTCATTTTTAATATGTATGTATATTGTGATACATAAAACTACCGGTAACGAAGCTTTGAATAGAAAGTTAACAATTTTTAATATAAACTTTTCATATTTATAAATTACATTCGTATTGTCAGTACCACAAAAATTTTAATAATATTTACACCCCAACAAGGGTTAAACATATTATATGTTTGTGGTTACTCACATAGTTTTCCATAATAGCATTATCATTATATTTGTTATATACATGTTATTTAATATAATAAATTCAAATTAAAATGTTGCACTTTTTTTTGTGCTATAATAAATTTTTAATTAAAAACCAAAATTATGTTAGAAAAAACATAATCAAATGACATAATTTAGAATTCTTTATAAAAAAATTTATACTCCATGCAAAAGAGTCCGAAAGGAAAAATTATATAAATATTGTTTGTAAAATAATAACAAACTCTTGGATTAAAATATGAATAAAGGGAAAACTGAAGCACTTGAAACCCACAAAGCTCATACTAATTACTAGAATACTTTAAAAATTAATTAATTTCAAACATGTACTAGCACATATACCAAATATACTTTTTAATATGGTTTATTTGTTTATTTTATCTCACTTTAAATTCACAAATTCATTTACAAAAAAAAAATATATATATCATAAAATTTTTAAACAAATATATCATTGCCATACACAACAGTAGCATTCTCGTTTATAACGTAACATTTTTAGCACTTGAATTTATGTTGATTACTCGTATAATGTACTCTTTAAAAGTATGGAACCACAATAAAATGTTGGGTAACCAACAAAAAAAAGTATTAGGCATTTACCCCCGAAAAGACCACACATATTTGCATATATGTATAAAGTTTTCAATAAATTTTAAATTTTAATAATTTTCTGTATAATTTATAGTTGTCAGTTTGTACAAATTTTAATGGATTCATATGATGCAGTGTGCTAATATTGTCTATTTGTTTTTGTTATGATGACGATGATGCAATGTGGGATAATTTTACCAAAATTCTTAACTCATTTTGGGCACATGTTCCCTTCTCAACCCCATACTTTTAAAAGGCTATATTTTTCTACTGGAAAAAAGATATGGTAGGAAAAATTTTATCCGGAGCTGCAAAATATTTATTTAAAAAATCGTTTTTTTACCGCTTTCTATGAGAATTTTTTTTTAGTTATTTAAAAATATAAAATACATAAAGGTTCCATTTTACACTCAGAAATAAGAATAATTTTTTATAACATATTACTTAAGTAAGTTTGGTTGAAAATTGTTTACTTAAGAAATATTTAAGACAAAAATCGTTCTTAGTTTTGACTATTTAACTTTACAATACACCCTTTTTATTTTGGAGATTTTATTAAATTTTGGCGATTTTTTTTTTTTAATATTGGAGTTTTTTTATATTTTAGAAATTTTATCTTTTTCAAATTTAGCGATTTTTTTTATTTTCACTTTAAGATTTTTTATTTAGTAGGTGTGAGGTTAAGAAGAAGAATAAACCTTTTCCTCAAAAGTTATAAACACATTAAATTTGCAAATCAGTCTATATCCAGTTTCTGCCTTTTTCAATTGACAGGCCTGATCAGTGATTTTCCATTAAATTGTATTATTGTTTATATTTTTATTGTCAGATTGTCTCCATATGAATACTTTTAGTAGTGATCAAAAAGAGATAAACAAACATTCTACTTTAGATTTTTTGCTTATCTTCTTATTTCCTCCGTGTCACCTTTTCGCAAATGTTGCCACATTGACGTATGATTTTTACGTACAAGTGCAGGCAATTTGTGTATATTGGAGACGGACTGCCAACAGGGCATTTTTATTTTTTTATAGTAAAGTGTTGTTTTTTCAAACGCGTCGTATAGACCAAATACAATTAATATTGTAATTAATATGTATTTTTATTAATTCTAATTTAGTTGGTTTGAGGTTAGGAATTTATTTTTTTAATTATGGGAATTTTTTTCAATATTAGCGGTTTTGAATTTCACCGATTTTATTCAATTATGCCGATTTTATAATTTTTAAATTTTGTCGATTTTTTTTTTTAATTTTGTTTTTATTTCTTTCAAATTTTACCGATTTTTTTTTAATATTGGAAATTTTTTCTAATTGTAATGTTTTTAGCGAACTTTTTCATATTCTAGCGATTTTTTTTTTAATTTTCTTTTTGTTAATTCCGGCGATTTTTTCAATTTCCTCAATTTTGGCGATTTTTGCTTTCAGTTTTGCCAGTGGTTTTTAATTTTCACTATTTTTAAATTGTGGAGTTTTTTTCAATTTTGGTGATTGGAGTTTTTTTGTAATTATTGATTTTTTTCTAAGTTTATTTTTTTTATATTACCGATTTTTTAATTTTGACGATTTTTTTCATTATGGCGATTTTTCATTATGATGATGTTTTTAATTTTGGAGATTGGATTTTTTATATTTTAACAACTTTTTTTTTTAAATTTTTTAATTTTTTTCAATCCAAGCGATTTTTATTAACTTTGGATTTTTTTTTAATATTGGCTATTGTTTTAAATTTTTTTTTTCTCTATGTTGGAGATTTTTTTTTTTTTTATTTAGGGATGATTTTCTTATTCTATAATTTTTTTAACAGTGCTTATAACTTCTATATTAGCGATCTTTTTAAATTAGACAATTTTCTCAATTTTGATGATACTTTTAATTTTCCGGCTAAAACACCGTAAGTTGTTTTTCACGTGAAAAAGTTTCACTTGATCTTAATAGGCTTCAAAAGTTAATTTAAATTCTGAAAATGAATAATTTTTTTATTTTACTTATTAGAAAGACACATAATAAATAAACACAAATTGTTAATTTTTCATAGGAAAAATAATAGTCTTGTATATTAAATTTGCTTGAATACAAAGTCTACACAATTTTCACGTGAAACTCATTGTCGTGAAAAATTATTTTTTTTTATATGGAGTATAACAGTTTTTTCACGTGAAACTGCAACAACTTACGGTGCTTAAAAGTCAATATATCCCTGCAAGCCTAATTGGAATTCAATCATTATAAACCACCTTTTTTAATAATTACAAAGCATACTTTAATTTATTTTTGTTTATTGCATTTTTAGAAGTAATTCTGAACAACATCAAAAAAATCATTAAATTATTGCTTCTAAAGCAGTACTGCTCTAAAAGTGATCCTAATAATCGATTTGAATTTAATTTATTTCCATCGCGGGTTTGAACCCCGGGGGACCAATATTGTTTTCTATTTTTTTTTTTCAATATTTATAATTAATTTGTAAATTGAATATTATGAATATGAACCTCAAACCTACTAAATTAGAATTAATAAAAATACATATTAATGACAATATTAATTGTATTTGGTCTATACGACGCGTTTGAAAAAACAACACTTTACTATAGAAAATAAAAATGCCCTGTTGGCTGTCCGTCTCCAATATACACAAAATGCCTGCACTTGTACGTACAAACCACACGTCAATGTGGCAATATTTGTGAAAAGGTGACACGGAGGATATAAGAAGATAAACAGAGAAAATCTGAAGTAGAATGTTTGTATATGTCTGTTTGAACACTTCTGAAATTATTCATATAGAGACAATCTGACAATAAAAATATAAACAATAATACAATTTAATGGAAGATCACTGATGAAGCCTGTCCATAAAAAGGCAGAAACTAGATCTAGTCTGATTTGCAAATTAAATGTGCTTATAACTTTTGAGGAAGGTTTATTCTTCTTCTTAACCTCAAACCTACTAAATTAGAATTAATAAAAATACATATTAATGACAATATTAATTGTATTTGGTCTATACGACGCGTTTTGAAAAAACAACACTTTACTATAATATTTTATAATTTTTCAATTTTTATAAATATATAAAATAAAAATAATGAAAAAATGAATTGAAAAATAAAAATAAATTTTTAATACATATTAAAAAAAAAAAAAAGGTAATTAAAAATATATCCAGGAATCGAACCTGCGATCATCTGTTAAGAAATACCAAACTCACTTTTTATTATCACCTTTAAAGCAGTTATGCTTTAGAAGCAATACTTAAGTGGATGTTGTTCAGAAGTAATTCAAAAAAAGCTATAAAAATAAAGGTACTAACGGGTACTTTGAAAGCAATGAAAGAAGTGATTTAATGTTGAATAAAAATAATACGTGGTAAAACCTTGAAAAAAACACCAAGAATTCATTATATTAATGTAAGGTAAAACTGAAAGAGAATCAGTTCTATAACTAGTGCCAGAAGCAACTCCAGGGGAACCGGTTCAACTTTGAAGCTATAGCAGCCGTTGCTTTTGGGAAAATTTAGCATACTGGGAAAATTTACTGGGAAATGTTAGCATACTTTCGATTTTGTATATTTAGAAATTGCATGTTTCCATCCCTATGATTTTCATAAATTATATGCAATGTATGAATTAGTTTTTATAACAAGTATAAGGTTTAGCCTTGTCTCCACAGCATATCAATCAAGGATATAAATGCTTAGTCCATTTTATATTGTATTTTAAATTAATTTTTTAAAAAAGTTGAAAAATAATTTTTTTTTTTTAAATAAATATTTGACAACTCGAAATAAATTTTTTTTATGCATTTTAAATCACTGAACTGTATTTATAAAGTGAAAAGTACTGGGTTGAAAACGGAACATTATGTCCATAATGAGTTAATATACAATAAGCTTAATTATTATCTACTATTTATTTACAAAATGAATAGCAATAAAAACTGTTATTATATATCGAATAAATAAGCCGATTAATTGTAAAAATGTAAACAATTCAAAAATTTATTAAACAAAAGCAATACTTTTAAAAATTGTCATCATTTTACAAATAATAAATAAATAATTATTTATTATTAATTGTGACCGAATATGTCAGTTTATGGTTATTGACCGAAACCTTCGTTTAAACTGTTGGTTATTGGTAAGTCATTCAGATATAGACAGATATTATTGATGTAAAATATGTTTACAAATTTGACCATTCATTACTATTAAATGTGGTAATACCATGTAAAGCTTATTAGTTTGAAAATCCACTCACACGTGCATTAATTAAATATAATTGCATAACCAAATTATTATATCCGTTCTTTGTGTTTAAAAAATAAATAACACAATTTAACAAATAAATTTAAATATGATTTAAATAAATCCTCTTTGTGGAAATTTATTACATGCAATGATTAAAAACTTGATTTAAAATTTAAAGTTTTGTGTTTATTCCAAAATAAAACTTGACAAAAGGATTTCATATTTTAATTTGATGTTTTTGTTAAAAATGCTAAAGTTTTGTTTTTTGAAGTGTTAGTAAAAAGGAGATTTAGAAAGATGAAAAAAGTTATATAAAAAATTACAACACCTTCATATTAAGGGACTCTCTTTTACTTCATTTAGATGCACCTTTGAGCCCGCACGTATGCTTTAGTTAATTTTGTTGTTTTTTTTAGTCGAAGTTTGACTACTAGTTACCAGATGAAATTTAAGCTGATGAAGATCACACTTGTGACAAGTTGCAAAAAGGTAATACAACACTTTAATATATACTTGTATCGCATGTACAGACATGCATGACAACAAACAACAAAGTTTTTTTTCTATATTTTTTTTTTGCACAACTCATTTACTATGCATCCTTATCTTTCTCCTTGAGTATCTGCATCTTTTGCACTATATATTTTGAGGATTTTAAATTGCAAAAACTAAAAGTTAATTTCAATGTTTTATATAAGAGATAATTCGCTTAATAAAAAACTGTTTTAAATAAACAACTTAAATTTTTCAAATAAAATATTCTTTAAGGTATATTTAACTTTGAAAATCAAATCCCAGCATAAACATACTTCAGTTTAGAAACTCTGCAGTACACGATGTTCAAACTAGAAGTAATAAAGAACAACAAAAATACAACAACATCACAAACTCTGCTTTTTTATTGCAATTTGGAAGGCAAACAAAAGAGTAGCGCTAAATAAAATGCATTTCTTGTTCAGCGTTGCTTCTAAAATATCTATTTTCGCTTCATTCATTCAGTTTCAAGCACTCTAATAAAAAAAATATTAAAAATTCATATTTCAAAGTTTATGCCACATTTTCACCACGTTTTTTTTAGTTGCTAACTGTGAGTTTAACTTACATATTTGTTGTTGATTCCTATATAAAAATTTTAATTTAACTATTAGTTACATTTTAAGCAGACATTTAGTAATCGAGCCTAAATACTTATTATTATTATTTTATAAATTATAAAAACAACAAATAAAATTATCCCAGGAAATTTAACAAATAAAATAAATTTCTTACTAACATTTGTTATCAGCAGCAATAACAACAATGACAACAATTCACTGCCAGCAACTATAATATCAACCGACAATATAATGACTGATACAACTGCGATGTCTACGACAATATCGAAGACAACAACAAATAATAGAAAACAGTTTCCACATAAACATTAAATTATTGCTGGACAAATGAACAAAGCACCAGGGAGAGAAATCAACGAAATAAGAAACGAAAGATATGAACCAAAAAAAAAACACCACTAGATTTACCATTAGATGGTTGGTTGCATTGGTTTTGGTGACAAGTGTATAATAAAAAAAAAAATATGAAATTGAAAAATAACTATAGATGTCCCAAACAAAAAATAACGTTATACACCAAACAAGCTAGGGACGTAGTCAAGCTTGCCAGTCAATTCAGCCTAGTACTCGTCTACAGGGCAAAAGATCATTTAATATGAAAGGACCAACAACAATAATGGTAACAATAGCAATAAAAGTAACAAAACATTGAAGTAAACGAAAACAAAAACGAATGCTTTGCACTCTATACAAGGATTATGTTATTGAGCGTATGAGTGTTATTAATTAATACGAATTAAAAACACTTATACGCCACAGACAATGTTTAGTTTACTGTTTGCACCGCACAGTGACACATTTTCAGAGAAGAGGGTCAAAAATATTTTTTTATTTTTTTAATAGATAAAACATTTAGCTTTCAGTTAAGATATCGGTCATAAAAATTAAACAACAAGAAGAATATACATATATCAAGGGTGTAATATTCATGCCTCATATTTTTGTTACATTTCAGCACAAAACTTTAATGCGACGCTGAGATTCGAACCTGGAATACCTACTTGTTTCCCGAAAACTCTACCAGCTGGTCTACCGACACATATAACTTTCGATTGCTTATAAATAAATGAATTGTTGTCCTGAGAGTTGCCAAAACCAACTTCCGAATTATTTGAAAAATTTTCACCACAATTTTGCAACAACTCCACGTAAACAAATAGAAGATCTAAAAGCTTTTTCTGAAACTGTTTTAATTTAGAAAAAAAAAAAAAACAAAAAGCGACTTTAGAAAGAATAACTTTTGATTTTAAATGTGGATTGCACTGCACAGTGGGCCAGCATCATCGAATTTTGGCCAAAACTAGAATATTGAGTATATGAAACTAAAAGATATCACAAAGGGGGGTTTGGTTGTTGCTGATCACGAATCTGAAATAAAAAATATATATAAAGATGGCGGCCATTAATTTTTAGTTTTTAATATATTAGATTTAAAATAATCAATTATATACGTCCATGATTCGCTGACTAAAAATCTGAAATTAAAATTTTGAAACTCAAAATGGCGGATCCAATATGGCGACAAACAATTTTTTCATTAAATTTCTTATGTCGTCTGATTTCAAATTTCCACCAGGGGAAGTTTTTGGGTAGCAGATTACAAATCTGAAATCAAATTAAAAAAATTCAACATGGCGGATCCAATATGGCGGCCAAAAATTTAAAATTGTTATGTGTTGGAAAATAAATTACACTGTACAAAAAAAGAAAAAAAGGTTCTGATGATAACTGATTCACGGAGAGGGACCAAAGAAAAATATAAGTGTATCGGCGTTTTAAAAGTTTTGCTCTGGCCCTATGTTTTTGGGGGGTTAAAATTTCCCATCTTTTGAAAATGTTTATTGTGAATAGGCATAGGAAACCATGTGAATCTGCCATTTTAGGTATAGGATATGTTCAGCGAACTTATGTAAAACACTACGAGAGATAATTTTGTGGAAAATTTTAACCCTCTAACTCTGCAATTAAAGGGTCTTTTTTGTCCCTTTTTTAAAAGTGTCAAAAAAGACCCATAAGTTGAGGAGTTAGAGGGTTAAAATTTTCCGCAAAAATATTTGTCATGAAATTTTACTATAAGCCTCTGAAGACATCAAAGTTAAAAATTTAACTTCAATGCCAGAAATAAGTCAAAACTTAAAATGTGTTTAAGGGTTAATTTCGTACTTGTTCAGAATTGGCACTCAAATGTCCCACAAACCTGAACTTTAGGGGGTTAGTCTCTGTTAGAAAACCAGAACCTACATTTAAAGTAATTTTTAGTGCTATTTTTTTGTTTTTACTAAAACCCTGGAATGCTGGAAATCAGCGAGATCTGAAGGTACTTTTTCAGTTAAAGGGCAAAATCTCGAAAGTTTAAGAACGGTCGCAAACGGTCGCAAAAACCTAGGTAGAAGACATCTTAGGGAACACATTGGCATTCAAAAAATTTGACTTTGAACTCTCGCCAGCTAACAACGAGTAACCACAATGATACAATATTTCACTCACAACATATTCAACAATCCTAGATTTTGAATATATAAATATATAGTGAACTGATGGAATAATTTACTCTGCGGATTGCTTTCAAGAAGCAAACCCCACTCTTCAGAGTGGAGTATTCCAGCATTTGGAATCGACCTTCAATGTAAAAATTAAAAAAGTTTCAAGATTTTTAGCACTTTTTTGTAAGTCTTAGAAAGAAAATTTTTTTAGAAGTATTCGGCTTTTCAAATAGGTCGAATACTTGGCAACTCTAGTTGTGCTTCATATTTCTGTTCGTGATGTTGAAAACAATACGCTTTGCTACCATTATTACTAGAACACCCATATGTGCAAAAGTGATATTTTGCCAGCTCCCCGGACATTTTCGGGTAAAATCTGTGCAAAAATTAGGTTTCTGTGGTGTAAACCGGCCAGGCCGTTTGCATTTATGTATTCTTAATTACTCTGAAAATGGTTCATGGATTTATTCATCTATAACTCTTAAACTAGAAGCTTCTGGTGATTAGGTTGTTTACATAATGAAAAGGTAAACATTTTCTTTATACAAACTCTTAAGCCTCCCATGACCGTTAGTGGTGTTTCAAGCGGTAAACATCAAAATTTGTGTCAAAACTAAATTTTGAATCTCTCATTAAGTTTTGGAGATCTGTAAGTGCGTATTATCTTCATATAATAGCAAATTTAGCGTAGACTAAAATCAAAATTAGCTTTTTATAAAAATGTTCGTCCATTCCAAGGCAGAAAGGGCAAAAACTGATTTTAAGTTATAGATTATAGTTATAGTTATAGATTTATATGTGTGCATTAGGAAATTATGTGAATCTTCCATTTTAGGTATAGGATATGTTCATCGAACTTATGTAAAACATTACGAGATACATTTTGTGGAACTATTTAACCCTCGAACTCTTCAATTAAAGAGAATTGTTTGGTCCCATTTTAAAAAGGAACAAAAAAGACCCGTAAGTTGAAGAGTTAGAGGGTTAAAATGTTCCACAGAAATATTTCCCGTAGTGTTTTACATAAGTTCAGTGAACACATGCTATACCTAAAATGGAAGATTCACATGGTTTCCTCCTAAAATGGGACATTTGAGCACCAATTCTGAATAAGTACGAAGTTAACCCATAAACACATTTTAAATTTTGGCTTATTTCTGGCATTGAACTTAAATTTGTAACTTTGATATCTTCAGAGACTTATAGTAGAATTTCACGACAAATATATTTGTGGAACATTATAATCATCTGACTCTTCAATTAGGGGACTTTTTGGCCCCGTTATAAAAAAAGGACATAAAAGACCCGTAAGTTGAAGAGTTAGGGGGTTAAATTATTCCGCAAAAATATTTGTCATGAAATTCTACCATAGTCTCTGAAAATATCAAAGTTTAAAATTTAGGTTTAATGCGAGAAAAAAGTCAAAACTTAAAAAGTGTTTAAAAGTTAGTTTCTTGCTTATTCAGAATTGGAGCTCAGTAGAGCACCCATGTGTGCAAAAGTGTTACTCTTTCACCTTCCCATGCACTTTCCGATAGATTTGGAGCAAAAAGAATATCCCAGCGAAAATTGTTTCTCTCGGATTAAAACAGGCTTGTCACCCGCAACTTTTAGCCCTAAAAATGGACTAAAATTAGTTTAAGGATTCTTTGTGCTGTAACTCTTAAAGTAAAGGTTTTACTGAAAAATACTAAATAAGCATATCCACAGCCAATGATCTGCCTAGCATTTCTCTCATACATACTTTTGACGTATCAACGACGCGTCATGGTGCTTTAAGTGGTTAAAGTGATTTAAGTGGTTAAACACAAATTTTGACTTTAGCCACTTAAATCACCATGACGCCATACACCGGCCAGCTGTAAAACATTTAGAACATGTAATAATCCAGTATAACGTGTTCTCTAGCTTTTTTTAAGTTTAAAAAAATTTAATTTTTCATTATCAATGTAGGGTACAAACACAAAAAAAAATCATAGTCTAGGCTCTATGATACATGTATATTAAAAGTAAAAATTTCTAGTGGTTTCTTGATGATAACTATGATGATAATAATATAAATGTCTACAGGTTGCAACAACAACAACAACAACGAATTATTTGTTATAAAGATGATAATATTGAAGCTGTTGTTACTAGTATTTTTGTTGTATGTTGGCAATAAGTAATCAAGATTGTATAGCAAATTTGTTAAATAACAAAACATTTGAATTGGAAGCAACTATAGAGTTTTGCAAAAAAAAAAAATAAAAGAACATTGTAGCAGACAACAATTGTTTGAGTAAATAATTTGCCAACAACAAACTATAACAATAACAAAAATTTTTTTAATGAAAACCAGTCATGGGTATTTTGCTAACCAAACTGAAAAAAAACGTCATTAATGATTGAAGATTGGAAATATACAAACAGTTGCAAGCCACTGCTGATAGTGAATGGGCAAAAAGGCAGTAGACGAGATGAAAGTTGCTGGTTTTATATTAAATATAGCTGATAGATTCACGATTTAGTTGATTGTTTCTTATTGTGAAATTGGAGCTTGGCTTCTTTACTATATAAACAAACGCTATTTGACCCTATCGCCACCTTATAGTTGTATCAAAAATTTTAACAAATTTGTGAAAATCATGAAAGTTTGAAGTTTTGTTTTCCACAAGACGAAAATACTCCTAATCTTTTTAATTTATTTTATATCAAAATTTAAAGTGATTATGCATAATAATTTTAAAATCTTATAACACGTTTATAAAATGAATTTTATATGAAAATTTTGTTTTATAAGTCACTTATAAATTTTAAAAGTGATTATGCATATGACCCTAAATATATCTATTTGGGGAGCGTATTCTTCAAGATTTAATTTGAGTCAGTGAAGCAAACCAAACTTTTGCCATTCCTGTTCATGTGGTCCTTAGGTTTTGTCATTTTTGTAGATTGTGTGTTTTGTATTTTTTTATTTACAACTTGTTCCTAGTTTGTTATATCTTCATCTTCTTCTTCTACCTTTCCTGTTCAATTTTGTTTATTTGTTGGATGGGACGCAGCTGTGTTTTTTGAAAAGTACAAAACATTTAACTCCTACCGGATGTACAGATGCACAAATTTTGCAATCATGCCATTTGTTATTTCCGCTTTGATGCAAAATGAATGGGCAACATTTTTAATGCATTGTTGATGGTAACAAATAAATCAATTTAAAATTGGTTGACAGTCAATAAAATAAATAATAATAAATTTAAAATACAAAAACACCAAAAGTGAGAATTTAGGTGTAGTTGATAATGGGTAAAACTAGCACCAAAAATATATTTGATGCTTTCCACAGCAACTGCCCAGTTATAGGATACTTTTTTTCGTACTAATTTCAAACTTGCAGCATTTATTTTCCTATGTGAGATGAATAAAAACTGAAGAATTTTTTAATTTTTCCAAAATGTGGACGGAGTATGCGGGTAAAATATTAACCAATTTAGAAATTTCTTTAAATTATTTATTTAATATACACAATTTAATATAATTTGTGATTTGCTTTAAATTGGACCTTTTCAATGGAATTTTGTATTGATAAATTAAGAAAAATACAAAATTTTGAAAAATTCAGAATCTGCTCTGAATATTTAGTGTCATAGATAAGTTATTTATCTAAAAAATTTCTTTATTTGCAAATAAAGCAGGACTTGTCACAGGACTAGTATAATTTACCATTGGAGTACGTTGAGCAGTGTCAATTAGAGGGAATGATTAAATATTGATATTTTACATAAACGCAATTCTAATAGTTCATCGTTTGCGTCGTCGTTTGTTAGAAATATAGGCCCTCTTGTGATGTTAGAATTAATAAAATTTCATACTTTGGCGCTTTGTTTGCAGTTAAAGGATTAAGTTTTTTCGATAAAGACACAATTTGTGAAAAAATTGTCAAAATATTAAGGATTTCTTTTTTAATTGTTATAAATTCTTTTAGGTTAGTTTGGTGACATATCAGAAAATATTTGAAATATAACTAGTTCTTTGTCAGTCCCTTTCAGTTAGTTCTATGCAAAAAATTTTGACAGGTTTTTTGTCAATTCCCTTTAGGTTAGTTCGGTGACATGTCACAAAAGCTATAATATATGACTCATTCTATGCCAGTTGCTTTTGCGTTAGTTCGGTGAAATTCTACTTCAGGTCAGTTAGTACACTCAAAATAATAAGTCTGTTGGCTGAACACCAAAATTTGTTACTTTAACAAAATTCATTACTGTTTTTTGGCTTAAAAGAAAATTTGTTGATTTCAACAATTTTTTTGTTTAATTTAACAAATTTAAATTTAAGTATAAAATTTTTAAAACTACAGTTTTATTTGTAATTATACTGAGTCGTAGAATTTATTCAAATTAGGGTCTCGGAACCCTCCCCGGCATATAAGGGCATTCCAATGGAGCAAACATTTGTTCCGTTTTGCTCTATCTCGCTTAGTTTTCGAGTTATGGGCGATTTTATGAAGTGAAAAATTTTTATTAAAAATGTCCGAGGGTCTAACGCCCCGCCAAGGTCCATTTTTAAATAGAGATAACCGCTTTCGCTGTGGTATTATATAGTTAGGGGTAGTCGAAATTTTTATCAATTTTGCTCTATCAGTCCTAGTTTTCGAGATATGGGCCATTTAAAAAATCGGGAGGTAAAGAAATCAATAAAACTTTGAATACATTGGTGGCGCCATCTACCGGGTAATAACAGTAACATTAAAATATTATAATTAAATAAAATATTCGAGCTCGAGGCCAGTTGTTATAATAAAAATTAATTTATTTCTCAATATTTCGACATCCATCGAATGTCATTCTCAGGAGAATTGTCTAAAATACTTTAATAAAAACAATAGAACAACATTTGGAACTACATTGAAGTTTGTTATACTGTCATTTTTATTGTTATTATATTTACACTTCAATTTAGTTCTAAATGTTGTTCTGTTGTTTTTATTAAAGTATTTTAGACAATTCTCCTGAGGATGACATTCGATGGATGTCGAAATATTAAGAAATAAATTAATTTTTATAATAACAACTGGCCTCGAGCTCGAATATTTTATTTAATTAAAAGTTGAAAGGTCAAATAAACACAAATTTAAATTAAATTAAAATATTATATTTTCACAATAAATTTTATAAAATTTAACGAATGGGTTCTTAAAAATTAGTTATAAATAGTTTTGAAAATTAACACTCAAAATTAGTTATAGTACTGAGGATTTTTAGTATTGTGTTAAATGAAGACAACTATAATCTTTGCTTAAATCAGTGTTAAAACTAAAAATTTTTCAAAAATTAGCCAAGTCGATTTGAAACCGGTTTGATAGATTTTTCTACTGACGTATTATTTTAAGTGTAGACATATTCTTTTGGATTAGTCCTGTGACATGTCAAAAGGTGTCTAAATCGTGACAATTGGTGACCTCCAATGACAACGTCATGTTAAAGTGATTCGTCAATTTCAAATAAAAAGGCCGATCAAAGACATGTCCATATCACTTTGGAACATATCCTGTTTGTCTTATAAGAACGGTCCGTTTCCCCTCAGGGGTATTACAATAACAATTTCACAGCAAACTCGTTGTCATTCCAATTTAATACATTGTGAATAATATACTATACCAAGAATATTTATAATTTTACGCAATGCGAATAGAAAAGACTTCTATAAATTTTAGCAAACTCTTAAAGCGGAATATGAATGCTTTTGACCCAGATTTTTGAGAATTTTTTCAGATGAATACCGGATCGCTGAAATGGATTTTATTCAAAAAATGAGGTTATAAAACATAATTTATTTCTTTTAAATACAAATGCACAATTAGTTCTGTATTTTTGAAAAAAAAAAAAAAATATTTTTTCCATTTTCCCATAAATTTCTATAATTTTCCAAATTTCATTGAATTTTAAGGAATAATATTTTTACACTAAAGCACCGTAAGTTGTTTGAGTTTAAGCACCGTAAGTTGTTTTTCACGTAGAAAAATTTCAATCCAACTTTAAAGGCCTCAAATTGCAATTTAATTTATAAAAATGGACAGTTTTTAATTTTATAACAAAGATACAATCACAAAAAACACAAAATGTAATTTTTTCTCAAGAAAAATAATAGCCTGGTATACTAAATTTGCGTGAAAACAAACTCTACGCAATTTTCATTTTCGTGAAAAATTAGTTTTTTTATATGGAGTATAACAGTTTTTTTACGTGAAACTCAAACAACTTACGGTGCTTTAACGTGAAATAATTGTTATACTCCATATAAAAAAATGATTTTTCACGAGAATCAGTTTCACGTGAAAACTGTGTAGAGTTTGTTTTCTCGCAAATTTAATGTACAAGGCTATTATTTTTCTTGGGAAAAAGTGACATTTTGTGTTTATTGTGATTGTGTCTTTCTTATAAAATTAAAAAATTTTCATTTGTTTAAATTAAATTGCAATTTGAGGCATTTAAAGTTCGAGTTAAATTTTTCCACGCGAAAAACAACTTACGGCGCTTAAATATTAAATTGGCAATATTTAACCATGACTACTTGGCTAATTGCATGAAAAAATTTAAAAAGTTATTTCCATTTTTATTTAAGTCTTTAGTACAATAAATACTGTAACTTTGAGATTGGTACGATACAGTTTTTTTAACTGGACTGTTAGTACACTCAAAAAAGTTTGACAGTTACTACATGACAGTTGTTTGTGTAGTTGTTTTTAACAGTAATTACAGTTGTTTTTCTATAGGAAAAAGCAAAACAACTTTTATGACGTTTATTTAAGAAAACAACTAACGAAAAGTACTGTAATTTCGTAACAATTGTTTAAATTAGTTATTTTTAATATCATAATAAACAACTACCAAAACAGCATTTTTACAGTAAATTGTAGTTTTTTGTTAGTTATTTAAAAAATAAAAATTTTCGTTGAATTTTTTTGAATTTTAAAAATTCTTGTTTAGTTTATATTTATTATTACTAATTTATTTCTAGTTTGCAAATAAAAATCAGAAACTTGTATTTTATCTCCAATGCATAAAAGCATAATAACTGGAGAACGGTTTGGAATATTTACTTCAAATTAAAATAAGCTGCAGTAATAACACATATATTTTTTTTTTTTATTAAAATATACTTTTATAAACAAAAAGAATTGACTGAAAAAACAATAGTTTTTAGCGATTTTGTCAGTTGATTTGAAATTTTTGTAGTAAAAATGTATCAGTTGATTTTACGACATTGGTAGTTATTTTTAATGCATTTGTTAGTGATTTTTCAGCAGTTCAAAATAACATAAGTTTTAGTTATTTTAAAGGTACATTTGTCGCCTTTTTAACTGCGTATACCTTTGTTTTAACTATCATTTTCAGTAGATTCTACCTACAAACTTTTGTGAGTGTATAAATACCCTCATTTGTAGTACGCTTATTAAATTCAAATATTCAACTTTTTTTCAAATTTAACAAATTCTCTCTCTCTTCTACAACACATAAGTATTAAAAGTTTGCGCATCGAATATAATTGTTACCGGGTTTTCAATATAGCCATTCAATATTTATTACAACTTAATTCCAATGATTGCTAGACTGGCTATTGCACTTGAAAACATTTATACGTTTACTTGTTTGTTAGGATTTCTTTATTTTTTTTTTTTTTTTTTCATTTTGTTCAGGCAAATGTTTAATTTGCAAGTTTCTTCAAGTGTATCATAATCATCATCCTCATAAGCATAAGCATAAGTTTTTCCAAATACCAATGGCGAAGGCGCCAATAACAAATTCATTGAAATCAGTATAACAATCGAATTATCAATAACGGAAATAGGAAATTGAATTCTAACTGTTTTGTAACACTATCAAACCAAATTAAGAAAAAAGAAATGTGGTTTGTAGTTCTGCAAACTTGTACATTAAAACTTGCTAACAATCAAAACATAATGCAGCTGTTTACTGCAGTAAAATATAATTTCTAATTGGGCAAAGAATTTCAACTCGAATTATTACCGAAAAAGTATTCAAGTGTATCTTATAAAGTAAGGGCAATGTATTTTTTACACATTTATTTAATATGTTTAAATTGAATAAGGAAACGTTTTATATTCAATTTTAATGGAGTCACTCATCATTATACTTAATTTATGCTAATCGAAGCTGGGAATCCAGATTGCCAGAAGACACACTTAAAACATTTTAACTATTACTATGTGGCAGTTATTTGTGCAATAATCAGCAGTTGTTGTATTTAACTGTGATGACATTTGCTTTTCCTCGAAAAATACAAACAAATATTATGACAGTCATTAAAAAAACAACTAAGGAAAGTTTCTGTATTTTGTAACTGTTGTTTAAAGCAGTTATATTTGATATAGTAATAAACAACTACCCAAATAGTATTTTTTATTGTTTTGCAGTAATTTTTGTTAGTTATTTAAAAAATTAAAACTTCGTTAAATTTTTAACTCCACAATTTCCTTGAGCTTAAGGTTTGTTTTTTTATATATAAAAAGTTTTTATTTTCGATATTTTCGAGATATAACAATTTGTTAATTAAATTGTTATTTCCTGAAGATGCTACACAATGGAGTAGCGAAATATCGAAAATAATAACTTTTATATATAAAAAAAAAAAAACAAACCTTAAGCTCAAGGAAATTGTGGAGTTAAAAATTAAAAAGAAGGTTAAATAAACGACAAGAATTTACTTCGTTAAATTTTTTTAATTCTTGTCACATTAAAACGGAATAACTGGACCACCTTTCAAATTTTTTTAATTCAAATTTCAAATATGCTGAAGTAATCTTTTATTGATATACAATATTCCTTTTAAATTAACAAAATATCCGTAAAAACAGTAACTTTTTACGGATATTTCAGTTGATTTAAAATTTTTCCAGCGAATATATTTCAGTTAATTTTACGACACTCTCAGAAATGTTTAATCTATCTGTTAGCTATTTTTCAGCAATTATAAATAACTACTTTTTTAGTTAATTTAAAGATAAATAACTTTGACGCCTTTTTAGCTTCACATAAATAGCTTTGTTTTAATTATCACTTTGATTAGATTCTACCGACAAACTTTTTCAGTGCAGCGCTACCATCTGAGCTATTACCACATGTTATATTCGATAGATGAAAACATATGTGACTTCCGAGTGTAGAAACGGTAATGACAAATCATTATTTTTTGGAAAACCAGTAATGAAACCGACTTACTTCCGGCATTAATTTAAAATATGCATATTCCCAGCCAAAAAAGAGATGCCGAAGCAGTAGAAAAAGCACTACAATTGATGATCTAGATGTAGTTCTTTTTTAACATAAACACTAATGATTTTAACATTGAGTTGTCATAGGAGAGGAGTATTCCCACTTCAAAATTTTTTCAGTACTTTTTGAACGAGTGCAAAGGAAACTCTTTTTCACCAATTAAAATTTTAAAAAAAATTCTTCACAAAAAAATAAAATTTTTTGTTTTACAAAAGTTTTTTTATTGCCGCTACCGGGTATTGAACGTGCGACCTCACGATTGCTAGTCCAGCGCTCTACCACTGAGCTATTCTTTGATATGAATGTTGGCTGGCATAAAAACACCACTTTGTTACTGCGAGATATTCTTCCTTATTCTCTTCAATAAAAATAAAAGGTGCACTCCAATTCAATATTGTTTTCAGTACTATTTTTACAGGTCCATAAAAAGCAATTTCTGACCATTTTGTTATATAAATTTATTTTAAAAAATTTTAAAATTAAAAAAATATAGAATTTAAACAAATTAATTATAAATATAGAAAAAAAATTAATAGAATAAAAAAAAATTAAAAAAAAAATATTGGTCCCGCCGGGAATCGAACCCAGAACCCACCGTTTCGAAATGCCAAATGATACCAAAATCACTTTTTACAATCACTTTTAGAGCAATTACTCTTTAGAAGCAATACTTAAGTGATTTTTTGGATTTTGTTCAGAAGTAATTTAGAAGCAATGAAAGAAGTGATTTTTTGAAGTTGTTCAGAATAACTTCTAAAAAAGCAGTAGAAATACACTACCGGATACTTGTGAAGTAGTGAAAGAAGTAGTTTGTAAAGCATTACTTCAATTTTTTTCTGCTGGGTAGTTAGAAACCAGTCAAGTTATTACAAAGTCTGCTAAATTTCATATTACTGGCTTAAAGGAACTATTTGCGCCTCGCCATAAAAATTCCCAAATATGTATAATCCAACATCAATGGATATATATTTTAAGAGTAGAGTGCCATACACAAATTCAGAAACCCAATTCCAGCGATTTCAGTCATTCAGATTCCATTTCGTTACAGTTATTTAGTGCTTCAATTCATTTCCCGCTCCTTTCCATTGCATTTCGTTCATGTGACTAGTGTTTCAATTCGGTAGGGTTATTTCTTACTTAAAAATTACTAATATTTGTGGACTTAGATTTAAATAAAACCATCCTTTCGCCCGTCTTGCAATATATTTTCTTTACTCTATATTTTTGTAATATACATATCGTTTATTTCATGAAATATCGTCCAAAATCGGGCCATTATTCCCTTAATTTTATTTTAACAAACATATGTATATTGTCTTTAGAAGCATTTCTCGATTTTAATATTTAGGTCCAGTTTTATAGTTAGAATTATTAGAAGATCAGAATTTCTAAAACAAAAATTTTTTGAAAAAAATCGTTCTTAGTTTTGACTGTAAAGACGGCCCTAAATATTAGAATCCCAAAAGTTCTTTTAAGTTTTTAAAATTTGCAATATTATTCATGTATTCAGAGATCTTAAATCTCTTAAATGATTTTGTTTGATTACAAAAACTGTTTTGTTTTTTTTTTTTTATATATAAAAAAATTGCATTATTTTATTATAAAAAAGCTAAAAAACATTTTTGTTTGCGTTTAATTTTTCGCATGAAACAATGTTTTCGCACAAGAAGAAATGTTTTTCTGAAAACATTTTTTTTCATTTCATTTTGTACTTTCGTACAAAAAATTACATTTTTAAACAAAAAAAAAAAGGATTTCGCGAGTAAAAAAATTTAAATATTTTTTACGATAAATTTGCATATATTTCACTTGAAAAAATTTTTACGACAAAGATAAATTTATTGCGAATAAATATTCCTATTCGAGAGTAAAAATTATATTATTATTAATTCGGCTGTCGACGGGAGCAGAATATAATCGAAGCCTCAAGACTGAATATCAAAAATAAGTAGTTTTTAGGCAATCCATCTTACAATGAATGGGTGATATATGGGATATGAATATAATTTTTATTTATACCCAGTGTAGAAAATCATTACCAGATATGTGGTTATGTAACTACATACTTGGTAATGGTAACTAGTTACTTTTGTTATTACATTTCTTATTACCTTTATATGGCGATGTCGCGAAAAATAATGAGTTGTCGTTACACACCAGCATACGAAAAATCAAAAAATACATCGTTACCTATATGCTTACCAGTACTGGCAAAAATAATGAGTCTAAAAATAGATTTTCTAAAAAATAAATTATATAAAAAAAAATATTTTTTATTGTATTTTTTTTTTTTTTAATAAAATTTTCTGGTGCGGGAATCGAACCTGGGTCTAAGATTGCCAGTCAACAGCTCTACCATCTGAGCTATATCGACATGTAATATTTAATAGATAAAAACACAATTGACCTGCTGCACACAAGTAGCTTACTCGCCAACATACAAAAAATCAAAAAATATGTGTTTACATATATCCTTACCAGTGTTTAAAAAATATTGAGTCTAAAAATAGATTTCAAAAAATTTTCAAAAAAATTTAAAAAATTATTTTCTATTTGAAATAATGATAAAAATACATCATTATCAGTAACTCATTATTATAAGTTTTAAAATAATACAGAAGGTAAGTGGGTGTCATTACTGGTAGTCCAAAAAATAATGATATGTCATTACCGTTTCTACACTGGGTATGTATGCATTTCAATTCTCATATAACGCAAAACTTTGCTCACTGTACGAATATTCAATTCTGGTTATAAATGAATATTTATTTTTATATTGATTGTATTTGTGAATGTATTGCCTATAAAAGCGGTAACTTAATCTTTATACATCGACCAAACTTTTACCGAAAGCAAACTGAAAATTCATAGCAAATACAAACAGCTTCAAATGCGTATGAGAAAAGGAACGGGTGAAACGGAAATTGGTAACAAAAAAAACAGAACAAGTAGCAGATTTTCTAACCAATTTTCATATACAAGTGATAAAGTTTTGATGCAAAAACTTTATTTTTCCACACTTTTGACTGCAACAAATGTAACAACAATAACTGTGCCACAGTGGCAGCGGCAGCAACAACAGTAATAGTAACAGCAGCATGAAATCGCTACAATTTTTTGTTCTCGCTTTTTTTTTGTGAAGTTTCACAACCAAATTCAAATATTACTTATACACATGCACATACTCAAATGTAAGTATGTCTGTGTATTTATTGCAAAACTCATACTTTCATAGCTGAAATTTAACAACAATAGGAAAGAGTTTTTTTCTTTTTTATTTTGAATTTGAATTGTTACAATTGCAAATGTTGATTTCGATTTGCAAACCGCTGAACAATTTCAATATAAACGCCAATATATATAAACTCATGCTTTATAAGTTTTCAAACCAATATTGAATACACACTCACATTGAGAAAGAAAGTTTAGTTGAGCAATACAACAACAACAACAACAGAAACTGAAAAAGCAATGAATTTTCAAGTGGGTGCCAATATACGAGTGGGTAAGTTAACCAACCAATAAATTTTTTTTTTGTTATTGCCAATTGTTAAACACTTTAGTTCAAGAAAAATCTTATTTGATATCATAACACATTTGTGTACAGATTTTATAATGAAGTATCTAGACTAAAATAAGATCTTAGTGCAAATTAAGCAATATAAAACGGCGAATGTGGTGATTGTTACATATTTTTATAATAAATAGGGCAAGCAATTCTATGCAAATGCATGTTTTTCTCAACAATCAAAAACCGATATAGACTAACCCCTCAACTTATAAATGCTGTGTAAAGTTATAGCAGGTTTACAAAACGTCATTTTCATACAAAATTTATTCAATAAACCTCCTATAATTTTAAAAAGCGTTTATGAATTTAGGGGTAAATATTTCTCTGAATCACTAAATATTAGACAAAATTCATCAATTTGTTGTTGCATATTTTCGCATATTCTGATGAAAATTCATATATATGTATTGATATAATCAGTGCTTTAACAAACTGTCGATAGTTCCGAGTATTTCGCAAAATATTCCAAACGTTTTCGTAACGCCTAAAAAATTTAGCAAACTTCTTAATACAGCATATTTTTGCTTTTTTATTAACAACGAGTAAAAAGGTTAAAGTCGAGCATGCCGACTATATAATACCCTACAGCAGTCTGACTTATATATATGTCCTTTATTTATTTAAATTACGTAGTAAAAAAAGAGATTACACATACAGTGCAGTCTGACTTAAAGCCAACTAATGTTTGAATCCGAAATTTGAATGGGTTAAAACGGACTTGTGTCAAAATTTCCTATAAAATCATAAAAGAAGAGAAAATCGAAAATATAGCCCATATGGGCGATAGGTCCAAATATGGACCGATCCTATCTAGAATCAATAGACTCCTTCCTTAGGACCTGCAGCGTGCAAAAAAGACAATTTTGGGGGGTACCCTTATATGGGCACTAGGTCTAAACATGGACCGATTTCAACCAAAATCAATAAACGTCATCCTTGGACCGACGTAAGTCGGTGTACTAAATTTCATCAAAATATCTTAATATTTGTGACCTGTATATTTTTTGGTGTTACAAACCCAGTGTAGAAACGGTAATGACATATCATTATTTTTTCGACTACCAGTAATGACACGCACTTACCTTCTGCATTATTTTAAAACATATAATAATGAGTTACTGATAATGACTTATTTTTATCATTATTTCAAATAGAAAATAATTTTCTAGATTTTTTTGAAAATTTTTTGCAATCTATTTTTAGACTCAATATTTTTTAAACACTGGTAAGGACATATGTAACCATATTTTGTTGGCGAATAAGCTTACTTGTGTGAAGCAGGTCAATTATGTTTTTATCTACTAAATATTACATGTCGATATAGCTCAGATGGTAGAGCTATTGACTGGCAATCTGTAGACCAAGGTTCGATTCCCGCACCAGCAAATTTTATTTAAAAAAAAATACAATAAAAAATATTTTTTTCATATAATTTATATTTTTGAAAATCTATTTTTAGACTCATTATTTTTGTCAGTACTGGTAAGCACATAGGTAACGATATATTTTTTGATTTTTCGTATGCTGGTGTGTAACCATAACTCATTATTTTTCGCGACATCGCCATATAAAGGTAATAAGAAATGTAATAACAAAAGTAACTAGTTACCATTACCAAGTATGTGGTTACATAACCACATATCTGGTAATGATTTTCTACACTGGGAACATCAGCAAAAACTTATAATACCCTCTCCACGTAGTGGTGTAGGGTATACAAATTTAACCCTTTACAGAACATGTCTGTCTTTTTGAGTTAGACACGTTTGAAATGCAAATAATTTGTAGCCTAAAAAATAACAAAGAATTTAAAGTTTTCGAACTTTTTTTTTCGATTTTTTTTAAATACAAATAAAAATCGAGCCTTTTGAAATAAGCACCCAGTCAGAAAAATACAAACGGGAAAGCGGTGGCAAAGCACTTTAGCAGGTGGTACAAGTACTGGCAAAAAGTGCTTTCCCATTCCCAAAATGATAACATCATTAGACAAAAGGACAGGCTGTTCAAAAAGCGCCGGAAAAGCACTGGAGGAACAAAATTTTTAAACGTTGGCAAACCGCTAGCAAAACCAATAAATAGGTGGTCTGGAAATATATTTTCCAAAATAAAATTTAAAAAAAGTTCATATGTATTTTTTTTGGTCCTGCCGTGATTTGAAACCAGGCCATCAGATTGGCAGACGATTGCTTTACCCACTGAGCTAACGAGACATATAATATTTGATGGCTAAACACATCAATGAGTGATAATAGCTGGACAACTACTGGCTGTGCCAAAATGCTAGTACTGGCAAAGAATTTTTTGTATACTAGTTAGTTCGGAGGGCAAAAAAAAGTTGGTCTTGAAGGAGCTTTCCCACAAACAAAAAAATTGGTTTTATAAAGCAAAAAAAAATTTAAAATAAAAAAAATCAAAAAAAAAATTTTTGCTTGCAACAGGATTTGAACTCGGAACCTTCTGACTACAAACATTTTTTAACGAAGCGTCAGCATTTTTATAAAATCATTGGTCTACCAGTGAATTGATTTTTGTACGCCTGGTAGTATTGGCTAGGTAGCACTGGATAACCAGTTTGCAAACCTTGGCATATCACTCTAAGCCAATTCTTTGCCAGTGTTTTTTTTTATAAACCACCGACACTTTTGTAAAACAAATACTTGTAAAACGCTTTTTTCAAACGCTGGCAAAGCGTCCCAAATGAGTGTTCTGCCAGTCAATTATTTTTAACACCATGGTTACCCAGTGGTATGCCAGTGCTTGATTTTTTGTACCACTGGCGATTTCTGACTGGTTATTATTATTCTACTAATATTTAGCAAAATTTTATGCAGATTTTACGGTACAATGTTTTATTTTCAATTAAATAAAAATTAGCTAAAATACAACTAAAATTCTGTAAATTTAACAGTTTTAATTTGGCTGTTCTAATTTTACTAGTATTTAGCAAAAAATCTGCTAATTTCAGCAGGTTTTTTTGCAGCATCATTTGTAACTTATTTGTTTAGTAACTTTTTCTGCTATCTTAACAGATTTATTACCATGAGGTAGTATATGTCTGCACCTGCTGACTTGTCACTTAAACGGCGCTGCTGACATTGTTTTTAAGACAAAATTTCCAGCTGGGATTACTTAAAACTTTACAAACGCTTGTTAGAATGTGTAATCTCGAACATCGTCTTCGCTATTGATTGATGCATTAAACACATAGACGACTGGGGCTACACGGCTGCAATTGTAGTCGTGTAGTTAGATACTTAATGGTTTTGAAAACGACAGCAACATAGTAAACAGATGATGCAAAAAATTTGACGTTTTGATAAATGTTAATCTTTTTTTGGTTTATGCTTCTAAAATAATGGCTGAGAAATATTTTGTTAATTTTGTAAGATCCATTTTTTTTTAAAAACATCACAATAAAATTATTTACAAATATAAATTAATGAAACCTTTAACGGTGATTTTCTAGTCACAACTATCGATTTTATTTCGCCTCTAGCGGGAAAAAGTGTCCTGTTTTACATATTTTGTTATATTGTCAACACTCTTTTTGTTTTGTAGCCAACAAAAATAGAAATTATCCTAAGTTGACTACAGCGGCAAAAGTAATCGTGTAGCCGTGTAGCTGTGTTGGTGGCAAAATAATCGTTTTCATATAAACGTGTGTATTTTATTTTTGACAGGCTGTAGTCGTGTAGCTGCAGTCATCTATGTGTTTAATGCATGATGGTCAAATTTATGTCACATGTGGTTAGTCGTTAAACTTATATTATTTAAAATTTAAGAAAATTGTCTCATGCGTTACCAATTTATTTTTTAACATTTTTATGACTTTCGAAAAAGTTTCACTTTCCAATAATTCTTTAATAAAAATCTTCCTTCTTTAACAAGAAAAAAATGCAAATATTTCTTTAAATATTGTCAACCACATGTGTGGTTTTTTGTTTTAATATCCTTTATGTCCTTTTTTTGTCTTGTGTGAATATGAGTGAATGAACAAATAAAAATTCATATAGATGAGAAACAGGGAGAGATATTGGCACATTGGTAACCACACTAAATACCGGAAGTACAGCTGTAATTCAATCAAAATGATTTCTCTCCTCTTATATTACAGGGCAACAAGGTAAAATGAACGGATGTCCTTTTATTGCAGCCTCAAACTCACCCTGTGTAATTGAATGTTGGTGAGATATGAGAACTGACTGAAACATACATATGTAATGTTACAAAGTCGAATTGGTTGTAAAAAGATAGAAATGATGAACAAATTTCCAATATCCTTAATGTATACACATGTATATATGATTACAAAATGTTCATAAAAACACATATAAACACAGAAACAATCAGACCAATGTATACATTGTATGTGCACATTTTTATACATTTTCAAATATGCAAAAAATATGTATGAAATTTATATGGTTTTTATAAAACTTTATGTGTATCTCTGCGGACATTTTTATGTAAATGTATTTGTGTGTTATATGTAATACCTTGAATTACAAGTAAAAATGAGGAAGGATATTAAATTAACCTAGTAATAGTTTAAAACATTCAGGAAAATAATTCCTCACTTAAATAAAATGAAACATATTGTAATGCAATATACATATTAAGAGAAATATAAAAAATTTAACAGCAAATTCAAAGATATAAATTATACATTTCCAGAGTTTTTTTGTATTAACAGTTTTCATGCATACGAGTATACGAAGCGTTTCACAACAACTGCCACGCTACAGAAAATGTATGCTGGTCCAAAGTCTAACATTGATAAACATCAGTTTTATATTTATTTTTTTTTTCAAATTATTTCTTATAAATAAATTTTTTAAAAAAGAGCGAAATTTTACAATTTTCTGCAAAAAAAAATCTCTATTTAATTTGTCCCAGGAAAACTTTAGTAGTGGGAAAAGTCTCGCATGTGTATACTCCTTAGCTCTATTATTATATTTCAATGGAAAGTAATGAGGTACCGATAATTCCTGATAATATCCTAAATTAATGAGCTATCGATAGGAATATAAATTAATGGGCTATTGATAGTTTGTTACATAATGCATTATAATTAAACATGAAATAATGGCTGTTGCATTATGCATTCCCAGCAAACAGCGAGTATCATTGATTACTCAGAAAGAAGCTCCAAAAGCTTACACATTTTTATTCTTTCTCTTTTTGCTATGAAATTGGTTCGTCCAAAAGAGCTACCTGTGTACTTAGAAAAAAAGAACGTATAAAATCGAAATTTTCCTCATAAATTTGAATAAGTTTGGAGTCTTTTTTGAGTTTAAAAAAATTAGCATACATTCTAAGATATTTTTTTAAGATTCTAGAGACAAGTTTTTTAATTTTTTTCTGAGGGTTCATATTTTGTACTAAAAACAGAGTGTTTCCAAAAAAAATCATTTTAATCAGACATGCAAAAATCTAATTTATGAGAGCTCCGACAGTGCTGGCTGTGTTGTTTTAAATTAAAAACTAATGTCTCAAAATGAGTGTTTATTTTTCAGACTGGAATAAGATTACAAAATAATTCAAATTTATGAGGAAAATTTCGATTTAATATATTCTTTTTTGCTAAGTCATTTCTGAGTATACAAGGTGCTCTTCTGGACGGATCATTTCATTTTTTTAGAATTTAAATGTTTTTAGAACTCATTTCTGAGTCATTAATGATCATCTTTGTTGCTAGATTTTTTATTAAAATTTTATAAATATTTTTAAAGGGATTTGGTCTGATTGGTTGCAATGATAACTCGTTAAATTCTGCAGGGTATGAAAGCAACAAGTATTACATAATTTGTATATGTAAGATAATAATTAAAACATTTTAGAACAAAATTTTTTCTCTGCAGTCAAAAATAATTGTTTAAGTAGTATTTAGAATTCATTTATGGAAGAAACGTAAATTTTAACTATATTCCCAATCATAAACAGCAAAAAAACAAATAACATAAGATACTGAGAATTCGTAACATTCTTTTAATTCACTCATTTAGTTTTTTAAGAAGCCAGTGCAAATGTATATAGGCAATTTGTGTTAGTTGTTTAGAGTCAAAAACAGAAAAAACTGCAGGCTGCACTTAATGAAGTCTTAGTGGTCCTGTTTTCAAGTGAAATTAAATTTGTTTATTACCCAGTGTAGAAACGGTAATGACATATCATTATTTTTTCGACTACCAGTAATGACACGCACTTACCTTCTGCATTATTTTAAAACATATAATAATGAGTTACTGATAATGACTTATTTTTATCATTATTTCAAATAGAAAATAATTTTCTAGATTTTTTTGTAAATTTTTTGAATTCTATTTTTAGACTCAATATTTTTTAAATACTGGTAAGGATATATGTAAGCACATATTTTTTAATTTTTTGTATGTTGGCGAGTAAGCTCACTTGTGTGCAGCAGGTCAATTATGTTTTTATCTATTAAATATTACATGTCGATATAGCTCAGATGGTAGAGCTATTGACTGGCAATCTGTAGACCCAGGTTCGATTCCCGCACCAGCATATTTTATTAAAAAAAAAAAATACAATAAAAAATATTTTTTTTTATATAATTTATTTTTTTGAATATCTATTTTTAGACTCATTATTTTTGTCACTACTGGTAAGCACATAGGTAACGATATATTTTTTGATTTTTCGTATGCTGGTGTGTAACCATAACTCATTATTTTTCGCGACATCGCCATATAAAGGTAATAAGAAATGTAATAACAAAAGTATGTAGTTACCATTACCAAGTATGTAGTTACATATCCACTAGGAGAATCCCGCCCTTTTTCGGATCCCGCAATCTCGGGAATTTTGTGCGGGATTTCCCGGGATTTTTTTTATTCTTTTACAGAAGTTTTAGCTTATATTATTGCAATTTTGGAAGCTTTATTTAAATTTAAAGCATTATTTTTTTGAAATTAATTTGATCAAAAAATATTTAAAATTAAAAAAATACGATTTAAAATTTAATAAACTGAATTAGGCCAAATTGTTTTTAGATGCCAGTTGAATTTGGTTTAGTTAAACCGAAAAAATTTTATCAGCCATTACCAAGTTTACGAACAAAAATTCTTGTATGTACTTCGGAAATTTCTTTTTCTTTAAAATGATCTTTGTTCAAATAAAGAAATATTTGTATAGGCTGGTTTATACTATATTTTCGGAAAAATTCTGCAAACTTGCCTATATGTTTTGCATGTGTACTAAAGTAAAATCGTACCGAAAATCTTGTAGTGTAAACCAGCCTTATTCAACATTCCAACCAAACATTCCAAATACCTCCAAAAAACTAGACATTAAAATTAAAAAATTTGTGATGTTTTCATATTTTCAATTGACAAGTATTTTGAGTTTCTTTTATTTAAAATAATTTAATTTTAAGTTCAATTGTTATTCCTTTATTTCAATTGTATTTTTTAAATATTATTTGTTTTCAAAACATCCCATCAGATGCTTTTTAAAATTATTTTGGATTTTTTATATGTTAATTTAAAAGCGCAACTAAATACGAAAATTAAATAATTTATTTTTAAGTAGCTATGGCATAAAAAGTGTCTATTGAAGAAAACCAATTAAAGTTAAGAAACTATTTAATAATGTTGTAGTGTCTTTTTTTATAAAACGATTTAGGCGAATTTGCCTAAAAATTTATGTGAAAAATACTCACTTTTAAACTTTTTTATAAAAATAATTCTAGACGGATACTTTTGAAAATCTGCATAGAATGGTATATATAAAATATCTAGAAATAGAAATTTTTTGATTTCATATTTAAGAAATATTTTAGCAACAAATCGATCTTATTTCTGACTATAAAACTGGTCCGACACAATTTTGCACCCATTAACAATTCCAATATATTCTGAAAAAGGGGATGAAGATAAAATACCCGTGTCTTTCACTTTTTCTATATCAATTGGTTTAACCGTTTAAACGGCGAATTAATATTTAATTAATATATTTCTAAGAGTTTTTTAAAATTAAGACGGCCTTCCATATAAATATATTACCTAAATATTAATTCACGATTTAAATTGTGAAACGAATTGATCCAGAAAAAGTGGAAGACATGGATATTTTATATTTAGCCATCCTTTCAGAATATATTAAGTGCATTTTCTCATGGGTACAACCAAAAGATGAACTTTGTCGGACGGTGTTTGAACAGTAATCGAGTTTTTCAAGTGCAACATATGTCGAATTTATATATTCTCTAACGAGCGGGAATTCCCGGGATCCCGGGAAATTCTGAAAAAAATCCCGCTGTCCCGGGAAATGAAAAAGTCCGGGAAAAGAAAAACCCTAATAACCACAAATCTGGCAAAGATTTTCTACACTGGGTACTTAATCCTTTTGCAGGGGTCTTTATATACAAAGTAGTTTAAGTGTAGTACAACAATTAATTTACATTTCCAGCAATTAAATATTATATGCGTCGATAGCAAAAGGCATAGAGCTCTTGACTACTAATCAGAGATTCAAGGATCGATTCCCAGTGTAAACAGTTTATGTATTTAATACAATTATATTTACAATCATTTTTTAAATAAACAATTTTATTTTTATGTTGTTATACACATTACTTTTTCCATCCTCATAATCACATAAGTAACCACTAATTTTATCACCTACAAAGAAATGGATTCATAGGTTATCTTATGGTTCATCGCCTGTGAAATTCATCAGAGAAATAAGATATTAAGTAATGTATGTACGGCTTTATACATTATTTATACATTATTTGGTAATGTATGGATTTACAAGGGATATTCTTTTCTATTAATTTAGCGTTAAATGTGAAAATTTTATATGGAATACCTCATATATATTGTGTTGTATTGGTAATTGTAAAGAGAAGATTTAAAGAGATTTAAAAGTTTCAATGCATGATTTTGTATTGGATTTTCGCATTATGACAAACAAAAGGATTTCAGCAATCAATAATAAATTATGATATGTATTATTATTGCTTTTGGGTGATACTTATTTTTATATCCTGGACATTGAATATTTCGTATTTGATTTATTATTTTGTTTTTTTAATATAACAACATCTCCACATAAAAAGGAATAATGTAATTGAATCAATACTCAACGTCGGCCAGCCGTTTGAGGTCTAGGGGTTTCCCTAGAGCTAGGAAGTTGAAATTTGCGTATATTTAGTATATTCAAAAATCCCGCCTTATTGGATTCCGGAGAAGTAACCTACATACCGAATTTCAGCTTCCTACTTAGTTCCAGTAGTTTGGATATGCCGTCAAAGGGGAAAATTTCCCACTATCGCATGTATACGATATGGGAAGAATCTTCATATCAAAGTTCAACTTTCTAGTTCCAGCGAATTGGGCAGGCCGTTAAGAGAGCACTTTTCCCCTTTTGAATCGCCATTTTTAAAATGTCTCTCTCCAAAATTCCAAAATATATCTTCCACATAATTTAGCCCATACTCCAGGGAGACATATTTTAAATTTTATTTGGTTTATTTAACCCTTAAATGCATGGTATAGCCATTTGGCATCATACCGGTTTTTTAATAAAAAAAAAACCCAGTTGATGCACAAAACTGCATTTTTGGGCATTAGGGGCCTCTTTTGTACATAGTGTTCCTATAGTTTAGCGTAGAATTTTTAAAACAGTTAGAGTAAAAATCTTGGTTTTTCTCTGTATATTTGTGAAAAATCTAAAACACGTTTTTTACAAAAAGTGTAATATTTAAAAATATTTGTTTAAATATTTAAAGTGGTATTTTCGCAATAAAATTCATTTTGACGACAATAAATGTATAAATTATAGTTTATAGATTCTTTTTTCATACACGTTAAAATAATCACAATTTACCTATTTGGCAAAAACACCTACTTTTCAATAAAAATCACCTCTTTTTTTAAAATAAATTTTTTTGGTATTATTCTTGAAATGTCCACGCCTTTAAAAATCATATGTAAAAAAATGGTTAAAACGAAGAGATCATGCATTTAAAGGTTAAAAACAAAAAGGACTGCATAAAATGATTGTTACGAATTTTCAGTATTTTATGTTATTGGTTTTTTTAATAACTTACGAATGTAGTTAAAATTTTTTCTACAAACGAATGTTATTTTCATTTAAAATAACTTCACTGAAATATGGTACAACTTGAATAACTAACAAATTCTGACTGCAGAAGCTCCCTGAGTGTATTAATTATAGAGATATAAAATCAAAACTTACACTACTCACCTGGTTGTGGGCGCTGAAATAGAGTATTAACTGAGCAAGCATTTAGTATTACTTTAGTATCAGCTAAACTTTTATTTAAAAACTCAGAAATTGCTGAAAATAAAAATAATATATAAAAAATAAAATTTGAAATCCATTTGTTTTTTTGCTTTTTTGTTTGTTATTATTTAAATTAGCATAAAAAAGTGCAATATTTTTGAACAAAGTGCCACCTAGTGATAACGATGTCGTTATATTGTAACTTATTGATGCCATACCCCGGGTAAAATACATGTGTAGTTTATTTATTGTTCTTTAATTATATATATTTTTTTTTAATTTTAAAATTATTTTCCATCGAATAAAATATGTAGTTATTTTTTGTATAAATTTTTATAAAAACGCAACTATTTATTTAAAAAATGTATTAATTATATCTTTATTTTTTGCAGTCTTTTAACATTACAACTGCACACTAGCGAAATTTTAAAAAAATGTAGCATGATGAAAATGTATTTTCTTTTTTAACAATTGAAATAGAAAAAATATAATATCTGTATAAAAAAACAATAGCTGGAAGCTGAACAATTTAACTTTTTTTCTATTGTGGTTATTGATAAAATTTCAAACAATTTATTAATATTTACCTACATACATACATATGTATATGAAAGCTTACATACATATGTACTAGGGTGGGTCGATTTGTAGGTAGGCAAAAAAATCGCTCAAGTCACAAGGAAAATCGTATTCTAGGGATCAAAACAAGAAACTTTGCCCGAGGAACCATACCTCTAAAACGAATTCTGAAGTCCCAACTTTTGAACCGTAGGGTCAAATTTTGAAAAATCCCACTTTGACCCATTTAGAGTGCCCCAATCGAGTCCAAATGTATGACCGACCCCACTAACTTTGGAGGGCCGACCCATCCATGCCAGTAGCACACCCCCTGGAACCCCCTGGGGGGTTCCCCATACAAACATTTAAGAAAATCACCAAAGTGGGGGTCGGTCATACATTTGGCACTCTAAATGGGTCAAAGTGTGTTTTTTTTAAATTTGACCCTACGGTTCAAAAGTTGGGACATCAGAATTCGTTCTAGAGGTATGGTTCCTCGGGCAAAGTTTCTTATTTTGATCCCTAGAATACGATTTTCCTTGTCACTTGGGCGATTTTTAAATCGACCCGCCCTAATTTATGTTCTATCATCGGTGATTTTTCTTTGAGTTTGTCCCAAAAGCAACAGGTTCTGTTCCTCCAAACTAGAACAGGTTGCTTTGGAAACGGTCCTAGAACCAGTTATAGAACCGGTTCTGCGACAGTGAAGCCTTCCGTTTTGACTTCCAGGATTCAGTTCTAGAACCTGTTACACAGAACCGGTGGTAAAAACACCTATTCTAGAACAGATTCAAAGGCAACCAGTTCAAAAAAATGTTTGCTGGGTATGTAAATATTTGTAAGTATAAAATGCAAATTTACGAATGTTTTTATATACTACCCTACAATTGTCCTGATATTTGAAAATATTGGCCCTGGTATTTCTAACTACAACAGAATAGGTTTTTTTTTAAGAATATTAGAAAAATGCTTGATCTATTACAAAAAATTTTGAGCTTTACGGCGCTTTCGCAATGGTAGAGTGACTCTACTCTGCTACACAGATTAAAATTTTAACTGTTCACAATGCAGAGTAGAGTTACTTCAAAAATATTTGACACTTAAATACTAGGGTATTCAGTCGATTAATCGTTATTCGATTAATCGAACAGTTTTGCTCAAAATTTGTTCGAATAATTTAAAATGGCCATATTTCGAATAACGAATAATTCGAATAATTTAATACGATTAATCGATTGATCGAAATTGGTAAAAAATTAATAAAATGTTTCAAAAATATATATTTTTATTACAGTAAATATGGGATTTTACTAAAACTTATTTAACAAATTGTGAAAAACATTTTAAATATCAAAGAAAAAACAAAAATATCAACAGTTTGCTTTGTCATCTTCCAAACTAGTGAGCACTCTGCATTCATAATATCCTTTAGCAAAGGATATTAGCCCAAGCGATAGGATTCGAATTAATTAATGGTAAATTAAAAGACAAATAAACACATCCGGGTGTTTTTTATTTGAAAGGTAAAAAACAAAGTAATTTACAAATAAGTTGTTAACAAGATTATAGTCACAATTAGTATTTATGAGTTCTAAATAATGTTTGATGAGAACTAAATAACCTTTTATACATATGAGTTTTTCAGAGCCCAACTCAGCTAACTCTGCTAGAAACAAATTTGTCAAAATTAATCACAAGGTTTTTTTTAATTCCCTGCGAAATAGTTGCTAAAAACAAATAAAGGGATGGAGGGACGTAAACGTGGAGGGAAAATCAATTCTCAACAGAATGTCTCTCTACATTTATGTGTTTTATGAGTTGAATGGATACGAAATAGATAAAAATGAATCTACGGGTTGTTTAATTATTCCTCTCATTGAAGATATTATAGAGCGCTATATATAATATATGAACGTCTGGCTAATTTTTATAAAAATCTAAATTTAAAGAAAGGTCTGCGGTGTGGTTCTCCCCGATTTGGATAAATGGATAAAATTTGAATATATTACAGAGGGGACAGAAGTAATAAAAATTTTGATAAAATATAATCTGAGTTATAATAGCATTTTAAAATATAATCTGAGTTATAATAGCTGTTTTTGTTCTTTTTTTCTTAAATAAAATTATTAAAAATACAACAAATGTATGTATATTATTTTACATAACATTTTTTCGATTAATCGGTTAATTTTAAAATTTTATTCGATTAATCGGTTAAGAAAAAAACCCGATTAATTATTTGAACGATTAATCGATTAAATTAAAATGTCGATTAATTGAATACCCTATTAAATACTTACATTTTGTTTTGCGACTTTTTATTTTTTAAATCTAAACACAAATATTTTGTTTTAGTTTTACAATTTTTAATATTTTTGTTTTTAATTTGTTGAAAATTAGAGATGTGAGCTTACTAGTTATGTGTTTTTTAAGGTATATTTGTCATGTTAAATAGTTAATAGATCAATATTAACTCTAGATTGCAACAAATCCGTACTCCAGAGTCAAACAACTTTGACTCTGGAGTGGAATAAAAAAAGATAGCAAAATACAAAAATGTATTAAGTAGCAGGAAAGAAAAAAGAACTAAATTTGCTATAGAATTGAGTACTCCATCATTAAAAACGCACCTTTAACTACAAATATATTTTTAAAAAGTATTTTTTAACAGCCGTTAACCTAATTTAATTTATGTTACCGATGTATTTTATTATATCAGTAGAGTATTCTTTTGATGAATCTAACCGGTGTTAGAAAAAATTTTATACAATGTATTTTAATATCGCAGCCAGCAAACAAGCCCAAAAATTAAAAAAAAAGCTCAAAAAATATTATTAAAAATTCAAATTTTGGTATGAAAGTGGTTTATCCAAAAGAACCCTCTTTTTTGGTTCAAAAGTGACATAAAAAAAATATTTAAAAATTATTTTTTGAGCCTTTTTTTAATTGTTCATAAAATATTCAAATTTGTTTACATTTCTGAGTCATTTCTGAACCATCTTTTGGATTTAATAATTTGGCTCAAATTTTTGTGTCTTTTATGATTCATTCATTTTTGACAAAAAATTTGAAAATTTCAAAAAAATGTAATTTATTTGAGTAAGTTTTGATTCATACATAGAATAAGAACCCTCAAAAAAGTATCCACATTTTGTTGGCTGGGATATAAATAGATTTATTATTTTCCAAGAATTTGTATATTAAAATAATGATGAAATTTACAGTTCGTATTATTTTAAGTAGTAAATTAGTATTTATTGTGAATTTGACAATTTTGTGGGTTAAACTTGAAAAATAATGCTATTTGACATAATAGTACTTACGGCCCAACTATATTAAGCGAAGTTTTAGGACATTTTAACCCTCTAACACTTCAAATAAAGGGACTTTTTGGCCCCTTTTAAAAAGGGCAATAAAGATCCGTAAGTTGAAGAGTTAGAGGGTTAAATTGTTCCACAAAAATGTTCCTCGTAGAGTTTTACATATCGCTGGTGGCATGTCACAGAACTAATATACGATAGGTAGCCTTTTAATATAAAGTGATCGTTCATGTATTGTACAATAGCATGTGTCTAATTATGATTTGCTATAATAAGATGAACACTTTTTCGGATCAAATTGTATATGGTTATATATGGGATCTTATCTAAAAACATATAATTATAAAGACACCATTTTAAAATTTTGATCAGGGTAATTCAATGTTGGATTTTGCTTTTCGAAATTTATTATATGTTCCCATATATTTTAACATATAAGTATATAGCGATGCATATTAGCATGAATATTACTAAAATCCAAAAGTTCAAAACACCCCAGTGTAGAAACGGTAATGACATATCATTATTTTTTGGACTACCAGTAATGACACCCACTTACCTTCTGTATTATTTTAAAACATATAATAATGAGTTACTGATAATGACTTATTTTTATCATTATTTCAAATAGAAACTAATTTTTTAGATTTTTTTGAAATTTCTTTGAAATCTATTTTTAGACTCAATATTTTTTAAACACTAGTAAGGATATATGTAACCACATATTTTTTGATTTTTTGTATGTTGGCGAGTAAGCTTACGTGTGTGCAGCGGTCAGTTATGTTTTTATCTATTAAATATTGCATGTCGATATAGCTCAGATGGTAGAGCTGTTGACTGGCAATTTGTAGACCCAGGTTCGATTCCCGCACTAGCAAATTTTATTAAAAAAAAAAAATACAATAAAAAATATTTTTTTTTAATAATTTCTTTTTTTTTAAATCTATTTTTAGACTAATTATTTTTGTCAGTACTGGTAAGCACATAGGTAACGATATATTTTTTGATTTTTCGTATGCTGGTGTGTAACGACAACTCATTATTTTTCGCGACATCGCCATATAAAGGTAATAAGAAATGTAATAACAAAAGTAACTAGTTACCATTACCAAGTATGTAGTTACATAAACACATATCTGGTAATGATTTTCTACACTGGGACCTTCTAAAACTCAAAACAACACAAACACTGCTGTATGGTACCTAATCACATGCAAACCATTTTCCAAATATTTATCCTAAACACATTTTAGCCCTCCAGCATTTAGCAGATAATTAAGATAAATAATAACATTATTAATGCATTTAAGACTGTTTGTAATCACTACCGAAATATGATCAATTTATAAAGTAAACCTAAAATATACTTAACAAACTTAGTGAACAAATTACTTTTATTAATTCGGTTACTTGAAGTTAATGTAAAGAAGGGCCTAGAAACATGTTTTCTCTAAAAAAATATATTTTCCAATGTCTATATAAATTTACCTTAAAGACCTTTAAAATTAAAAAAAATTAAATACAAACAACAAATTCTGGCTCTTATACTGAAAGTTTAACTTAAGCTTTACTATTAAACAAAAAAAATGTCAAAAAATTATATACAAAACAACAAAAAAAATTTGGTTATTTCTAAACCCTCAGTATGAAACTCAGCGAAAATTGTTAGGTTAACTAATAGTTACCCGAAAAATTTAAACTTTTTTTTTTTTGTAATAAAAGAAAGAACAATTAAACAACATGTTTGGAAAAAAAAAAAGAAATGTGACCACTTATTGTCTGGTCATTAAAATTTTGGCATACTCTTTTGTTTAGTCTGAGTGAAAATTGTTTTCAATGAAATCAAATTGGAGTTTTAATGTTCACTACGCTTACATACACATAAACACAAACTTCACAGAGATAATCTTAGCTTCTGGCAGCAATATGAGCATGCATGACTGAACCGGAAATGAAGCCTTAAGAAGAATTAAATATCAAATGAAGCCAAAAAGACTAAAAAAAACATACCGGATATGGTAAATTGAAAATTTAACAATTACAGCAACAAAAGCCAAAGAAAAACCAAAGATTAATCTAAAACTGGAAGAGAATTAACAAAAAAAATTAGACAAAGGGCGAAATGTCTTATGATGTGACAATAGAATAGATTGATTTAAAATCAACAAAGTTTTTATATTGATATCGATAACTTTTGATTTGATTTCTTTATTTCATCCAGTGGTTTTTTGAGTTCTAATTCCAATTTGAGACTGCAACAGAAGAATGTACAAAATATTCAGTGAAACTTTCCACACGTATGCCTAAAACTATTGAAAGTTATAAATGTATACTACACAGAAAAAATATCTATAAAAACTAAATTTTCTTTACAAAAATTTCACACTTTTAGCAAACAATAATTTATTTCCAACCTACACAATACTTCTAAACTGAGATGATCACGTGAGTCCTGATTTTATAACTATGAAAATAAATGACAGAAAGCGTTCTGTCAATATGAATATTATTATAGAGTTGATCTAGCTACACTGATAGAAGAAAAAAGTCTGTAAAAAATTTAGTTAAACAGGTTATTTTTGCTATGTATTAGTAAGATAGGAACAGCAAAACCAAAACTGTTAAATATACAGAATTTTAGTTACATTTGAGTTAAATTTTTTGTTAATAGAAAATAACAAATTAACCTGCTAAAATCCGCAAAAAAAAAACTGCTAAATAATTAGTAGCCTACAAAATTACAAAGAAAAATTATTGGTGAGGAAGACAAAAAAATGTTTGTTGAAGGGCCTAGGCCCCGATTTATATGGCTCAAAAGTCTAAATATCAACAGTCTGTATTTGCGAAATAAATAATGGGATATTTGCGATATTAATAATATGTTAATGACTTTTAAATGAAGTATGACATATTTAACTTAGCAATCCCTTGGAAAAAATTTCTAATTTTATAGGTTTTTTTAAAAGTTTTGTAGAGGGATTTTCAGAAAAATTTTTTTTTTATTTTACTATACTCTTATGTAACACTTTTTTACAAGTTGTTTTGTTAGTATTATCTGGAAGTACACTCAAAACAATAAGTCTGTTGGCGGACCAGAAAAAATTGTTACTTTAACAAAATTTGTTACTGTTTTTTGGCTTAAAATAAAATTTGTTGATTTTAACTAATCTAAATTTAAGTAAGAATTTAGTAAAACTACAGTTTTATTTTTAATTATACTGAGTCGTAAATGTTGTTCAAATTTACGGTCTTGCTACCCTCCCCGGTCCCAGTGCATATCATCTGAGGGCATGTAAGGTCACTCCAAAGGAGCAAACATTTTGTGCGTTTTGCTCTATCTCGCTTAGTTTTTGAGAAGTGGAAAAATTTTATGAAGTGGAAAATTTTTATTAAAAATTGGCTTTTTCGCACGCAAATGTGAAGATATTATAATGAAATTTAGTGCACGGATTCACAAGAAGCCATGGACAAATCTTGCTGATTTTGTTTAGAAGCAGTCAATGTTCAGACCCAGTGCCCGTACGAGTTCCCCAAAAATGGGAGCTTTCGCTCGGTACAGGCCGCAAATATTAACACATTTTATTAAAATTAGCTACACCAACTTATATAGAGCCAGGGCTGAATCCTATTAATTATGGTTAAATGCGGTCCATGATTAAAGCTAGTTTCCATAGAAAGGTCCCCCAAAATTGTTTTTCTCGCACGCCTCAGGTCTCAAATAGGAAGATATTTTAATAAAATTTGATATGCTGACTCATATGGGCCTAAAAACAAAGCCTATTGATTATATATGGGATTGGTCCACATTTGGACGTATATGGATTACATTTCCGATTTTCCCTTAAATACACCTAACATTAGGTAAAATCAAAATTTTACACAGTTTTCTAATTATACCCTACACCACTATGTGGTCAGGGTATTATAAGTTTGTGCTGATGTTTGTAACACAAAAAAAAAATTTTAGTATACCGATCGGCTTAGAATTTTTTTTTATTTCGTTTTAACGATGTCCGTCTGTCCGTCCGTCCGTCTGTCTGTCTGTCCATGCACACTTGTGCGCACTCTACAGGTCGCAAATATTAAGATATTTTGATGAAACTTGGTACACAGACCTATATTGGCCCAATAACGCAGCCTATTTGGTGAACATCGGTCCATGTTTAGACCTAGTGCCCATATAAGGGTCCTACCAAAATTATACTGTTTATACGCTGCAGGTCGGAAAAATTAAGATATTTTGATGAAATTTGGTATACAGACCTATGTTGGCCCAAGGATGAAGCCTATTGATTTTGGTGAACATCGGCCCATGTTTAGACCTAGTGCCCATATAAGGGTCCCCCCTAAAATTGGCTTGGTTACAAACTGCAGGTCGCAAATATTAAGATATTTTAATGAAATTTGGTGCGCTGACTCACATTATAGAAAATTTTAACACAAGCCCCATTTTAACCCATTCGAATTTCGGATCCAAACATTAGTTGGCTTTTAACCAGACTGGTGTAGGGTATTGTATAGTCGGCATGCCCGACTTTAACCTTTTTACTCGTTTTTTCTTACTTTATAGACAAATTTTGGCAGATGTCCGTTTCAACCCATTAGAATTTCGGATCCAAACATTAGTTGGCCTTCAGCCAGACTGGTGTAGAGTAACATATATAACTTTTTTACTCGTTTTATTTAGGTTATTTAAAAATTCTTGTAAATTTATGTTTTTTAAAGAAATAAATTTTTCCGTTTTCTATCTTTCTCCACAAGAAAAGAGATGCCGAAGCAGTAGAAAAAGCATTACAATTGATAGAGTTCTTTTTTAACATAAACACTAATGATTTTAAGGGGGGTATCGACTCTAGGAAAAATTTTGTTTTCGATTCTTTTTTATATATTTTCTGGATGGAGCATACTTTCCTCTATATGCTCCGAAAATTTAAATAAAAAATTCGAAGAAATTAAATTTCTACGTGTTTTTTTTTGTAAAATATATTTTAGTCCTAAAGTAAAGTGGTAAATTTGTGTGTAACACTTTTTGTTTGCATTTTTATTAACTTGTTTTTATTAGAAATTGTATATCTTATAACAGGGCAGAATAAAAAGATAAAAACAACATCAAAAGGTATAAGAATTGCACGCAGTTTTCAAAGAAAAGCCAATGACGATTCCTTGATGGATGTTGAAGACACGTCATATGGGGCAGATGCTGATGGCTTAATATAAGTAATAAAAGTAATCAATATATATAAAAATGGGGTAAAAAATACGAAATAAATTAAAAAATTTACAAAATTATAACATTTTTACAAAATAATATGACTAGCATTGTGTATAATAATATATCTACCATCGTTGTTAAGACTATTAGGTTTAATATATCAAATACCCATCAACCGATTCGTCCCAAATTTGGCGAACATGTAGTAAGCTAGGAGATATAACTTTTCTTCATTCACAATTGTTTGAAATTTTGCTGTTTTCTTAGCTTAAAATTAACTTTAGACTTCAATCGCGTTTTTCTCACAACTGTGAGTTCAAAATCGGCTGCAACTGTACAGCCAAGGTGGGTTAACCGATTTCGATCCGGTTTTTTTCTTTCATAGTTAACAAAAAACTGTAGTCCCTATCGTGGCCCTTTTTTTGAATTTCAGTCAAATAAATTTTATAATCCCAAGTATAATTGTTTTTTATTGCCTTTTTAGGAATTTTAAAGTTTGTGTGGCAACTTTGGTAAAAAAAAAATTTTTTTTAATTAAAATCGGGCCACGATAAGGACTAGAGAATTTATCTGGTATTAAGAATCACTTTACATTTTTAATTTCCAATAATTAATGAAGGCTGTACAGTTGCAGCCGATTTTACCTTTATTAAAAAAGGCTAATAATTAAGTGGCAACCCTGGAGTTTTTGGTTGGAGAAATTTAAAACAAATATTTTCTAAAAATACCACAATAAGAAATATTTTAAACAAAAAAAAATAACATAGTAAAAATATTGTTATTTCAATTTTTGACAACCGTTTAAAAATTACCCTTAAAATTCTGTTGTTACAGTATTTACCCCCCTTAACATTGAGTTGTCATAGGACAGGAGTACTCCCAGTTTCACATTGTACTTTTTGAACGAGTGCAAAGGAAGCTCTTTTTCACCAATTATAAAAATTCTTCGCAAAAAAAATTATATTTTTTTTATTTTACAAAAGTTTTTTATTGCCGCCACCGGGTATCGAACTTGCGATCTCATGATTGCTAGTCTAGCGCTCTACCACTGAGCTATTCTTTGATATGAAAGTTGACTGGCGTAAAAACACCACTTTCTTACTTCGAGATATTGTTCCTTATTCTCTTTAATAAAAGTACTTATTAAACAAGTCTAAAAGGTGCACTGTCACCTGTTTTACAAAATCAATAACAATCTGACCAATTTTTGGTTAATACATAAAATGTGTGACCAATTTTATAGGCCAAATGTAAACTCCGTCACAAGTAACTCATAAGGTTTTTTAACTTTAATAGCTTATATTTTAATAACCAATAAAGCTAAACACTAACTGTAAGAAGAGGGAAAGTGCCGTTTTAAATAAAAATGAATACATTTTACAAACTTTTTCGTATATCTTAGCTATTACGACTTCAACTCTGTAACGATTTTTCGTCATAATTTTTGATAAAAATGTATATACCAGAATTTTGGAGTTATCTATTATTTATATTGCGAAAAGTATAATGTTATTTATACTCAAATGATCGTTGGACTGTATGTAATCATCCAGTATAACAGACTTGAAGCTTTTCTGCAGCATGTTACATTCTCGAGATGAAAAAGGATGTCTTTAACAAGATTTTAAAAAATGTTGTAAACTCCGTTCCTAATTTTTACACCAAACTAATTAACGAGTAACAAAAATAATGTCATATTTGGATTCACCTTGTAGGCATCATGCGATTTTGTTTCGGAAAAAAAATTCTGACGAAGCGTTTCTGAAAGAAAACGAAAAAAGTAACCAAATGTAAACTCCGTAATTGTAAACTCCGTAACCACAATTGTTTGCATCAGATTTCATTCAAATAAATGTAGATAAATGTTTAAAATATTTTAAAATAACCATAAATAGAGGTGATTCAACTAATATTTATGCGTCAAAAGACGATTCAACTAATAATTTTGCGTCAAATCAAAAAAAGTTATCAGTTTTTTACCCTAAGCTGCTGGAGCGAAAAACGATTGATTTTGCATTTCATTGGTTTTGAATGGATATTTCGAGTCATTACTGACATTAGTTTGACAAATTAAATTGGTTTCACACAATTTAACAATTTTTTGATCGCGAAATGTTATGTTTTTAATTGTTTTGTAATGTATATATTATTTTGTAACTGCGCAACCACTGTTTGGATTTTAAAAAATTTTACATATATTTTTGAAAAGCATTTAAAAGAACCAAAAATAAATAAAATTTAAAAAAAAATAAAATTTTTTTTCGCGGACTGAATTGTATTTTTATTCGCGAAACCGCCAATTTGAAAACACAAATTATATATCACTGGAAAGCAAGTTGCAAACCCAAATACGAAAAACTAATAAATTGAAGAAAATTCGTACGCTATTTTTTTTTGTTATATCTTTTGCTTGCAGAAATGAAAACTCCGTTACAACAAAAAAAATTTAAATTGTGCAAAAAAGTTATTGCGACAATTTGTAGAAGAGATTTTTTGCAATAAGGTTTATAATGACTAAACTTACTGATTCCATTAAGAAAAAACCGAAATATTAACACTTTTTGCTTCTCACAAATTTGGCCCAAAAATTTATCACATTTTTTGATTTCACCCATATACACATTTTTAAATAATTACCCCTAAATTCATAAATGCTTTGTGAAGTTATAGCAGGTTTACAAAACGTCATTTCCATACAAAATTTGTTCAATAAACCTCCTATAATTTTACAAAGCGTTTATGAATTTAGGGGTTATAAATTAAAAAAATATTGAATTTAGACAAATTAATTATATATATTACAAAAAAAAATTACTAGAAAAAAAAATTTTTAAAAATATTGGTCGCGCCGGGAATCGAACCCCTAACCCTCTGTTTGGAAATATCAAAATCACTTCTTACGATAACTTTTAGAGCAATTACCCTTTAGAAGCAATACTTAAGTGATTTTTTGGAAGTTGTTCAGAAGTAATTCTAAAAAAGCTGCAAAAATATACTAACGGTTGCTTTGGAAGCAATGAAAGAAGTGATTTTTTGAAGTTGTTCAGAATAAATTCTAAAAAAGCAGTAAAAATACACTAACGGATACTTGTGAAGCAGTGAAAAAAGTAGTTTGTAATGCAGTACTTTCAATCAATAACATTGATTGATTGATAACATTGACATGATAAATAAATTCTATCTTAAATAAATTATTTATTTTTGTAAACTATTAAAAGCGCGATTTAAGTAACGTTAAAATGGGTTATTAACGAATGACGTAACTTAAACCTCTAAAAATATATGGGCCATTATGTTATTCATATTTAAAAAGGTGATATTTCAAAAATTGCGGTAGCTAGGTTTCTTATGCTTTGGCGATGTCAGAGTTATATACTATAAAATTAATATGCCAACTTCGGTCGAAATTGGGAGGGGTTGAGGATATCGAATCGTTGATTTTATATATTTTCAGCAACATATCACATATTGGCACGTACCCCATATCCACATTTTAGCGCAGTAGGACTTCTCAACTGTCAGCGAAATTCCTACAATAAGCTTTTGAATTATTCTTGTATCACTCGTCCATCTCCAATTAAAGATTTATATATGTATTTAAAAAAAAATATATATATATATATATATATATATATATTGTATACCCACTACAATGACAATATATGAAGTGACAAACGCTTTCAGTAGGAACGTGTTTGTCATTCTTAAATGGTACGTGATGATTTTTCAACTCTTCATACTTTACAAACTTGTTGTTAGTGCAGTTTATGTGATGCGGTGGTGGATATAGAAAAAAGAAATTGTCTAAATGTCCTTCGGGTTTTTCGATCAATAACTAAATAAACTAACCTCAATTATTTACTATTCATAGGATCAACACTAACTCAATATTAAAATGTATAGATTGAAACACACACACATACATCTTCAAAAAGAAATATTAGAAAAACACTTCATCAAACGGAAAAAAAGTTTGATTTCATGTGGTATTATATGATTTTTTTTTTCTAAACAATATGGTTTATTTGCAAATTATTTTCTGTGTAATGAACTGTGACAACTACTTATAAAAGATATATGTGTTTTAAAATATATAACTCAAAGATTTTTTGTTGTATGCATAACCGTTTTCTCTAAATTTAGAAAATTATTTATAAAACACATTTTCAAACAAAAATTGATTTATAAATGTATTGTAGATTTTTGTAAATTATTATGCATTTGGGGCTTTAAAAGACAATAAAAAAATAAAATATATTTAATGTATCTTTTCTTTTGTCTTGCTATTTAAAGGTCTTTTATGTCTTATTACAAAGACAAAAGTTAAAGTCTTTATGTAGATGTCAAATGTCCTAAATTTTATGTTAAACATGATTTATTTTATTTGCTTTGTTGTTTTAAACTTTTTTTCTATCCCAAAATAAGTAGAATAAAATAATATTGTTTGTTTGTAGTAGTAGTTAGCCCAGAAAGAAAAAAAACTTACAAAACACAACCACAAAGAAGGATCAAAAATTATTGTTTCTTTTTTTAAGTTTATACCGCATAAAGCTAAAAATCTCATTAAATAATTTCACGTATATATTGCATACTAAATTTAAGTTGAACAGCAACTTATAACAAGGTGAAAAATCAATATAAATAAAACTTTAAGTGCCCGATTAAAAATTAAATTATATAGTAAAACACATATGGACCGACAAAATTTTATATAAATATTATTATTGCTTATATTATTAAATATTGCTTATATGCCTTATATGAAACAACATCCAAATATATTTGTTAATATCAAATTATGTCTATGTCTTTAAAATTGTATTAATAAGATATAATTGGATGCGATATATTCGAATCAAAGTGTGTATGTATATGTTTATATCTAACATTATATAATTTAATTTTATTTTACCCAAAATTATACAGAGTTGAATTCAGTATCAAATTAAATTTGATTTAAAAATTGTTTTTATCGGGTCCTAGCTACCACCTAAGCAATAAGTAGAAAAAAATTTACACGCAAAATTTTCCATCTCTTCTTTCTAAAAACGAAATAATATATTCAATATTTAATGTATATATGCAAGATATCTTAAAAAGTACAACTTCAATTGATTTATGACTTTATTCTTTTTTCTGGAAAGAGGAATGGAATTTTGTTTTTGGGAATTTAAAAAAATAAACAAATGTAAAATAGTTTTTTGTATTGTAAAAATATCCAGTTAAAATACTGACTTAACACATTTTATATACATATAACAATTGTTTATTATTTTTAAATCAAATTGTGTTTCTTATTCAATTGAAAAGCTACTCGTACTTTTCTAAACAAAAATTTTAAATTTTTGTCCTTATATCAATACACTTGTATATTTAAGGTAAATACAATAAGCAAAAGACAAAAAATAAGTAGAAAGGACAACAAATTTTAGATGATATTGGCAAATAAACAACAACAGGGATAAGATACAATATACAACAACAGCTGTATATGAAAATAATGTAGAGATGCATGTGTAAAGTTACAGTAAGCATGAATGAACCATACCCAGAAAACAATTTAAATTTAAATAAATTAAAACATAATTATATTTTGGATGAATTAACCTTGAACTAACTACCAAAACACAGATTATACATAAATGTGTTGACAGATGCTAAAAAAAAATTTTGTCATATTAATCGTTTTTTTAATTACCTGGATTTAAAATTTTTTCGTACACAGAAAGAATTTACAAAATTCCAATTAAATTTGTAAACACATTTCTCATACCAAAGAAATTTGTAAATCAAAAAAAAAAAAATTTTTTGTAACTTTGAATTTTTATTTTTAAACAATTTTGAATTGAAAGATAATAATTTACAAACAAGTTGCAAATATTTCAAACAAAAAATTTCAATTTAATAGAAAATATGATTGCTTTTACAAATTTCATTTTTGGTGCCTTCTATTTTTTCTGTGCACAAAAAGTGGATTTATTAAATCCGAAAAAAAAGTTGTTTTTATTTATCTGGGCCTATTAATTTAATGTCAGAAAAAAATACGAATGAAAATTAAAAGTGAAATAAAAAATTAGAAAACTAACAAATAAAAGGTTTTTCTTAAAATTTTTTGTATGAAATATGTTTAGAAAAAATCTACACCTCAACAAATACATATTTTCCATATTTGACATGGAGAAATAGCTGAAATAGAAATGGCAATTTTTCACTCTATTGTAAGTAATTTAATTAAATCCAAGTAGTGAATGTCAAATATTGTAGTGGAATATTTCAATTGTGTGAAAATATAAATTGAAGTGATAAATCTGAAAAGGCTGTTTATCGCTGTTAAAATGGGGCTTGTGTCAAAATTTTCTATAATGTGAGTCAGCGCACCAAATTTCATTAAAATATCTTAATATTTGCGATCTGCAGTTTGTAACCAAGCCAATTTTGGGGGGGACCCTTATATGGGCACTAGGTCTAAACATGGACCGATGTTCAGCAAAATCAATACGATTCGTTCTTGGGCCAAAATAGATCTGTGTACCAAATTTCATCAAAATATCTTAATATTTGCGACCTGCAGCGTATAAACAATATAATTTTGGGGGGACCCTTATATGGGCACTACGTCTAAACATAGACCGATGTTCACCAAAATCAATAGGCTTCGTCCTTGGGCCAGCATAGGTCTGTGTACCAAATTTCATCAAAATATCTTAATATTTGCGATCTGCAGTGTATAAACAATATAATTTTGGGGCGACCCTTATATGGGCACTAGGTCTAAACATGGACCGATGTTCACCAAAATCAATAGGCTTCGTCCTTGGGCCAGCATAGGTCTGTGTACCGAATTTCATCAAAATATCTTAATATTTGCGACCTGTAGAGTGCGCACAAAAATGCATGGACAGACAGACGGACGGACATCGTTAAATCGAAATAAAAACCAATTCTGAGCCGATCAGTATACTATAAGGTGGATCTAGGACCAATATTTTTTGGTGTTACAAATATCAGCACAAACTTATAATTCCCTGACCACATAGTGGTGTAGGGTATAATAATTAAAAATTAAAAGTTAAAGTAAAATCCTTCATCATCGAATTCGGTATTAAAAATTAGGGTGAAAGAAGTTGCGGACAGAAAATTGTTTTTAAAATAGGGAAAATCTAATCCCATCTGTTGAGCACTTTTTGAACTACTTTTTGGTTTTATTAAATCCAAGTGATTAGAAAATGCAGCTATTGTTTTGTTTATATGGTAGTAATGTGAAAATGCAGATACACTCAAAAAAAAAAGTCAGTAAAGTCAGCAAAAAATGTAGCTGTGTCAGCAAATTTTTAGTCAGGAGCGTGCTTGCAAAAAAGTTGGTAATTTTAGCAAAAGGTTTGCTGAAAATCAGCGATCTGATTTTTACCAAAAAAAATAGTAATCTTCAGCAAAAGTTTTGCTAACACTTAGTCGAAAGCAATTGAAAAAAAATCCTTGCTAAAATCACTAAACTTTTCGCTGAATATTAGTAGACTGAAAAAACTCAAAAAACTTGTAACGAAATTTTACTTTAGTTAATTTATTTGCTGAAAATTTAAATATAGAAATTGTGTAGAGTTGTTTTTCTTGTTAATCATTTCCGTTGTGTGTAATTCATCCAGACAAGCTGCGACATCTACATTTGTTTATCCTGTTGTCGTCCACGCTATAATTGCAGTTATCAGCACAATTTTTGTAGCAAAATAAATTAGTAAAACATTAGTTCAAAATTAGTTTAGTGCTAAAAAAATATAACTAAAACTTTTGCTGAAAACGGAATTTCAGCAACAAAAAATTGCTGAAACTAGTTAACTTAATATACAAGGCGTTTTACTAATTTTTCTACTAACTTATTTTTTTGAGTGTACACAAAATTAACAAAACTGTATGATTAAAAATAAAGTCGCCTTTAAATTTCTCTTTTATAGTAAAGGCCATTGTTTTTAGTATTTTATTTTTAAACATGGTTTCTGATGGGCATCGAACCCAGTTCGACAGGTTATCAACCAAGACCTCTACACTCAAAAAAAGTCAGTAAATGCTACCAAAAATGTTGCCTTGTTAGCAAATTTTTGGTCAGGAGCATGCTTGCAAAAAGTTGGTAATTTCAGCAAAAAATGGTTGCTTAAACTAAGCGAGCTTATTTTTACCAAAAAAAAATAATAATATCATCAAGTCCTTTCTAAAATCAACAAAATTTTTGATGAATATTAGTAGACCGAAAAAGAACTCAAAAAATTTGTAGAAAAAATATATTTCAGTTAATTTGTTCGCTGAGAAGTCAAATCTAGAAATTGTATTTATTTTTGTTCTTTTGAAAATTATTTACATAACTTTGTAAAATATAAAAATGTCCATACGAACACACTGTCGAAATATATAAAAATTGTTATAAATGAAATATGTACAGGAGTTTTTTTCAGGGTTAGCAGGCAATACCGCTAAAATACCATTATCGATTCAAAACCCTTTCAACTGACTACCGTTACCTCTAAAATACCGTTACCGAAATAACTGAAATATCGTTATCCTTAAAATACCGTTACCGAAATAACTGAAATACCGTTATCCTTAAAATATCGATACCGAAATAAATCAAATATCGATACCGTTAAAATACCGTTACCGAAATCAATGAAATACCGTTACCCCTAAAATACCGTTACCGTTATTTTTAATTTTCTGCTTTTGGTAATTGCACGTGGTTATTCAGTGTTTTTCGTCCATTAAGTTGATAAATTGGTTGTGTTTTTAATATCGTTTGTTTTTTGTAAAAAAAAATTCCGACATGAACCGAAATAACTGAGTACCGTTATCCTTAAAATACCGATACCGAAATAAATGAAATAGTATTACCCTTAAAATACCGTAACCGAAATAATCTAAAATAGCGTTACCCTTACCGATAACCGCATCGTTTCGGTTACCATCCATGGTTTTTTGTTATTTTACATTGTCTGTACTACATGTATTTATCAGTATAATTTTGGTAGCAAAATAAATTAGTAAAACATTAGCTCAAATTGAGTTTACTGCTGACAAAATATAACTAAAAACATCATTTCATAAAAAAACAAATAGATTTTATAAAAAAAAATGTATTTTATAAAAAGCATTATAAAAAAAAACACAAAAAAAATATCCATGATCGGAATCGAACTCGAGACCTTCTAACTTTAAACATCATTTGAACAAAGCGTTGTCATTTTTATAAAATCAGTTCCTGCCAGTATATTATTTTTGGTACAGCTGTCAATTTCTCTCTGGGTAGGTACACAGAATGTGAAGTTGTATAGACTTGAACAATTTTTTAAAGAGGCAGAATACATTAAAATAAAACATATTTGCTTTCAGTGCGGAAAATGGCTGTAACCATATGCTAAGTGCAGCTCAAAATATTTTTAAATAAATTTTCAGAATCCAAAATGAAACACTATTGGAAAAACGAAAATCTATAATCACTTAAACATAATTTAAAAAATAACATTTTCAGTTAACCTAACATGGTTTATTGGGTTATGGACAAAATTGCAAACTATACTAGTCGATACAATTTGAAATGTTATGTAGCAAAAAATGTGCAACGTAGCGTAAGGCAAGGAAATAAACATTTTGCCTTGATGCACACAATACACACCAAACAATCAAATGAATTGAGTATTGTGACGTTTGCCTGTGACACAAACATAACCTATGAAGAAATAGTAAAAGTAGAAAAGGAAGAAGTTTACACAACAACAACAAAAAAAGAAACAAAATCAACAACAAAACGAGTATTATATTGACACATACACTCCAACACACACACATACACACACTCTCAAAAACACACATGCAATTACTACATTTCAAGTACTTCATCTATGTTCACATATGTTGTATTTGTATTTATTTTGATTGTCGCCATTTGCAACGGAAATGAAAAATCAAATTGAAAAAGCGTCAAGTATAAAAGCAAAGTAAAAGAAGATGAGGAAAAAAATAAATAAAACGAAAATAACTATCCTTACACTTTCTGTTAAAAGTCGTCCTTTTTTTTATAAAGTTGCATGTAGTTTGTACTTATTCGTTGTAACACACCAACACACACATACCCACTTTACATTCATTCAACTTAAACTCAGGAAAAGTGTTGTTTATTCTTACAAGGTTGTATTGTTTGTATTTCAAGAGACATTTTTTTTCTTCAAAATGTTTAAGGTATTCCAAGTGTTAAAAGTGAATTTTAAGAAAACTTGATTTCATAATCAATTTATCTGGGTTTTAAGAATAAACCAATTAAATTTTTTGAATAGTTCCTTATCTTAACTAATTTAAATTCAAATTTGACATGTTTTAACTTTCAAAATGGCATTTCTTCTTACGTCTTACACTTGGAGTACCTCTCTCTTAAGTTATTATTGTCTTTAAATAAATAAATTTCATTTTTTTTTTTTTATTTGAGTCTGATTTATTGTGCACAGCTTTGGCTATAAGCCTAAATAAATATAAATAAAATAAAATTCTTAATATAAAGAAAATTCGTATGAAAAAAAAAATCAATTGATTTTATAGATTTTGTTATGGTTGACTTAACGATGATGATAATACAAGTTGCAAGACGATAGATGGATGAAGAATAGCAGATAGTCTTCTTTAAGTGTTTGTAGTTTTAAAAAGTTAAGTACAGAAGAGGTTTATATATTTTGTCAACAATACAATTTCTAGAAATCTTCTTGCCTTTCGTTATGTCTTTTTTTTGCTCACAAAAATAAAACTTAACTTTTAATAATCTTTTCTCTACATGTGATAAAAAGTTTATTATATATTTAGGATTAACTTTTTCTATAAAAAAAAATCACAGATCCTTAGGGCCAGTTTTATAATCAGAACTAAAATCAATTTTTTCTGAAATAAATTTTCAAAAAATACTTCTTACAAAATTTGATCAATTCGTTTTTATATTAGTTTCTTTTTTGGAAAAAAAAACTGATTAGTACTTATTATTCTTAAAAAACTGTTACCGAAATAAATGAAATAGCGTTATTCTCAAATACCATTGCCGAAGAAAACTGGAAAACGGTTATTATTAAAATACCGATAACGAAATAAATGAAGTAGCGTTACCCTTAAAATACCATTACCGAAATTTGTTACGTAGCAAATTACCACTCCAATTTGTCTACTAAAAAATTAAATACAATTTAATGCAGTGGGAATGCATTTTATCGATAATATTTATTTTGAAGCAGTGTGAATACGATATTAGTACTGCCTGTATTCTTTGTGTGGGTTAGTATGTATGTTGCTTACATACCTACTGCATACTAGTTATTTCGTTAAAGCACACACTATTGTTTATTATTTTATATATTTTTGTGCTTTACCTTTTAGCCACATATAATTCTCATTTGGTTAATTTTTTATTTCAAATAAGTAGTTCAGGTTGTTACTCACTCGGGGTGGTTTCCACGAACTGCCACAGTCCGATACTTAGCCAGTACCGAGCTAAATTTTTGGAAAGACAATAAACTTCGTTTGGTTGTCTCATAAATAATATAACAGCCTTCGCGGACTGTTCTAATATTACAGCCTTGGCGATCTGTTCTAATATTGCAGCCTTCGCGGTCTGTTCAATTTACCACCACTGCCTAGGTGATCGGCAGTATATGCGACTGCACCGCCGAGGAGGTCGCTAACACGAGGATATCTATAACCGAGTCTAAAGACGAAGATAAACGAGTCGGATGACGACCGCCTGAATCTGAAGGCAAAAGTGTATTGCCATAATAAGTGAATTTTCGGAAATGGATATACCCGAGTGGATAAACATAGTATTGCTACTTGTAAAATACATTGAATTTGAATTTATTTATTAAATAAAAATAATCTTATAACCCTTAAGAAAGGAAAATCTATGGTATTGTTACTTAAGATTTTTGCATCCTCAAGTAGACCTTGGACAAGACTGAACTCAGCCGATGACAAAACCCTGTTATAAATTATCTAAAATATCAGCGTTTCGGCTGCCATACATGTTTCTTTTAAGGTCTTCGAATTAGAAACCCCTCAAAATTCCCTCTAATTTTTTCCCCCAGTAAATCCACCAAACTCTGTTGATCTTTTTTTTAAACAAAACGGTTGCCTATATTAAGATTCTCACATATTTTTTCGAAAAATCATCGATTTTTTAAACATTTTTTTAATGAAAAAATTTTTAGTGAGTCATTAAAAATGCCTAAAGTGGCCCGTAGAATAAAAATTGGATGGTAATCTCTGATCTAAAGCCTGGATCAGCCAGACGTAAACGTATCTCTGCATATCTGAATTAATAAGTTAAATAAGAACAGGAGATGTGTTGTGTTTTTTGTTTCATTCTTATTCATGCAATACTAGCGGGCGCAGCCCGCTACGTTGTTAGCGTGCCTTAAAGGTTAAGGGGGGGGGGGGGGGGGCTGCGCCCTCCACAATTTTTATTAAATTCGTTTTTTTATTTAAAGTTTTTTTATTTAAAGCCTTCACCCAGCCACCACAAATAAATAATTCTGCACAACAATGGGTTTAAAATAAATAAATATTTGATCACTTTTTCTCATGAAAGTGGATTGTTAGTAATGAATCCATAATAAATTGCAATATACGTGTGTATGTTAAGATAATTTGGTAAAGTGCGAACTTAGGTAGATAGACCCGTAAGTAGTTTTGTTCATTTGTGTTTTGAATGAAAATAAATAACGTAAAGCAGGGTTGGAAAGCATTTTATAATATTAAAAATAGCGGGCAAAGCTACGTTGTTAGCGTGTCTTAAAGTTTTTTTTTAATTCCAGTTTATGTAAAGGTAGACCTGGCAATTCAAGTAAATTCACAAATTCAGTTGGAAAATTTAATGCGTCGGTTTCTTCCACCGGTGCTTCGTTACATGAAGTTTAAATATCGGAATATATAAGTTCCATTCCTTTTCTAAGGTTTTTTTCTTTCAGAAAATTTGTTTAACTTTTTGGAGAGTATGTTTCAATGCTACATAAGTTTCATATTCCGTTGATAGTGTTTGAAGAGGTAATTCCCTCTTCCAATCCATTTGCATTGTCTATAATTTCAATTCCACTCGTTCAACGTTTATATCCATTTCATTCCACTTGTGTAGTGTTTCAATTCCACTCGTTTCCTATTTAGTTTCTTAATTTTAGTGTTTCATATACACTTGTTCTTTAAGTTTTAGGTTTCTAGCTAAAGACGCAGACGTTAAGGGGGGGGGGGGAATTTTCCCCTTTTGAACCACCATTTTTACCACGTTCCTGTCCAAAGTCCTAGAAATGCCTTGTCGATAAGTTAGCGCATACTCCAAGGAAAACATATTATATATTACAGGTTTCTAGCCGAATGGTTCGGTTAGGCCATCAAGGGGGAGAATTATTCCGTTTTTACCCCTCCCGGTAGGAATTTCAAAAAATTCCGTCTTAGAGGACGTCTGCGTTGGAGGAGGAACCTACTACATACATAATTTTAGGTCTCTATATCCAGCAGTTTGGCCAGGCCGTCAAGGGGGAAGTTTTTTCCCTTTTTACCCCTCCCGGTATGAATTTCCAAAAATACCATCTTAGGGGACGTCAACGTTGGAGAAGGAACCCAATTTAAGATCCCTTGTTCCAGCAGTTTGGCCAGGCCGTTAAGGGGGAGACTTTTCCTGTTTTTGACCCTACCTGTAGAAATTTCCAAAAATCTCATCTTAGCGGATGTCTACAATAGAGGAGGAACTTTAATACCAAATTTCAACTTCCTACCTCCAGCGGTTTGGGCAGGCCTTTAAGCGGCACTTTTCGCTTCATTAATACCCATTTTTGCAATGTCCCTGTCCAAAAAGCACCTCCTCGGTAAGTGAGCACATACTCCAAGTAACATATGTTTTACATTTCAGGTTTCTAGCCAACTTTTACTATTTGTGCCCCTCTCGGTAGGAATTTCCGAAAATCCATCGACAGGGAATTCCAGCTTCCTAGTTCCAGCAGTTTGAGTAGGCTGAGAGGAACTTAAGTACCGAATTTCAGCTTCCTAGTTCCAGCAGTTTGGACAGGTCGTTAAGGGGCAACTTTCCCTTTTTGAGCCCCCATTTTATAACGACCCTGTCCAAAATTCAAAAAAGTATCTTTCTAATAAGTTAGCCCTCACTCCAGGGACCCACATTTTAAGCTTCAGGTTTGTAGCCGAAGGGGTTTTTACCGGCCCCCAAGGTGAGGCTTTTTTTTTTTTTTGCCCCTCCCTTTAGGACTTTACAAAAATTCCATCTTCGTGGCTATCTGCGATGGATGAGGAACATTCATACCAAATTTCAACTGCATTGCCTAAGCGGTTTGGGCAGGCCGTTAGTGGGGACATTTTTCCCTTTCAACCACCATTTTTACTATGTTCCTGTTATAAAATAGAAAAATTACGTTGCCGGTGAATTAGTCCTACTCCAAGGAATACATATTTAAAATTTTAGGTTGGCCAAAAGGGATTGGGCAAGCCGGCAGGAGGAGACTTTTACCTTATTTCCCCTCCCGATAGGAATTTCAAAAATTCCGTCTAAGCGGACGCCTACACAGAGGCAGGAACTCACATACCGAGTTTCCTTTTGGGATATCCTGTAGGGAATTCCAAAAATACAAACTTAGTCGATGTCTACTACAGTGGAGGAACCTTTATACCAAATTTCAACTTCTTACCTCCAGTGGTTTGGGCAGGCACTTTTCCAATTTGTGAGACTGTTTATTGGGAGACTTTTCCCCTTTTTGCCCGTTCCGGTAGGAATTTCCAAAAATCCCGTCTTAGCGCACGTCTATGCCGAATATCAAGAAACCTTGTTTTAGTGGAGATATCCGTGTGGGGAGGAAAAAAAGTAGTTTTTTTGAAATCATATATTATTTTAAATGGTACTTTTTGGAAAAACGAAATTTTTTGGAAAAAGATACTTTGTTTTTACAAAGTACTTTATTTGTACTTTTTTTGCAAAAGGTATTTTTTTTTAAAAAGTTGTTTTTTTTTTGGAAAAATGTATGTTTTTTGGAAAAAGGTACTTTTTTTGGAAAAGGTACTTCTTTTGGAAAAGGAAAATTTTTTTAGAAAAAGGTACTTTTTTTTGGGAAAAGGTACTTTTTTTTGGAAAAGGTACTTTTTTTGAAAAAGGTATTTTTTTGAAAAAATGTATATTTTTTGGGAAAAGGAACATTTTTTTAGAAAAAGGTACTTTTTTGGAAAAAGGTACTTTTTTTGGAAAAAGGTACTTTTTTTGGAAAAAGGTACTTTTTTTGGAAAAAGGTACTTTTTTTGGAAAAAGATACTTTTTTTGGAAAAAGGTACTTTTTTTGGAAAAAGGTACTTTTTTTGGAAAAAGGTACTTTTTTTGGAAAAAGGTACTTTTTTTTGGAAAAAGGTACTTTTTTTGGAAAAAGATACTTTTTTTGGAAAAAGGTACTTTTTTTGGAAAAAGGTACTTTTTTTGGAAAAAGGTACTTTTTTTGGGAAAAGGTACTTTTTTTGGGAAAAGGTACATTTTTGGAAAAAGGTACTTTTTTTGTCCCCTTTTTGCCCCTCCCGATAAGAATTTCCAAAAATGCCGTCTCAACGGACGTCTACACCGGTCGAGGAACCTACATACCAAATTTCAACTTCATAGCTCCAGCAGTTTGAGCAGGCCGTCAAGGGGGAGACTTTTTCCCCGTTTTGCCCGTCCCTGTAAAAATTTCCAAAACTCCCGTCTTGGTGGATGTCTACGATAGTGGAGGAACCTTTATACCAAATTTCAACTTCTTACCTCCAGCGGTTTGGGCAGGCCGTCAAGGGGGGCCTTTTTCCCCTTTTTAACCCCCATTTTTACAACGTCCCTGTCCAAAATTCTAGAAAGTACTTTCCAGAAAAGTTAGCCCCTACTCCAAGGAACACATATCTTAAATTTCAGCTTTCTAGCCAAAGGGGTTTTGGCAGGCCGTCAAGGGGGACACTTTCCCCCTTTTTGCCCGTTCCGGTAGGAATTTCCAAAAATCCCGTCTTAGTGGACGTCTACCCCGAAAGAGAAACCTACATAACAAATTTCAACTTCCTAGCTTCAGCGGTTTGGGCTGGGCGATGTTGAGTTGAGTCAGTCAGTCACGTTATTCTTTTATATATAGAGATAGAGCAAACGTAAATATACAACGAAAATCTATTCACAACAGATTTTTGTTGTGTATTTACGTCTGCTCTATATTGAATGCATAAGAATGAAACAAAAAACACAGCACATCTTCTGTTCTTATTTAACTTATTAATTCAGCTATGCAGAGATACGTTTACGTCTGGCTGATCCAGGCTTAAATAGTAGCGTAAACAGTTACGTAATCATGTATTCAGTCACAAATTTGTTTCTCTTTAAATCAATTCATTATTAGCCAGTGTCATTGTTACCCAAGACTTACTGTGGTGAAGGGTATTATATAGTCGATATGCCAGATCCGAATTTTTAAATAGTTTTCCTTGTTTTTTTTATGGTTACGATTTTATTGCAAATAAACATCAAGCACTAATCGAACTTTTCCTGTGTCTTAAAAACTGTCCACAAAATGTTGTCCTTCAAACAAACTACAAAAATTTATATGTCATGATTTTGAATGTTTGTATTTTGGTCATAAATCTCAACGACATTCGTTCAAGTTCATCGAAAAATCTTTTAACATTGTTATTAAGACTTTATTTTGTGCTAACACAACAATATCTTGTTAACAACAAGACAATATTAATGTCTCAAGAGAGAATTTAAATTTCATTTACCAATCAAAGTCAAATAAGATGATAGTGATTTCATTTTAAGGTTTTCGTTTTAGATAAATTGTCTAGTTATTATATTTGCATTAAATATAGACTCTCAAACAAATAATGGGAACTCCTTTGTAAAATGTAACAAACACATAAACAAAAAGTAAATCGAGAAAGTTTTCATATATTTAATGAGAAAGTTATATGCATTGAAAAGAAACACATTATAGTGTAATTGTTAGGGATTTGTAGTGTTACACATAAGGCCGCGGGTTCAATTCCCAGCGACGCAACATCAATTTAGAAAAATACGTATGAGTTTCTTATCCATTATACTGTTCTTTATTTTTATCCATTATACTCAATATTTTGCTCAATTACAGTTTTGCTATTTTTAAAGCCATTTATCTTTCACTTTCCTGAATAGTAAATTGTAGGATCTTACTTTTAAAACTGCATCTAAAAGAACCACTTTTAATTTTTGCCAGTGCCTATGGCAACAAGCAATATAGATAAATCAATTGTATTCAATACAAATTTTTTTATTTAACTTTCAGCTATTTGTAACACCCGTGAAAAAATTAATTTATTTATTCCTTAATTTTATTAAATCAAGTTTTATAATAGATTATTCGTTTGTTTATATATTTAGAATTGAATTAAAATATGATCATATGCACTGATATGTTTCACCATATAAGCAATATCTTATACATAAATTCACAAAAAATATCAATAAGTTAAGACCAAAACCGCGATACAAATGTATCAAGTTATACTCAAAAATATATTATATATTATATGATATAATAACAATTTGCTTTATTAAATTAAATCAATCGATTTTACGAATTAAATTGTATACAAATTTTTTCACGGGCAGATACATACAACATTATTCTAAGTATGTATCACTTGGCTATTACAATTCCAGTATTTTACATATAATTTTAACAATAACAGAATTTGTTAAACAACAATTTACCACATTCACTTGCACATGATGAAAACTAACAAAACCACATTTTAGTAAAGTTACAATAAATATATATACAATCAATTCATATTACAAACTTAACACTTACCAACCAACAAATGAATGCATACGAGTACGTACTAGGGTATTCAATTAATTGGCTTTTTATTTTAATCGATTAATCGTGCAAATAATTATTTCGGTTTTTTTCTTAACCGATTAATCGAATAAAATTTAAAATTAAATCGATTAATCGAAAAAAATTTTATATAAAATAATTTAAATATATTTTTTGTATTTTTAATAATTTTATTTAAAAAAAGGCATAAAAATAGTTTCAGTAACTCTTCTAAAATTCCTAAAAACAAAAAGTGTAATAATTGAGCTCATATTTTGTCAAAATTTTTATTTTTTCTGTCTGCTCCGTCACATATTAAAATTTTATCCAAATCGGAAGGAACCGCACCGCAGACCTTTCTGGTAAATTTAGCATTTTAAGTTAAGCCTGAATTAGCCAGACGTAAACGTATCTCTATGATATGTTTAATAAGTAAAAGGAGAGTATAACAACTCATATATTAATTTGCATCTCTTTCGTATGTATTGAATACATAAAAGACGTAAATTTAGGAAAAATTTTGTTGAGAATTTATTTTCCCTCTATCTATTTATTTTATCTTTTAAATTATATTATGAATGCAGAATGCTCACTAAAGAAGCTTTATTGCATTGAGCATTAATTACAATTAATATTTTTATTGCTTATTAATTATAATAATTATTATATTCGTTTAATATTAATATTTAAAAAATTGTAAAAAAAATAATTAAAAATTTCAATAGAATACATGTTATAAATAGATAACACTACATTTCTAGATCCGTCAAAACAACAGATTAGTATTTTTGAAGATGACACAGCAAACTGTTAAAATTGTTTGTTGTTTTTCTTTCATACTTAAGAAGTTTCTTAAGGCTCCTAGAGGAAAACAAAAAATTTTCATTAAGTTTGAGCTAATAAATTTGCCATATTTGACCTTAAAACCGAACAAAAATTATAAATATTTCTAGAAATTCTAAAAAGTTGCCCTTGCCAGAATGAAACCCGGGTTGGTACAAGGCTACACAAAATTATTTTTCACAATTTCCTAAACAAGTTTTGGGATTTTAGCATACTTACTTTAATAAAATTATATATATTTTTTAAACATTTTTGTAATTTTTTACCAATTTCGATTAATCGATTAATCGTATTAAATTAATCGAATTATTCGTTATTCGAAATTTGGCCATTTTAAATTATTCGAATAACGATTAATTGATTGAATACCCTAGTACGTACACACAAATACGCAAAATACAATACACATTAATTAATATAAGTGTGTGTTTTTGTTTTGTTGTAAATAAAACAAATAAATTTAAGTCAGTAGTAGATAATGATTTTGTATATACACTAAAAGAAATAGCAATTGAAATAATAACAACAAAAAAACACAAATCTAATGGCGGAATTATTGCGCTCGCTTTCATTAAGTGTACACTTAAACAGAGGGCTGCCGGTTCAATCCCCGGTCATGGCAATACACAAAAAGTTTTTCATAACAATTAAAAGTTACTTTGATCAGTTGACACATAAACTAACCACTGAAGAGTATTTGGGTGAGACGAAACTGCGGCAGTCTGGTGATTCCCTTGTGTCTGTTAAATTTTTCAATAAAAATGTTTTCTTCTTCTTCTTCCTATAAATCAACTCTATAAAAGAAATTCTTTAGTAATTAATTCTAATATTAATTACGATTGTCCTATGCGACGGTTACAAACACTTAACTAAAAAATTTTGTTAATTTAATAAACTCTACTCCTGTTTTTTGGCTTAAAATATAATTTATTGATTTCAACACACTTGTTGTTTATTTTAACAAATCAAAATTTAAGTAACAAAATTACTACACTAATACTGCATTTATACTTGAGCAAAAACCACCTAGTTTTTGTACAAAGCTAGTTTTTGCTTGTTTTTTTGTATGCGTTTTGACAAGTTAAAAACTACAAGAGCCAAAAACCAGGTGGTTTTTGATCAGATATAAATGAAGTATAACAAGGAAGGGATCCCAGTGGGTTCTCTCCGATTTTAATGAAATTTGGATATGTGAAAGACGAGAAAAAAAAGTAAAAGACACGTATTTTCCTTTAGCGACCCAATCTTATATTTAAGGGTTAAAAAGTGGCATCAAGAGCTAACCTATTTTCTATACTCATAAAAAAAGCCCGTACAAATAGTTCAAAATTCTGCTAAAATAACATTAAATAGTACATGTGGTCTCCTAAATGTAGGTAAGCTAAATTTTACACAAGGTTAAATACACACACAATTTTAGTTTACTTAGCTAAGAAATTTGAGCTAAATTCAACAGAAAATTTAGCTGATTTAACTAAAAGTTTCTGCTAAAATATCGCTTACAATCTCGGTTTCTGGAGTCTCCGGATCTGTTCCGGGACAGGCCCATAAGTGGTTGATAGGGATTAATAATTTCAGAGTAACGAATTCTTATTCACTTTACTCTCTCTCGCTTAGTTTTTGAGATATAAGCCATTTTATGACTATTCAATAAAAATATGAAAATATCGCGCCATCTCTAATTGATATTGATAGAAGAGACACAAAAATATAATCACTTGGATATAATTGTGATTTATCTTAACTAAAAAATTTATAATATTAAGAAAAACAATTTACTAAAAATTAGCATGGAAAGTAAGTTCAAATACGAATGAAATTAATTATTATGCTTTATTGGATTTACAACAAATATTAGTTCAATCCTAAATTTTAAGACAAAATAATAGAAATATTAGTTCAATTGGATCAGAACGCGTTTAACAGACTTCTGTACTAACTTTTTTTTATATGTGTACCAAAATAAATGAACTAACATAAATCTTAAAACACCATTACCGAAATAACTAAAATACCGTTGTCCTTGAAAAAACATTACCGAAATAACTGAAATGCCTTTAGGCTTAAAATACCGATAACGAAATAAATGAAATAGTGTTACCCTTAAAATGTCGTTACCGAAATAATCGAAAATAGTGTTACTCTTACCGATAACGCCATCGTTTAGGTTACTATCCATTAGAGCGTACCACCTTACAGGCAAAAAAAAAGTGCGCCGTACACCCTCCAATATGAAGTATTTTTGCAATGAGGTTTTAAAAAAAAAAAAAATTTGTTTGCCGAACGTAGGGGTCGCCATTTCACATTTTTCATTATATCTTTGGTATTTACAGTCGTATCTTAAAGTATGAATACACTACATTGCTAGATCTGTCAAAACAACAGAGTAGTATATTGGAAGATGACAAAGCAAATTGTGGTAAATTCTTTGCTGTTGTTTTTTCTTCGATATTTTGAATGTTTAATAACGCTCCTAGATGAGAACAAGAAATTCTCAATGAGTTTGTAATTTAACTTAACAAATATTTCCAGAAGTTCTAAAAACATCGCCCCCTGACGATTTCCTAAGGCAAGAATGAAATCCGGATAGGGACATGCCTCCAACAGGTTATTTTTCACAATTTGTAAAATACGTTTGGGATTTTAGCATATTTAATTCCTTTAATGCAATTAATGTATGTCCCGATAAAAATAAAAACAAAAAAAATGATATATCGATGTTTTTGTCTCGAGAGACCAATGTTTTGCTTTAAGGGCTTTTGACCTGAACTATCCCGTTCTAGTAGTTACCCACCAGATCTCAGTTGCTACTACCCTAATGTACGACCCTAATGTCAAAAAATTAAATCTCTCAAAAAATCATTAAACTTTTGCTAAGAAAGTTTTTCGACAAACCCAGAAGAAATTTTTTTTATATATTGGTTGCCGAAGGTAGGGGTCGACTGTAAATTCCAAAGATATAACGAAAAATGTAAAATGGCGACCCCTACGTTCGGCAAAAAAAAATTTTTTTTTTTTAATTGCCTTGCAAAAATACTTCATATTGGAGGGTGTACGGCGAACTTTTTTTTTTGAGGTACGGTCTACTATACATGGTATATAACGAAATTTAGACATAAAATTTTAATTTAGTAAAAGAATATATTTTGTGTATTAAAGACTGTATTGAAAAGTTTTATGCATCCGGTGTTTTTATTAATAAAAGACGAGTAAAATGATAAACACAATTTTACCTGTTTCATAGTAGCAAGTAGTTTAGCAAACATTTTTTAGAGTGTGACACTTAAACTTGGTTAAAAGAATTTACCTAATTCTCCATTATTATTACATACCACTGCATAGCGCATATCTTTTTTTTTCAGTGTATGTCCTTAAAACTTAAGACAATACTTGAATTATTATATTCAACATAACTTCACAATGAACTCATACATATAAATTACATTCATGTGAAAATAAGTAAAATAGTGCAACACATTTGTTCCCAGAATCACTTACTAAGTTGTGCTTAAGACATTAACCAATAAAATGTATTTAAGTTAATTTGGTAAATTATTGTGCCTTAAATACACTGAAAGAGAAGTGATTTTATTTTATATATAAAGCTAATGCCCAACAAACCACCCGATATCTTTTTGAATTCGTAACGATTTCATTTCGATGAAAAGTTTGTCCCAGAATGATAGATTTAATGATACATAATAAGAACAAAAAAAGCCAAATTAAAAAAACTTGGAAAAACAAAAGTTTTTTGTTTAAAAAAGTTCGAAGTCAAGACAAAAAATGTTTTTTTTTTTTGTAATCAAAAAAATCATTTTTGGGCAAAAAGTCTTTTAAAAGCAATTTAAAGCCCAAAAATCTTAAGAAAAATCTTTTTTAAAGCTAAAAAACCGCTAATCTAAAAACAGCAATTTTATCTGCTCTGGTTATGATATCGAAAATATAACATTATCGAAATAAAGAAAAATATATGAATTTTTAAACAATTAAATTAGTATAAAAAAAATATAAATTTTCAGAAACTTTATCGTTATTTTAAAAAATATGATATCATTATGATTTAATATTTTTGTATTATAAACAATAGAAAAAATATTAATAAATAGGTAGTCGTTAACGATACTGTATCGTTTTATGGTTTATTGGATATTAACATTGTTATGGGCATATTTTTCCCAAAAAGTTTCGAAATATATCGAATTTTGAGGGTTTTGGAAAATGTTTTACACGGTTACTTGCTTAAACTACTATGTAAACACATATTTGTTGTTGGTAGATTAAGAGCGACATTAATCAAATATCTTTACGAATCAACACATTTGCAGTAAAATGGAATCGATTTTTTAATCTATATTTTTCATATTTCGATACACTCAGGAAATTATGTATGTAGAATGACTTGCAAATGACAGTTAAATTAACTGCATTTGAAGTTGAAAAGGTTCACACTACATTTCCATTCAAATCAACTACAATATTTAGTCATTTTTAACTGCTAAAAATCAGCTGACAAATTTAGTAAAAACAACTACAGTTTAAACAACAAACATGGAAATTATTGTAAAACTGTAAAAACAACTAAAAATTCAGTTAAAACAACAGACATAAAATTATTGTAAAACTGTAAAAAAAACTACTGTTTTTAATAGTTAAACTTGCTGCTAAATTTAGTAATACCAATTATTAATTTAGGGATAAAAATATTAAAGAGCTAAAAGAAATAAAATATTTCATAATATTTAACTTTTTTAAGTAATCGGTTTGATTGCAAATTATTCATGAAATTAGAAATAGCGAACCAAATAAGTCTGCTGATGCTTTAGAAAAAAGGTCGTATTTATTTAAAAGTATGCACCTGGGAACTTTCGGGAGTCGCTTAGTATGAATCTGATATCAGAATTTTAAAACCAATGGTGGCGGATTCAATATGGTCGAACAAATTTCCTCTTAGCCGAGTGTACTCTTGTTGTAGGGTTTCTGAAAAATTATCTATAAAATTATTTAAATATAAATAGGTACTTTCATTCACTTATTTAATTTAACTTTAAATTTTATTACGGTCGATTGGATTTAGCATATTTATGCATAATAATCTCTATAATTTCTGCTTTAGTAGGTTTTTTGTAAGCATCTTATAAATTAATTAAATGAAAAAGTAATATACGTATACATGACTGTAACTAAACCACCCAGCAATTGAATTAAAGTACATAAATGGTTAGCTAAAATGTAAAGGGGCATACATATTAACATATTTAGATGTTGTTATTAATAAAGAAAGCAAACAATATTTAATGTTCTTAGCACTGATGCCAACTTTGTAATAGTAAAAGCGCAATAAACTGCAAAAATTGTTGAAAAACAAAAAGAGATTAATAGTGAAATTTTTTGCTTCAGAATGCGTAAAGAAGCACTAGACTGTTTTTTAAGTTATAGAAGAAAAATTACAAAACATTTTTGCAGCAAAGTTTTAAAAATGTATGCATTTATCCTAGAGATTCGGAATAGAGAGGATAAAAATCTCTCTGCCACTGATATAAAATATATAATTACAGGTCGTTTTGACATGCCGGGATACTAGGCCTCCAGGGGGACGCCTCGGTGAGCGTTAATTATCGCACCCCACAACCCTCGTTAAATTTTGAGTTCAAGACTCGAATGCCAGACAGATCGGAATGGTCAGAGGGGCTCGACCTACCTATGGGGGTACTTGAGATTTATACGGATGGCTCTATGAGGGACGGAAGGGCAGGGGGTGGCGTATATGTGAGTCGCTATGATTATCGACTCTCTGAGGCTGAGCTAGTGGCCATAGAGCGGGGTATGTATTGGATAAGGTGTCAAGGAATATCCTCGGATGATATCGTTGTTTTCACCGATAGCCAAGCGACCAGTCTCTAGTACGTGTGTTTACCACATCGAGGATTTTCTATGAATACTGGGTGTCTCTGGACAAGATGGCGAGACAATCGCGATTGACATCATCTGGATGCCGGGACATGGGCACAATGATGGCAACAAAGTTGCGGATGAACTGACTGCACGTGGGACGATACTTTACGATAGGGATTAAATGCGCGGCACACTGCTCACGGCGAGCAAGTAGCAGGTTTAGAGATACAACCTGCAACTTGCCATGGCCAAGGGGGCAAATAAGCCAACCCGCTTGCGTACAAGAAAGGTGTGGCCTACCTATGACCGTCGCCTTACTGGGATGGTGATTGGGTTACCCCGTTTCCACTTGCGCAACTTGCTGGAGGGTGGGACTTGCTTATAATGACTTCTGCGGGAGCTGTCACGATGAGGAAGACGACGAGACTTCGTGCTGTGCCAGTATCCGGCGTTCACGAACAGGAGGACTGTTCTCATTGGTTATCCGGTTCTACATGACCTGACGGATCTGTTTGATACTAATATTGACAGGATAAATCTGGTCATCAGGGGGTCTAACTAGTTTGGTTCGGACGCTGATATTGTCACCTAACGGCTCTCCAGGTATCTCAACGGGAACTCGATGTGGCAGAACCCACATCAGCTGGCCTATATGGCGGCTGAATCTGGAACCTAATCTAACCATAATACAGCGGGCGAAATATTTTCTGCCCAACAATATTTTGAAACTTAAACTAAAAAGGTTACAGTTAAGAAAATTCTAATAACAGCAAAATAATTCTTGTAGGATTAATTATTGATAACCCAGCAAAAAAATAAATCTCTACTCTAAAACGATTGACATACAATCTCAATTATTTAAACAAAAATAGCTTTTAAACAGATCTGTTTGCACAAGATCCATACGATACATACACCCAGAAAACAGATTCAGTTTTAATAACCGCATTTGTAGCCAAACGCATGGTTCGGTTGTGGTAGACGAATTTTTCAGTTGTGGTAACAGAAAACCAATTGAGATAGGACTAATTTGACTTTGGCAACGGAATTTTAGTTGTATCAAGAATAATTCGGTAGCCACAACCGAAAAATTCTTTTGATGCAACTGAACCATTCGATTGGCAACAAATGGGATTGTCAGCACCGAATCTGTTTTCTGGGTGTAAAAAATGGGGGTAATACACTACTAAGTTTATGGGACATGCCTTGTAAGATAAAGTACACTCAAAAGAATAAGTCTGTTGGCTAAACAGAAAAATTTGTTATTTTAATAAAATTTATTCCTGTTTTTATTTAATTTATGTATCTCATTATACCCTACAACACTATGTGGTCAGGGTATTATAAGTTTGTGCTGATGTTTGTAACACCAAAAAATATTGGTCGTAGACCCACCTTATAGTATACCGATCGGCTCAGAATTTCTTTTTATTTCGATTTAACGATGTCAGTCTGTCCGTCCGTCCGTCTGTCTGTCTGTCCATGCAATCTTGTGCGCACTCTACAGGTCGCAAATATTAAGATATTTTGATGAAATTTGGTACGCAGACCTATGTTAGCCCAAGGACGAACAAGTTTGATTTTGGTGAACATCGGTCCATGTTTAGTACTAGTGCCCATATAAGGGTCCTACCAAAATTATATTGTTTATACGCTGCAGGTCGTAAATATTAAGATATTTTAACGAAATTTGGTACACAGATCTATGTTAGCCCAATAACGCAGCCTATTGATTTTGGTGAACATCGGTCCATGTTTAGACCTAGTGCCCATATAAGGGTCCTACCAAAATTATACTGTTTATACGCTGCAGGTCGTAAATATTAAAATATTTTGATGAAATTTGGTACACAGACCTATGTTGGCCCAATAACTCAGTCTATTGATTTTGGTGAACATCGGTCCATGTTTAAACCTAGTGCCCATATAAGGGTCCTACCAAAATTATACTGCTTATACGCTGCAGGTCGCAAATATTAAGATATTTTGATGAAATTTGGTACACAGACCTATATTGGCCCAATAACGCAGCCTATTGATTTTGGTGAAGATCGGTCCATGTTTAAACCTAGTGCCCATATAAGGGTCCTACCAAAATTATACTGCTTATACGCTGCAGGTCGTAAATATTAAGATATTTTGATGAAATTTGGTACATAGACCTATGTTGGTCCAAGGACGAAGCCTATTGATATTGGTGAACATCGGTCCATGTTTAGAACTAGTGCCCATATAAGGGTCCCCCCAAAATTGGTTTGGTTACAAACTGCAAGTCGCAAATATTAAGATATTTTAATGAAATTTGGTGCGCTGACTCACATTATAAAAAATTTTGACACAAGCCTCATTTTAACCCATTCGAATTTCGGATCCAAACATTAGTTGGCTTTTAACCAGACTGGTGTAGGGTATTGTATAGTCGGCATGCCCGACTTTAACCTTTTTACTCGTTTTTATCTTATAGCTCTGCTTCATAAAGGTTTTTGTAAATTTTTTTCCTTCCCTTTAATAATAATGTACATAAATTTTATAACGTCGCAAATTACCACTCCAATTTGTCTACTTACATAATTGAAATTTAATTCATTGTAAACGCACTTTATCGATAATATTTATTTTTATGCAGTGTGAATACGATACAGGTACTGCTTGTATTCTTTATATGGGTTCGTATGTATGTTGTATACGTACTGCATACCAGTTAGTTTGTGTGGATGTTAAAGCACACACTATTGTTTATTGTTTTATACATTTTTGTGCTTTGCTTTTTAGCCACATATAATTCTCATTTGGTTAATTTTTTAATTCAAATAAGTAGTTCAAGTTGCTACACACACGTGGTGGTCAAAGCTAACTGCCATAGCCCGATACTTTGAAAGTAACGAGCTAAATTTTTGTAAAGAACATAGACTTCGGTTGGTTGTCTCATAAATAATTTCACAGGCTTCGCGGGCTGTTCTAATATCACAGCCTTCGCGGTCTGTTCTAATATTACAGCCTTCGCGGTCTGTTCTAATATCACAGCCTTCGCGGTCTGTTCTATTGATCACCACTGCCTAGGTGATCGGGATTATATGCGACTCCACCGCAGAGGAGGTCGCCAAACAGAGGATACCTATACCCGAGTCTGAAGACGACTACCTGGCGAGAACATAACCGAGTCGGAAGACGACTACCTGCCGACACCCAACCGAGTCGAACGACGACTAACTGCCGAGCACATAACCGAGTCGGAAGACGACTACCTGCCGACACCCAACCGAGTCGAACGACGACTACCAGCCGAGCATAACCGAGTCGGAGGACGACTACCTGAAGCCGAAGTTCGTATTGCCGACGGATAATTCTCCGAACCGAATAAACCCGAGTGAATCGACAAGGTGTTGCATTTGTGAAATGTATTGTATTTGAATTTAATTAATTAATAAAGATAATATTATAAACATTAAAAAGGAAAAATCGATTGTGTTTTTATTTAAGGTTTACGGGTCCTCAATTGGACCCTGGACGCGACTGGACTACATCAGCCGACGACAAAACCTTGTTATGATTTCATAAATTAAAAAAATATATTTATATATCTAAGTAGAAAAGAAACGAAGTTCCTAAACTCTTTGCTTCTAAGTCAAATGTAAATAATATAAATATTATAAGAAATAAATTGAATTTAATTGAATTGAATTCCTGTTTTTTGGCTCAAAATAAAATTAGTTAATTTTTAAAAGTTTTTTGTTAAATTTAACAATTCTAAATTTAAATAAAAAATTAGTAAAACAACAGTTTTATTTGTAATTATACTGAGTCGTAAAATTCCCCGTGCCTAGTCCATATCATGTAAGGGCATGTAAGGGCACTCCAAATGAGCATACCCTTTGTCTGTTTTGCTCTATCTCGCTTAGTTTTCGAGCTATGCGCCATTTTATAAAGTTGAAAATTTTTATTAAAAATTCCCGAGGGTCCAAGGCCCCACCACGGTCCATTTCTGGATAGAGATAACCTTTTCACGGGGGTATTATATGACTAGGGATAGTTGAAATTATCGTCAATTTTGATCTGTCTCTCTAAGTTTTCGAGATAAGGGCCATTTTAAAAAAATTGGGAGGGAAATAAATTTATTGTTCAAAAAACACTATATCTAGTTTAGATTTCTATGAATAAATGCTATTTTATAAATTACACAATACTAAATCAATAATTTTTACATTAAGCTAGGTCTACATTTTAACTATCGATATGTACGAGTATTTTATACTAACATTACAAATAGATTTCTATAAATAATTGGATTGTATAGAGAAATACTATAAATCTTTATGCATGTGGATGAGTAGGTATTTACATTAGTATAATATTACTTTGGTATTTTGACTTAATTTATTTTTAGAAAATTTCTTGATACACTTGATTGCAAATATTTGGGTTTTCCGGTTGAATGCAACTACCAGATAGGGAAAGGACAGACAAACAAGGATCAAATTACGCATACATTTCAGAATTGCAAACAAACCTACACAAAGGCAAACAACTTACACACACACACAAATATAAAAATAAACTTAAGTATGTGCTAGGTATTTGTGCAACAGTTACACACACACGTACAAATAAACTTGGAAAATTGTGTTTTTGTTTTGTTTGGAAAACATATAATAAATTGGTAAATACATAATTAATTTACAACAAACACTTAAATGCAACTAAATAATACTAGTGTCATTGCTAGCATGTACTAAACTTCCATTTCCCTGTTTCACATATATTAATGATACCATTGTCATTAAGATGACTGTGTGTTTGTGTGAGAACTTTGTGATAGTTTCTGTTTGGGTATTAACTTATATACATTTGTGTGAATATATATATTTATTCCCAAATAAGTCGTCACCTTCGTTTCTAAAAGACATATTGTCATACACTTGGAATCATTTGTAAAACAATAGACATTCATTCGTACATTGTAGTACGTCTATCATTACCTGCATGTAGTTGTTATTACACATGATTGTGTTTTCTATCTGTTAATTTATTTAAGTTTTATTGAACTTTTGGGAATTCTCACACCTGTTGGTAAATATTTTCTGCATTATCACATTAACTATTACTACAATTATATAGTAATGTCAATGTCATAGAAATATAGATATTATTAAACATTTCATACTAAATATATATAAAGTAAATAGGTAATTAAATGATAAATGAAATCAAATCAATCATTTAAAATAATTTTAAAAGAAAATATTTTATAATCAATTATATAAAAGGATCTGTAATCTAGAGGAACTGTCTTTTAAAAACACATTTTTAAGATTTCACAAATATTTACTTAAAAGTATTTAAAATCGACCCATTATTAAAAGGCTTGCAGGTTACCACCCTCTGAAAAAATGCTGATAATATAGAAAAACTCAAGATATTAAAAAGTTAAAATTTTTAATAAAAGAAGATAATTTCAAATAAAAAAATTTTTAATTTTTATTAAAAGAAAATCATTTACAAAGAAAAGAAAGAATAATAATGTATTTTTTAGTGGTTCTTAAGGAGGGACATTACATTCGCGGCAGAGAAAATAGACCTCTTTTTAAAAATTCATAACTCAGTCAAAAACAAACATTTTTACAAGAAAACAAATTCAAAAAAATATATTTTTCACTCCAACATGGTTTTATAGAGCTCCAAACTGGCGGCAGAGAAAAAAACGGGGCCTCATGGTTGCAGCGCTGGGAGTCGCAAAAATTGTCCGATCTGGAAAAAAAGTGACTTTTTTAAATCTTAACAAAATTGGTTATCGTATGACACGAGCTTTTTGCTTTTAAATTTTTTTTTTTTTCATTTTTTGGTGATATTCCAAATTTGAAAGTGTGCCGCAACCAGTACGAAAAACATGGTTTCGAGATAAACGCGTTCAAAGTTTGTGAACAAAGAAAAAAAAACGTACCTTTTTTTAGCGCGAAAATTAAAAATGCGCTCTCACTAATCCGGCTGTAACTTTTGAACCCGTAGGAATTTTTCCATGAAATTTTTTTTATTAGAATCTTAAGAATATTTACTAAAATACAAAATTATAAAAAAAAGTCGCTTTCAAAAAACGGCCAATATCATGTTCCCCCTTAAACATTTAATTTTCTGATCCACACTGGAAATGCCAGTGAAGGTTTTTTTTCAATTATTTACCACTTTGAACTACACTCAAATAAAAAGGTTATTAAAAAAAATTTGTAAACAGTTTCCAATCGCACTTTACTATTTTTAGTACAATTTTTTTTAGTACCCAGCCAGCAATTTCGGAGCGCTCATAAATAAGATTCTTAAATGGCTCACAGAAATGATTATTGTTTTTTTGAAAACACTCTTTTTTTGGTAAAAAAAAAATATGAACCCTCAGAAAACAACCCAAAAAGTTGTCTCTACAATCAAAAAAGCTGTCTCAAAATGAGGGTTCATTTTTCGGACTCAAAAAAGATTACAAAATTATTTAAATTTAGGAGCAAAATTTCGATTTTATACGTTCTTTTTTCTGAGTTATTTCTGAATACACATGGGGCTCTTTTGGAAGGACCACTTTCATAGGAAAAAGTGGAAAAATGTTTATGTTTTTGGAGCTCATTTGTGAGTCATTAATGATCATCTTTGTTTGCTGAGTAATCATTTTTGCTATTCTCTTATTACAAATTACGGATTTTTGACTAATTCTCGCTGCTGATTTCAGCAAAACATTTTACTAATTTTTTAAAACCGAGTGCTAAATTTAGCAAAAAAATATACTAATTAAAAAAAAATTTTTTTGATTTTTTACAATTCTTATTTAATTTATATTTGTTACTATTGATATATTCTTAGTTTGGAAATAACACTCAAAAAATTTTATTGTATCTCCTTTGCAATATCACTCCAAATTTCAAGTACCCGGAAGTAATTATACACTTGTTACAATCGAAAGAAAAAAAGATTTTTTTTTATAAATTTTTTTTTTTTTAGATTTTACATTTTGTTTATTTTTTAGTACACTTTTTTGCTAATTTCAGCAGATTGATTTTAAATTGCAGTTTACAACAATTTACTGAAATTTAGTAGCGGCAACTAATTATTTATACTAATTTCATTGTACTAAAATTATTGATATTTAGTAAATTTTGTAGCTGATTTTATCAAATCAATTTTGAATTGCAGTTTACAACAATTTTACAAAAATTTAGTAGCGGCTACTAATTTTTTTGTACTACAGATCAGCAGGAGGAGGTAACCGCGTAACTCGATTCGAAAAAAATATTCGAATTCGTAAATCTTGAAAATATTGTTAAAAATATAATTCTATATAAAAATTCTATTTTTTAATTAATTTTTATCCTAAACCTTGTACACTACACATAAAAATTCAAAGAGTAAGATTTTTGCTAAAACTTTTCTTTTTACGAAAGATACAAAATTTACGAATTCGAAAATTTTTTTCCAATCGAGTTACGCGGTAACCCCCCAGTAGACATGTGTTGCTAAAATTAGTAAAAATACCGCTGGGCTCAAAACAGTTAAATATTCCGTAATAACAGCAATATTTTCAGAAGCCATTACAGACTTTCTTGGTTGAGTCAGGCTCTATGCAAGATGCTCACGTACTGTTAACCGCCCTCTCACTGGCTCTGGCTGAGATTTCAAGAAGTTAAATTGCAGCTAACGGGTTTAGTTTTTTTATTACATTTTTTCATGTTATGCATATTTATTGAAACAATTTTTAATAATTATTAAAATTTGACAGTAAAACTTAATCTATCACCTTCTAATAAAATTTCTTCAAATGTCGGCCAGAGCCAGTTAACATTGAAAGAGCCACATGCATCCTCTTGAGTTTCTATGCTCGTTGGTTGAGTGTACTGCTATATTTTAACATATCCATCAGTAGATTTCTATAAGTATTTTGTATGGGAGGGGATCAGCAAGTCAGTAGATAAAGTGGCATGTTGTTAAACCTTCAGGAAACCGTCTTAAGGTCATTTCCCACTGGGTTTCGAGCAACATTTAGCTTAAATCGCCCAAATATTACATTTAAATATATCAATAGTTGAGATTTATTTATAAAGAAATTTATGTTTACTTACGTTTATTTATTTATCGTGTTAATGGATTAAAATATTTAAATATGTACGATATGTGTATTGCAGATTAAGGCGCCTCACAAAAGCAAATGTTTCTGTTATCTACATTAAATAAAATTTGTACAAAACCTTCCCAAAGAAGCTTTTTAAACAAACATCAGAAAAATTTTCGATTTCGAGGTTGTTTAGATTTAAAAAAATTGCTGTAAAAAATGGTTTTAATAATAAAATAGTTCGACTGATGCAATTGAAAATTCGGCTGTTGCAACTGGTCTTTCATGTACTTATATTTTGTTTGAAGATTGAATCGGCTTATATACACAAGTACAAATATATTTTAATCACCATCAAACAATAAGTTAATAAGTCTTTGGTTTAACCTGTCAATACTTGTTAATATTTGATATTTTGAGGCATAAGAAAACAACAATGGTAACCAACAAAAAAATTAACTATACTACAAATACTTACTACTATCCTTGAATACTTAATTTCAGTATACAAACAAGTTGTTTTATGTGCATATACATTTGTATTTAAATATATATATATTAGGGCGGGTCAAATTGTATGGATAAAAATTTTTTGATATTGCGTACTCGATTTTTCAAAAGCTTTTAGCATGGGGAAAAAAAAGTTCCACTACGACATACCAAAAAAATCATTTTCGAGGCTCTCAAATTTAAATTTTTTGCAATTTTCTAATAAATCTAGATTAGCGCCATCTTGAGGTGGCTTTTTGAAACAACTAATAAAGTTGTAAACAATATAACATTACCGCCTTTCCAGAAAGGTATTACTTATGAAAATCGGATAAAAAATGTGGCAACTAGAGGTAAAAGTATATAAGTAAAATTATTTTCTCCTTGTTGTCATCAACATCATTATCATCATTTCTCATCATTATCATCATTTCATCATCAAGCAGAAAATAATTTTACTTATATACTTTTACCTCTAGTTGCCACATTTTTTATCCGATTTTCATAAGTAATACCTTTCTGGAAAGGTTGTAATGTTATATTGTTTACAACTTTATTAGTTGTTTCAAAGAGCCACCTGAAGATGGCGCTAATCTAGCATTTATTAGAAAATTGCAAAAAATTTAAATTTGGGAGCCTCGAAAATGATTTTTTTCATATGTCGTATTGGAACTTTTTTTTCCCATGCTAAAAGCTTTCGAAAAATCGAGTACGCAATATCGATTGCTAAATCGACCCACCCTAATATATATATATTTATACATACTGTGTTTTACACAAAACATATGCTAAATTCAAGCTAAATATATATAACACAGTGGAGTATTATGGGTCAAATATGGTAATAAATATAGAACAGTAGGTCCGATTAATACGATTAATCGATCAAATCAAATATTCGCATTGCGCTATAAGACAATTCTTTTCCAGTGATTTTTTTAAAAAACTTTTGTAAAGCAAATAGTGGTAAAACGCTTTCTGAAAACGCTGACAAAGCTTCCCTAATAAATGTGCTAAAAGTCATTTAATTTTAACTCCACGGTTGCCCAATGGTATAATAGTAATTGATTTTTTTACTACTTGATATTTCTAGCTCACTTTCTTTAGCCGTTCGTACACTCAAAATAATGTATCTGCTGGCTGAACAGAAATTTTTTTTACTTTAACAAAATTTATTCCCGTTTTTTTTTTTTTTTTGGTTTAAAATAAAATTTTTTGATTTAAAAACATTTTTTGTTAAATTTAAAAAATATAAATTTAAGTAAAAAATTAGTATTGAATCATTCCAATCGGAAGAAGATCTCTGGATTTGGACAAAATTCGGTTTGTAGATTCACGAAATTTACTGTTTTTAAATTTTTGTAAAATTCGTCTCATTTCGCTTTTTATCGCTATTTTTAGTTGATTTTTTTTAAGTAAATTTGTGAAAAATACATGATGTTCAAATTTTCACCTAGCAATGCTTATATAATCTACTTTCAAAATAAATTGCAAAAATAAAATGTTTAGTAGAAAAAGGATAATACAATTTGAAAAATATCCTTAATTTGCAAATATTTTAAAAAGCCCATCTTTAATTTTCCTTAAATTATTGAAGCAGATAACTCAATATTTCAGCTACAGACTGAGAAAATTTCAAATTGGAACGCCAATGTGTTCGAAAGAAAAACGTTATTTTTAACAAAGTTTTTTGAATTTTCACAAATAAACATAACACTGCATGACAAAAAACAAGTCAAGACTTTTAAAAACTAATACAGCTCTGACCATCAATTCTATATATTTTGGACATGCTGATTACAATGGCGTACTTTATTTTTCGATCTAAGGTAAATATTTTTCGCGAAATGCCTTTAAAGTTTAGCGGTTTTCCATTTAGTTTTTCATATACAAAAATTTTCAAATGCAATCAATATAAATTTTTTGTGATGAAATGTAGGCACAGGACCTGTATTCATATTTAAGCTTAAAACCGGATGTATAAAACTTGATATTAAAACCACTGTTCGCCTTTTATATGGATTTTTACGGTTTTTTTAGCTTTTAGCCAATTGAATCCCTGCAAGCAAAATCGGCCTTAATAATACGGCTTAGTAAAGAAGCAATTAAAATGAAATATTTCCATAAAATTTTTTTATGGATTTTTCAAATAAATTTTCCATAGTTTCATAGAAAAAGGGCGTGGTAGGCGTGGTTAAACAAAAAAAATTTAATAATTGTTCTATACGATAGTTCCAGTACACATTTTATTAACATATACTGCAAGACTATTTTCGGAGGGATTTTTTCTAATATTTCGGATAATGGGTCGTATTTCAGCCTCATTAAATCTCATGGTCATACCAGATTAATGCTGATTTTGAAATTTTGTAAACTTTTTATACTTCTCAATAATTTTTACCAGTATATTGTGGATACTGTCAGTAACTAAATAAATTTCATACAATTTTTTCCTACTTTATAATATGTTTGCACAAGTTCAAGGACATTCAAGTAGGTTTATCGACCCATTTTGAAAATAAAGTCACTTATAGAAAAAAAGAATTATTTGTACCGACCACGAGCAAAATAAGAAAAATAATTATTTATTAATATTCTTTAGAATGCGTTACTAAAACAAATTACCAAAAATAACGGCAATTTTAACTGCAAAAAATTCACAATACTTCATTGTCGAATTGTATACTTTTGACGCTTAAAATATGCAGTATTTTTAGTTTCTGTTGTCTAATTATTGTTGCTGTCAGATTATTGTTGTTTTTGTTTTATAAATTAAGAAAGGAGAAATTATATTATATTATTATATATTCAAAATGTATAATATGTTGAATAAAATATAATTGCAAAATACAGAAATATAAATGAACACATGACGAACTTACATGTATACTTAAAACGCTCATAGTATGTGTTAGCCAAAAGGGGTCAACAAATTCATGGACTAAAATTAAGTTTTAGTTTTTAGCTCACTGTGAATCATACTGTGTTGGTCGACATTTTTCTTTTATACAATATTCCGAAAGCTCAACTCTTACTCTACAATAGATATTTACATTTTTAACCGATCGACTCAGTAGTTTACAAGTTTTATATATATTGACATTTTCCCCACAATACCCCACTGTGCATTAGTAAGAATAACCACAACAACTGACATCTGAAGATATAAATTTTTGAAACCAAACAAAATACGCACGTTATGAACGAAGATTTTTGTTAAAAATTATAAACAGTAGTTTAAAAGGACAAATATATAAAAATAACAAGAAGTTATAACAATAAATATAACATTTAACCCACATTCGACTGAATAAAGATATCGTAGGAGTATTTCAACAAAAATTGGTATGACCATTTACTTATCCAAGTTCGATTTTTCTATATCTTTTATTATCCCAATACGCAAACACACAACACCACTGCGTAGGCAGGGTATAAAGAATTTTTGCTGGATGTATAAAGGATATGAGAATATGTGCTAAACGTATCTAAAAAATACGATTTCTACTGTATAGCAATATTATTATTAAACAAATTTTAGTAAGATTTCTTAAAAAAAAAATTCCTTTATAACTACTGTATTTGTAAACACCCAGCACCAAATATTATGGTATTCTCTCTGATATTTTTTGGACTTTCACAATGTATAAAAAGAAAAAAAAAATGGAGAGAAGAAAATATAAAACAGATTTTAAGTAAATGTAAATACCAAAAAATAAAAAACTTAAGAAATACATAAAATATGTGTGTATGTAAAGCCAAAAACATAAACATGTCCTTACTCAAAGATAAAAAGGAAATTAAGTGTTGACCATTTTTGACATACGAGCTTAACAATAAGAGCCACTGGCTACTGGGTTTACTTATGCCAGTAACTAAGGACATAGAAAACTATATACGAATTTATGAGTGTGTATGTGTGTTTATAAGTATAAAATACAGTGTTAGTTTATCCAACAAATAAACGCTATCTTTGTCTACATCTCATTGAACCAGTTTTATTTTTTTTTTTTGTATGATTTCCGTTTGTTTCTGTTTTTTTTTTTTTAATCTAAATATTGCATATGTCGTTTTGGCACACAACTGTTACACAATTTTTTTTTTTTTTTGTCAGGATCTTTAAGCAATTTTTTTTTTTTGTATTTTAAAGATTTATAATGTTGTAAGGTAAAGTTTATATTAAAAAGTGGTTTTTGATAATATTTTAAATTAAAATGCGGCAAACACTAATGCATAAATAATAAAAAGGCAGCAAAAAGGCAAGTGGCAAAAGTGAAAAAAACTAAATCTGTGAGTATTTTACCGTAGATTTTAGTTGATCTGAAGATTGTTACAATGAGTGTTATTTTTGTTCGGTTTTAAGATCAAATATATTAAATTCCAAATACAAATTCATAATTTATTTTACAACAAATGGATAAAAAAAAAACTTACGAAAAAAACTTTACTAGAACCAATGGTTGACAATTAATGCATTTTCAAGTGCTACCAAGTACAATCATCAGATTGTTTTATTGCGGTTCTCTCTATGTTATAATATAGATTTTAGTTTTTGTAATTATGTTAATTCCAAAGTGAAAAACATTTAGAGAAGTAACAAACACAAACATTTTTACTTATTTATTTCATGTTATTATATTTCTCTACGTTATAGTTGTTGCTATAACTAAAGCTAAAGTAGTAAAGCAAACGTTTGTATGTTGTGTTTTAACAATCAAGCTTTTAATTCTATTTATAGTGATTAGAACGAAAGCAAAGAACTTTACAACGATTATTTGTTTTTTGTATTACACCCTAACCCATCATTTCATTTCATTCATTGGATAAGGAATTTTATCGTTCCGTATAAATGACTAACATGTTGCAATTAAGGGATATTACTTAACAGATTGGACTGTACCTTGTCTGTATTTTACCGTAGATTTTAGTTGAACTGAAGTTTGTTACAATGCGTGTTATTTTTGTTCGGTTTTAAGTTCTAATATGACAAATTCCAAATAGCATTCACAATTTATTTTACAACAAATAGAAGAAAAACACTATTTATTAAGGAAAAAATAAACTAAACAAAATAGTGATGTTGATGTAATTAAAACATATTCGTTGTATTAAAGTGTTTTTAAAATATTATTTTACACTCTTATACACCCATGTGCAAATCGAAATATATATGAACACGCATGATCATACATTGACTTGTATATAATCATACATGGGCATACATAGTAGGGCCGGTCAAATTGTATGGACAAAAATTTTTTGATATTGCGTATTCGATTTTTCGAAAGCTTTTAGCATGAGGAAAAAAAGTTCCACTACGACATATCAAAAAAATCATTTTCGAGGCTCCCAAATTTAAATTTTTTGCAATTTTCTAATAAATGCTAGAGTAGCGACATCTTGAGGTGGCTTTTTGAAACAACTAATAAAGTTGTAAACAATATAACATTACAACCTTTCCAGAAAGGTATTACTTATTAAAATCGGATAAAAAATGTGGCAACTAGAGGTAAAAGTATATAAGTAAAATTATTTTCTCCTTGTTGTCATCAACATCATTATCATCATTTCTCATCATTATCATCATTTCATCATCAAGCAGAAAATAATATTTCTTATATACTTTTACCTCTAGTTGCCACATTTTTTATCCGATTTTCATAAGTAATACCTTTCTGGAAAAAGGTTGTAATGTTATATTGTTTACAACTTTATTAGTTGTTTCAAAAAGCCACCTCAAGATGGCGCTAATCTAGATTTATTATAAAATTGCAAAAAATTTAAATTTGGGAGCCTCGAAAATGATTTTTTTGATATGTCGTAGTGTAACTTTTTTTCCCCATGCTAAAAGCTTTCGAAAAATCGAATACGCAATATCGACTGCTAAATCGACCTACCCTAATACATAGTCATATAGGACCATGTCTAGTTCGATCTCATATATTTCCGTATATCTTCGGATCCGAAATTTGAGTGTATATGACCGTACATGTTTATATGTGACCATATATGCTCATACATGATTCACATATGCTCATATATGATCGTGTATGGGCATATGCTTCCATATACCCTCAAATTTCGGATCCAAAGATATGTGGAAATATATGAGATCATGTATGGTCATACATCGAAGTAGACATGGACGTACATATATGACTATGTATGCCCATGTATGATCATATACAAGTCAATGTATGATCATGTGTGTTCATATATATTTCGATTTTCACATGGGTAACCAAAAATATATATAAAAATTTTTTTTATCAAGTTTTGATTTATTATAAATTATTTTTATTGATAAAATCTTCAAACCAACATAATTCATCTATGATTAACGAGTCAATCGTTTACTAACATTATGACTCACTAACAATTTATTTGAAAGTGAAGACACATTTTATAAGGGTGTTGCCAGAATAAAACGAGAAATTAACAAACTGTTATTTAACGATTATGCATGATATTTTATAATAAACGTTTAATAAGGAAAAAGAATACTTTAGAAATTTAGTATTCCTTAACGCAAAATTAAGAAAAGTTTATGCATTAGAGCCTTAGTGGGGCCTTGGCCCATCTGACAATAATAAAAAAATTTAATAAAAAAATACATTTTTTTGGAATGGCCCATATCTCGAAAACTAAGCGAGATAAGTCGAAAATAACATACTGAAGTTTTATTAATTTTTTACTTAAATTTGTTAAATGTAACAAAAAATGTGTTAAAATCAACAGATTTTATTAGAAGCCACAAGAAAATAAAGAATAAATTTTGTTAAATTAACAAATTATAAAATAAAATGTCCTAAAAATGTTTGCTGGCTTTTGAAAATTTGACTTCATTTATTATTTTTTTTTTTTAATTTTAGAAGTCGATTTTTAAGCAAAATCTCTCACTGTGTAACACTAGTGTATTTTATTTCAAGTACCACACTGCGTATGAGTAATAATATTTCATTTCTATTTTATCTTTTGTCATCATTAAACTAGTTTAAGTTTCTATTGTAACTTACAACATATTAAAACAAAAAACATTCTTAATTGAATCAAAATCCAACAAAAAAAATATATTTGGTTAAACTACACTATTCATGTACACCAAAGTCCTTAACACCATGTATTTGATGGCCATTTAAAATTGTTCTGGTGCACAAAATAAATTGAATTATGCGAGGTGTTAATAATGCAATTTTTTGTTAAAAGGAAAAAAAAAACTAAAACAAGGATAACAATATAAATAAAGGAATGTTGGGAATGAAAATGAATCCTTATACATTTCAAATGCAAAAACCTCAATTGTTCTTGTTTCAGCAAACAAGAGTCTGTAAGTACAACAACTACAATTTATATAAAGAAATAGAAAAGTAGAAAAACTTAACAAGAGCTATTCGTTAGATATTTAACATTTTAACATAGTAACGCGCAGTGGAGGCTGTGTAGAAAACCCCTTCGGTTTTAAACTTTCTTTTTAGAGTTTTTTTTTCTATTTTTTATAGTATTTCTTTTTATCAATTTAAGCTACAATGCTCATTAATTCAAATACTATAGCTTTTGAAATTAAAGAGTTAGGGTAAGTAGATGGTTAGGTTTAGTTTTCTATGTGAATGACGGCTGCTAGAATATCTGTCTACAATATTGTCTGTCTCTATGTCGTTCTGTGAGTCTATTAGTTTGTCTATTTGATTGTTCAAACTTTAGAACATTTTCATTTCCACATCCGTGTTCATTCATTGGTTCATTTTTCAGTAGATTTTCTGTTTTTTCTTCCAGTTGTACTATTCTTTGTATTTGTTTTCAGTTTTGTTTTAATTTTTATGCAAGCCTTGCCAGTACTTAATCCTTTTAGTACAAGGAATAATTTTACTTTTGCCATATTTTAAATACATACAACTACAAATACATTCATGCAACTAACTGTCTTTACAGTTTGTTCATCTTTATCATTATGTTGTTGTTGCTTTTGTTACTCGATCATTTGGATGCCACACGTTTTACTGTGGTTACTTGCCATAGTATTCAATTTTAAAATTTACACTTTCTTCATATTGTATATTCTTATCAGAGATGGAAAATTCGAGTTTTGAAGTGGTACGGAAAATTAATCTATTTTTTTTATAAATGTGTCTTTAAAGACAAGTGTAATTCTAAGAGTATATAACTTTAAAAAGAATGTCGATATAACAACGCAGTAAAACGTATGTGATAACTTGAAGCCTTAATTATAAATGTAGTTTAAAAACCCAATAAAAATTGTAATTCCAGGGTTGCCATTTAATAATTTGAAGTACCCAATTTTTTATTAATAGGAAACTTCGGCGTAATGAAAGTAATAAGTTGATTTCAATAAAGACACGTGAAAAAAATTTTATAAGTAGAAACCTTCTTCATTCATTCCAAAAAAAAAAAAACGGCAACATCAAAATATCAAACGTAGCGGTATATGCAAAACAAACTTTGCTACATATGAGGAGACGCAAAACAAAACGGTCTATTATGCAGCCCTTTAGTATATATGAGGAGACGCAGAACAAAACGTAATTTTTTGCATTTTTTAAGAAATTAGTTTTTTGTCTTAGTTGGGTTGAAACTAATACAAAAATAACAAAAAACCAATTTCTCAAAAAATCCAAAAAGTACGTATTGTTCTGCGTCTCCTTATATATACTAAAGGGCTAAATAATAGACCGTACCACCTTACACTGAGAGAATTTTCATCACTTGAGTAATGAATTTCTTCATAGTTTCAATGAAAATTGGCACTGGAACTCGTCCATTGAAACTTTTCATAGAATCTATGAAACAGGTTTCATTAAAGTCAATGTTTATGAAAAGTTCATAAAACTAATGAAACTCTTCATAAAATTAATAGGCCACTCGTCCAATAAATAAATCATTCAGCCAATGAAGAGCTTCATAAAATCTATGAAGCAATTTCATTTACTATTATTTATTATAGTTGGTTGTTGTCGTTGCTAAGCTGCAGTGGATAAATAAAAAGTACTTAGCAAATGCAAAAGGCGTAATTAAATCGTAGCATATTTTACGGATGTAGAAAATATATCTAAAAAAAAAGAATTCATTAAATTAAAAAGTTTCATAAAAAAAAGGTTTGGGAAAAATTAATATGATTTATAAAAAAATTTCATAGTCCAAAATTAATAATAAAAAATTAATTTAAAAAAAAAATAAAAATTACAAAAGATTATTCTCTCAGGAAATGACGATATTTTATAAAAAAACGAGTAAAAAGGTTAAAGTCGGGCATGCCAACTATACAATACCCTACACCAGTCTGGTGTATTGCTTGGATCCGAAATTCGAATGGGTTAAAATGGGGCTTGTGTCAAAATTTTCTATAATGTGAGTCAGCGCACCAAATTTCATTAAAATATCTTAATATTTGCGACCTGCAGTTTGTAACCAAGCCAATTTTGGGGGGACCCTTATATGGGCACTAGGTCTAAACATGGACCGATGTTCACCAAAATCAATAGGCTGCGTTATTGGGCCAATATAGGTCTGTGTACCAAATTTCATCAAAATATCTTAATATTTACGACCTGCAGCGTATAAAGAGTATAATTTTGGTAGGACCCTTATATGGGCACTAGGTCTAAACATGGACCGATGTTCACCAAAATCAACAGGCTGCGTTATTAGGCCAATATAGGTCTGTGTACCAAATTTCATCAAAATATCTTAATATTTACGACCAGCAGGGTATAAACAGTATAATTTTGGTAGGACCCTTATATGGGCACTAGGTCTAAACATGGACCGATGTTCACCAAAATCAAACTTGTTCGTCCTTGGGCCAACATAGGTCTGCGTACCAAATTTCATCAAAATATCTTAATATTTGCGACCTGTAGAGTGCGCACAAGATTGCATGGACAGACAGACAGACAGACGGACGGACGGACGGACAGACGGACATCGTTAAATCGAAATAAAAAAAAATTCTGAACCGATCGGTATACTATAAGGTGGGTCTACGACCAATAATTTTTGGTGTTACAAACATCAGCACAAACTTATAATACCCTGACCACATAGTGGTGTAGGGTATAAAAAAATTTAAAAAAAGTAAATACTATTGAACAATTTCATATATACATATAAAGAATTTATGGAGATCTAATTTATGAAATTCAATAAGTTTTTTTAATGAAATTATGAAATTTTATGAAAGAAAAGTTATGAAAATTTTCATAATATTAATTAAATATAACAAACATAATGAAAATCTACATTGGTTCTATTAAAAAAAATCTATGAAATTATATCATTAATATCATGAAGGATAATTCTCGCAGTGTACAGGGAAAAAAATGCGCATACACCTTCGAATATAAAGTATTTTTGCAAGGCAATTTCAAGAAAAAAAATTTTTTTGCCGAACGTAGGGTTCGCCTTTTTAAATTTTTCGCTATATCTTCGGCATTTACAGTCGGATCTTTTGCCTCGAGGAGACCAATGTTTTGCTATAAAGGAAAAATCCAATGAAAAAAAATATAAAAAGACGACCGCTACGTTCGGCAACAAAAAAAGTAAACAACTTTTCTGTTTGAATTATCGAGAAACTTCCTTAGCAAAAGTTTAATAATTTTTTTCGAGCTTTAATTTTCTGACATTGGGGTAGTGTTGCCATAACGGCGATTTTCTCGTCAGATCTAGCGATTAGCCAAAAATCTAGCTATTTTTTATCAGCCGTAATATAATTTTTAAAAATCAGTTTTATATTGAAAAATATTATAAAATTCGCATATTGATATTCTTTTATTATCAAAAACAACTTCTTAAACTATTTTAGTAAAAAAATTTTCTAAAAAATACACATTTCGATAAAATATGGGTATGTAGTTTTTCACCGTAGAATGCACTCTTTTGAATATTTTCAATACTAATATTATTTCAATGAAAATCGGGATTCATTATTTGCAGCTTAATCGTAAATTTTTTTATTATTTACAAGTTTATAACACTTCTTATGAACATATTAATGAAATTTTTGAGTAAAAACCTCCTTTAAGTACCATTTTTCAACAATCTAGAGATAAAATCGCTAAATTCTTGGACTGTTTATAAATCTAGTGATTTTCTAGCGATTTTTGGGTGTGATCTAGCCATTTATTTTGAAAATTTGTTGGCAACACTGCATTGGGGTGATACATTAGGGTTGTAGGAACTGAGATCTGGTGGGTAAATACTAGGACGGTATACTTAAAGTCAATGGCCCTTATAGCAAAACATTGGTCTCTCGAGACAAAACCATCGATGTATCATACTTTAAGAACCGACTGTAAATGCCAAAGATATAAAGAAAAATTTAAAAAGGCGACGTTCGGCAAAAAAAAATTTTTTAAACCTCCTTGCAAAAATAACTTAGATTCGAAGGTGTACCGCGAACTTTTTTTATTTGTAATACGGTCTACTGCACAAGCTTATTCGTTTTTTTTGTCTCCACCATAGTACATGCTGCTTTGTACCCTAAAAAACGATTAAAACCATACTGTTAATTATTTTCAATCACGAACATATTTTTCCACTCAGACCCGACGAGTAGTGCGAATATCAAAAATACGGTTCGAAAAGACAATTCGCGGTTTTTTTAAAAGCCTGTCTTTATAGTTTTGCTTAAAATTCTTTAAAAATTCAGTAATTTTCCTAAATCGTCAAAACATATAAAGTTTTTATTCAAAAATCGTCAATCGTCAAAATCGTCAAAATAACGTAAAATCGTCACATCTCGCACGTTTGCTATGGTAAACTGTTATTTACTCGTTTTTTAGTGTTCATTTCTTGTTGTCATCGGTTCTCACTTTTCATTAGTTATCTTATCTCTTTTTTTTTATTGGCACACACGCACTCGTTATGCAAAGCAAAAAGCAAACGAAATGAAGTAACTGTAAGGCTATCATGTTGTCTTGGACGTCATTTAAAACGTCTTGTGCAACCCTCTAATATATACCGAAGTTACCCTAGGGTACGTATAGCGTACTGTCATCTTAGGGTAAATTTATTCGTATAAATTCGTATAAAAACATACAAAAGTTCCCACCCATTCAAAAGATATGCTCAGAAAACTTTTATACGTACCTTATGCAAATCAAATAATTTAAATTTATATGCTGACATAGACTTTTGAATTTGAAAATAAATTTTGTTTTAGATATGGAAAAATATAAAATATTTAACAAAGTGACAAAGAATGGATATTATTTTTTTCTGAATTGATGTCATAGATGGCCAAATTGATGTCATAATGGCAAATTCTTTTGGGTAGAAATTGTCGATGTAGACTTATATAGAATATAGAGACATTCTGTTAGTCTTTAAACCAATTCTAAATTAATTTTTTTTTTTTTATATGAAAATAATTCAACTTTTTGGATGGAAAAAATTCAAGAGTACTTTCTAAGGGGAAATATTTTCAACAATTATCTTAATTTTTGCATTAAATATACAAAAACTGTTTTTTCGGACTTTCTATATTTTCATATATTTAGTTAGAATATTCTTCTACCTCAACAACAAATAAAATCTAATATGACAATAATCATATTAGAATTTGGACTTGAGGTAGAAGAATATTTTAACTAAATGGGGAAATATTTTGGATATGAATCTTTATTTTCGTAAAATTTTTTTTTTCACATCAACTGTCTAAAAGATAAACTTTAGAGAATTGAACACTGTAATCAGTTATGCTCAAGTTTTTTATAAAATCGATTTAATTAGTTCTTATTAAAAACTTTTGAATTTTGAGAGTAATTTTATACTATGAAGTACTACTGAATTTTCCATCCCTGATCTCTCTATTAATGTATGTATTTTGTATGTTTGTCTTCCTATCCGTTCGTCTGTCCAACTGCTATCATCAGCTATGTATGTGCTGTGCATGTGTGTTTGTCTATCTTTATGTATTATTTAGCAGAATTTCTTATTTCATTTTTATCATTCATTCATTTTGTGAATTTCTTTTCATTTTTTAATTTATTTTTTCTGTTTTTTGGACTTTTTCTTTCGTTACGGATATTCTAGCTTCCGAGGGTAATTAATTCAAGTACTCGTCTGTTTTAAACGACTTACATGTAGGATTACAATTAGACAATCTTGTTCGTTTACACTATTTACAAATGGATGGCGTTGTGGTTAAACATTTCGTTTTACGTTCTTCGAATAGCAGCATGTATAAGATTTGAAGTAGCAAATTTTAGTAGAATTTATTTTACGGGAGGGCTTACTACAAGGAGATGGAGTTAGTGTAATCAACATGGTTGCTATGGTTAAAACAAAATTTTATCTGCTTGCATATTCACATACATTCTCATGCATTTGTTATCAACATTTTTCTCGTATATTTTAGTTTTCTTTTTTTTTTCTTTTTTAATGGTTATAGCAAAGAATTAGCACATTTTTCCTGATTTGCTTAAACGAAAAAATAAAAATTAAATGGAAAAACAAATGTATGTAAAATGCAAATTTTTATGTAATTCATTGTTTGTAGTAATAAAAAGATACGTCATGCAAATATATAAGATTTTTAAATTTTTAAATAAAAGCCAAATATGCATTACATCCACTCGAAATTTTTCAGAACAATACCTACCTCAATACAAAATTTTTTCATTTTATATGGAATACCAAAGATGTGCAGATATTTTCTAAAGTTTAATTTTGTATTTTTTATAAGAAGGTCATACACTTTTACTACGAGCATCGAAAGTTGGCAGATTTTTATTTTACATTACCGAAAAAAAAAAAATTTAGATGCTTATAACATTTTCACTAAATTTTTTGGGCAATTTTTAAGCAAGTTCAATTTCTCACAGATTACTATATTAAATAAACCAATATTGGAAAACCTTCCTTTTTCGTCAATAAATACGTAATTGTTTCATTGAAAATAAATCTAATGTCCCCTGATAAGAATTGTACAAAAACAATGAGAGAAGTTTTCACTTACAGTTCTAAAAACATTGGAATTCAAAACCATTTAGATCTCAGTTCAAAGAAAATAGATTAATAACACTTTCAAAACAAACCCTTCATTTAAAGTTTAAGGAAAACCAAACGTGAGTTGAAAAATTTTATGCTTAAATTATAATAAATATGATGAAATCTATAAGTAGCAACATTAAAAAATATCATTTTATCATTAAAAACATTTTTATATTTTTTCTCACTAACTAAGAGAATTGCATACCCTTTGGTAAAATACAAAATTCTTTTTAATACTTTTGTAATTCTTACGATACTATCCACTAAATTCATAAACACTTTGTAAAATTATAGGAGGTTTATTGAACAAATTTTGTATGAAAATTACGTTTTGTAAACCTGCTATAACTTTACAAAGCATTTATGAATTTAAGGGTTTAACTATTAACGGTGGGTCTCATACTTCAGGTTTAAACTTTAGTTAATAGTTAACCCAAAAAAATTTTTGTTGTTTTGTGTACATTTTTTTGACATTTTCTTTTGTTTATAGTTCAGTTAAAGTTAAACCTGCAGTATGAGACCCACCGTAAGTGTTTTTTTTGTTTTTGCTCTATATTGTTTGTTATTGTAAGATTTTTGTTCTTTTTTGGAAAAAAGAGAAAATATGTTTTTCCAAAAAATAAATTAAAATTAAGTTGAAAACATAAAAGTCTAAAGTGTACAGTTTCTTTTGACGCTCACATTATATTGAAATAAAATTCTTTATTTGGTGTTAGCTAAGGAAACCATGCGTTTGAAATTTATTTCATATATTTTATGTAAAAATTTATTTCAATTATTTTATAAGCAATTCCGAATTTTGGTTAGGGCAAACGAATCAATTCAGTTGGCAAAAAATTCGGAAATATTTTAAGCATACATGACCTTATTCTGACTGTTTATGTTTGAATATTTAAATTTATGTAAATTAATTCTAAATGCTTCAATTATAAATATTGTATGAAGTATGATATGGTATTTTTTAAATAAAAGCAACTCAACAAGCCATTAGCGCTAAGAAAATTGCATTAACACTTAACACTACAAAAAATGAAAGATATTTGAAAGTACGAGTAGTGGAAACAATATTATATCCTCAGTATACAAGTTTTATTTTCCTGTTTTTTTTTATACGCTACACCACTACATAGACAAGGTAGACAAGAGTGTTGTTTGCAGCAAAAAAAGTATTGAACCTCAATTATGTCTCAGAATAATTGATAGTACGCCACCGAAGCCAAGGCCAGCATTTGTCCGATATTTTGTTACAAACATAATTGCCATAGATCCTTCTATCACAATAAAAAATATTGAGATAATTCTCTGAAAACTTTTTGTTCTACTTACAATTAACATCGTGCGTTTTGGTTGGACCACCCTTTATTTGAGTTAACTTGCAGTTAATTAAAAATGACAAATTATACTGTAAAATCTGCAGAGAAATTTTGCTAAATATTATTAGATTAAAAATAGCAAAAACAAACTGATATAACTACAAAATTTTTATTATTTCTAAGTTAAATTTAGTTGAATGCAATTAGCAGTCTATTCTGTTAAAATCAGTAAAAATATTCGCTGGCTAAAGCAATAAGTAGATGGTCGCGAGATATGTTTTCCACCATAAAATTTCATGTGTTTTTTTTTTTGTCATGTAATGATTTGTACGATAGCTCTTCTAACCAGGGGTATGGCATCAGCAAAAAAATAAGTTATAAAAATATCGTAATCACTAGATGGCACTTTGTTCAAAAAATTGACAATTTTCTTTTTTTTTATATTTAAATAACAACAAACAACAAAGCAAAAAGCAAACGGATATTTCAGATTTTATTATTTGAATATATTCCGCGCTTGTTTTTTTTTCTTATTTTGAGCAGTTTTTGAGTTTTAAAATATAGGCTCAGCTGATACTAAACTGATACTAAATGTTGCTCAGGTTATACTAAATTTCAGCGCCCTCTATCGGTGAGTAGTGTAAGTTTTGATTTCCTATCTAACTGAGCTAACGAGACATATAATATAGAGATTAGCGATCCGGTGATTTTTGAATAACGCTGCTACCAGTGATCGTGATTTTCAAATCACCGTTCTTTTAAACAGTGACCGTGATCACGGGTTTGTAATAGAGATGGGCGATCCGGCGATTTTTCAGTAACATTGTTCTCAGTGAATGTTTGCAAATCGTTGTTCTTTTAAACTGTGATCGTGATCACGGTTTTTCTATGGAAAAGACTGCGATTTTCTGATAAATAAACGAAATAATATTTATGGCGAGTTTTTAAGATGTCAGTTAAACTTGGCTTAGTTAAACCGAAAACGAATTTTGTCAGCCATTTCAAAGTTTATTAACAAAAATTTTACGGAAAATCTTTTTTCGAGTATAATTTATTTCTTTATTGAAATAAAACAAAATAAACCACATTTTAAAAGCAGTATTCCAGTTACAAACTACGTTACACTAAAAACTGGGCCTTAAAAGAAGAATAGTTGCGACCGGTAACAAAGACATGATAGAAGGAGACATTTTATTCAGAAGAGTGTGAAAGCAATTCACTGTTATTGAAAAAAAAACATGTATTACTGTGCACAATGAAGTTTGCAAGAAATAATAATACAAAAATATTAAAATTACGACATTCCGAGTAACTGTGACTTGAAATATTTGATCACTGCCGTTACCAGTGATTTATCAATAACTGTGATTAAATCACCGGTATGAAAATATCGCTCATCTCTAATATAATACAATAACGAATGATAACAGCTACACAATTACTGGTTGCCCTAAAATGCTAGCACTGGTGAACAGTGTTGTCAGATAACGGGATTTCGCCCCAAATTGGGCATTTCAACTTCGGTTTGTGGTCAGATTTTTGTGCGGAGGGATTTGGGGATTTCACAAAAGTTTGGGGATTTTATCCACGTGCTTAAGTACTTTTGGGGATTTCTGTTTTTTCTGTATATTGTGTATTTTATCTTAATTTAAAATATATATTTTATCAGACGTACATTATTTTGTTAAACTGTTTTTTAAAATTAGCAATAATAGAAATTTTTAAGAAATTACAACCATATTATAACCTGCCCCGATTAAAATTACTGATAGGTTATTAAACAGACTTGTCTACATATTCCCTAATTGTGTTTTAATATTGATTTTATGACTCGTGGTAAACCAAAGCGTAATTTCGCACCTCTTGTAATTTTGTTTTTAGAATTTATAGAAAATAAAAACGGCAGTCTTTAGGTGGTCACATAAAGTTCCTGGGTGCAAAATATAATTAAATTTATTAAGTTTTTTCTAAATCAATTAAAATAATTTTCACTTGATCTTACTGAATGTGTTCATTTTAATGTTTTTAGATTAGTATAAGAATATACAGGGTCCGCCATCTAACGTTTTTTTTCAACTAGTGCGTATTTCGTGAATGGTAACACTTAGCTCATGTCTGATTTGACAGATAATTAATTTTATCCTTCCGCTGAACGAATATGGTTGTGTGTGGTTGGTCCAGAGGCATAATTGGGCCATTTTTCTTCGAAAATGAGCAAGGAGTGGCCGTTACAGTCAATGGCGATCGTTATCGGGCCATGTTGAACGAATTTTTGTTCACAAAAATTGAAGAGGAGGATATTGGCAACATTTGGTTTCAACAGGACGGCGCTACATGCCACACAGCCGAAGCTACACTCGATGTTTTGCGCCCTGTTTTTGAAGATCGCATTATCAGCCGCAGAGCTGATGTCGTTTGGCCACCTCAGAGCTGCGATTTGACACCGTTGGACAATTATTTGTGGGGTGCAGCGGTGGTGAAATACAGCTGCACACATTCGATAATGTGCTTAAAAATTGGGCCGATCATGTAGGCTACTGCATGGCCAGCCGAGGCAGCCATATGAATGAAATTATTTTCCATTATTAACCGGAAGGATTGTACTTTCAAATAAAAAAAGAAATTTGAGAAAATATTCAGTAGTTTTTTTTTATAGCATTTTCAAAAAAAAAAGTTATTTGGCGGACCCTGTATTTATTAGTACTTTTTTTTGTTGATTTTTGTTGATTTTTTTGTGCAAGTAAATGATTTTTGTAATATTTTTGTTTTTTTTTTTATTCTAAAGGATTCAAAATGAACATTTATAATATTAATAAATAAAATTTAATTTTCACTATTTTCACTTATTATTATTTATTTTTATTATTATTTTTTTTTTATTATCTTTATTTAAATTATTTTTTTGTAGTAGCTTTTATTAATCATATATGGCCCCAGGGCTTTGGTTATGTAATTTGAAGTAAATAAATGCTGTATTTAGTAGGTTTGAGGTTAAGAAGAAGAATAAACCTTCCTCAAAAGCTGTATTTATTATTAAAAAAAAAAAAAAAAATGGGTTTTTATTTCAAATTTGTATTAAAAACCATATTGGGGAAATATTTGGGGATTTAGAAATTTTTTTTGGGTATTTTTGGGGATTTCAACTTATCAAATGGGGATATGAGCACAAACTTTTCTGGTAACGCTGCTGGTGAACAGTTTTTTTGGAAATAATATGCCAACGTTAGGAAAACAAAAAAAAGTTGGTCTTAAAGGAGCTTTTCCATAAACAAAAAATTGATTTTATAAAACAAAAAAAATTTTTTAATTAAAAAAAAAAACAAAAACAATGTGTGCCTACAACCTGGTTTCAACTCGAAATCTTCTGACTACAAACTTTTTCTAAAGGCACATCTACACGAGAGAGAAAATTGCTAGAGGTAGAGCAAAAAACACCCCTAAATAGCTTAAATCATTCACAATATGGCTAATTAGAAGTGTTTTTTGATCTATCTCTAGAAGTTTTCTCTCTCGTGTAGATGTGCCTTAACGAAGTGTTGCCATTTGTTTAAAATCATTGCTCTACCAGTGAATTGATACTTGTATCACTGGCAATTTCCAGTACTGAATAATCACCGGTTGCAAACGCTGGCATAGCACTCTAAGTCAATTCCGTGGCAGTTATTTTTTTAACGAACGAAATTTTTGTAAAAGAATACTGGCAAAACGCTTTTTTAAAACGCGGGCAAAGCACTTGAAATGAGCGTTCTGCCAGACATTTATATTTCACACCGCGGTTACCCAGGGATATCCAAGTGCTGGATTTTTTGTACGACTGGCAATTTCTGAGTTGGCAGTTGTAGAGAAAGCTTCCTATTTTAATGAAATATGAGCTCACAGACAAAGCCTATTTATTTCCATTAAAATCGGTCTACGAGGGCAGTTCGAAATGTTCTTAGCCTAACAATTAAATACAAGAGCTAGATTTTTAAAATTATTTTATTTTTCAATATAATCTCCTGAAACTTCATTACACTTAGTCCAACATTTTTCTAGCAATTCTTTCCCTTGATTAAAATAATTGTTTTGAAGCTCCTCAGCTGCCATTGCATCTACATTCGAGGTAAAACATTTGCCAGCAAGGAATTTTCTTAGATTTGGGAACAGGTAGTCAGAGGGAGCTAAATCAGAGAAATGAAAAATTTTCATTCAAATGCGTTTTTGGTCAACTGTTAACAAATGCGGCACCCATCTTGCAGAAAGCATTTTCATCTGTAATTCTTGATGCAAAATAAAATATACTCGATCATTTGGGAAGCCTATAGCATTACATATTTCACGAACTTTCACTCGTGGACCATCTAATACCATATCATGGACTTTAGCTATGATTTCTGGCGTTGTTGCAATTTTTGGACGTCCACTTCGTGGTTCATCTTCAATGCTTGTACGACCATGTTTAAATTCAGCAACCCAATTTTTTACTATTGCATATGAAGGAGCACTTTCACCTAACACATTCACCATATCATTATGAATTTCTTGTCCCGATAAAACTTTCTTATGTAAATATTTAATCGCACCACGAATTTATAATTTTTCCATTACAAAAAAATCACTGAAGCGCCTTTTTTGAACACCTGTTACCATACGAACGAGTTGACAGATCGAAATGATATTTAACATGTGTTCATATGACGGATGGGAGTTTCCATTATACAAAGCTTTTTGCTGTTTATACCGTCATCTCTATGTCAGGCTAAGAACATTTCGTAGTGCTCGTACTCGTATGTTTAGATTTAGTGCCATAATAAATAAAGCTCCCCTAAAATTGGCTTTCATTGTTTTTTTTTTATTTTTTTAAGACAACCGACACTCAGAAATTCTTTCTATTAGTGAATGTAATAATATTGGTTTCTTTGGCAAGAAGATAGATGATATATAGAAGGTGCGGAAAATTAAGAGTTTCAAGTATGGCACCACTGTTATTCGCGAGCTCTTACATTTTAGAACAGTTGTTGAGTGCCATCTGATGGAGAGTTGATGAACTTTTTGAAGTGGTTTAGTTCATAGCCCTGTTATATTGTTTTATTCTAATGGTGTTGTGATATAAGCTAAAGAAAATTCACACCAGAGTATCAAGTCGACCACAAATTTTCGGTGGCGGCAGCGTGACTAATTAAGGTATGGCGTCGGCAGCTTCAACGACTAAATATCGTCTGCGGGCAAATTGTCGGCTAAAATATTTTATTATAAATTACCAGTTTTTTTTAACAAAAATTAATTTTTGTTATAAAAAATTTCCAAAAACAAATCACAGGAGACCGGAGGCGCATATAATAAGTTTAATGGCCCTATTTTAGTATGCTCATATTTCAATACAATGCGAATCAAAACTCGAACTGCGACTAAAATCTCTTAAAAAGAGCGGCTTGATACTCTTACTCACACTTAATATTTTCATAAATTGATATTATCGTTGCTAGGGCGCCAACGCCCTTCTATGAGCCTATTGCCCACATGAACTATATTTACGATTTTCTACTAAATCAAAATGTCTTGCTGATTTCCTTAATTTTTTTACCAATACATAGACAAATTTTGATACATCTACGAGTATTACAAAGCAAAGGTTGGGGATAAACAGTAGCCAATTTTCAAATGGACTGGTGTAGAGTATCATATAGTTGGCATGCTTGAATCAAACTTGTTTACTAGTTTTCTTCTAAATTTGAATACTTTACTTTGCACTTTTTTCTTTATCTTTTACATTTTATAACACCTTTTGCAACACCATGAACATAATCATGTAAAACGCCAGAAACACCAGCAACACCAGCATTACTTAACAGCAAAATCATCAACATGTCAACGCATTCTCTGTATATAAGCACATTGATGACGTGCTAGAAAAAAAACAAGTATAACCCAGCAAAGAAATGGAAGTCTTTCTTAAATAACACCTTCTAATTGCGTTACAAAGTAGCAATATGTTTTGATTTTTCATTCCTAAAACCTAAACCAAGACAGGTATAAGACTACACTGAGATAGTTATCTGCATAATATTAATGAATTTTTGCATAACACCAATGAAGTTTCACTGGAACTCGTCCATTATGAGAACCTCTTTCTAGGGACTATCAAAATTCTTTAGAATCAAACTACCAAATCAAACTAGTACTTGCTACCCGCATCATCACTACGAAAAAGTCATCAGTGTTTCCGTTAATAGGTAACATAACTTCGGAATGAGTTGAATGTCTTCTTTACCTACTTTTTTGGAATGTCTTTTTTTTTTTGCTGGGTATAATTTAGTGAACATCTGATATATTATTCAGCCAATATGCTCGCAAACTTAAATAACTTTACGTTTTTTGAATTTTAACATACATTAAACAATTTTTAACCAAAATTGTAAGTGCAACTGACATTTATATTTTCACAAATGCAAAGACATTTGACGATTTTGCTTCATAGCACTTAATAATTTCCTAAAGAAAATCTTTGCCATTTAATAATTTGCAAATTTTAATTTACAAAAATTTCATAACTTATTTCGATATGATTTCACAGATGGATTTAATATGTATTTCCTTTTCGAAAAGAGATGAATAAACATTAAGGTATGGAAATCATTCACTTAAATTTTAATTACATTTGCCGTTTAGGTTACACTTTGTTTATGTGCATTCATCCTTACTACACAAATCGTATCATCATGACATTCATTTACCGGTATTTCCCTTTTTTCCTTATTTGCCAAAAAAAAAAATTATTTTGTTGATGAAATCACACAAAATATTCAAAACTTCTAATATAACCATGCATGAAAGACTACGACAACGACGAGATGATGATGATGATGATGACTGACTACTATTTGATAGACATAGTTAATGGCGATGATGCAGATGGGCTGAGGATGTCTGTGGAAAATATATATGAATACCTGATGCATAAATATTTGTTTGATGTATAAGTAAAAAGTAGTCTTTGGGATATATTATTCAAAATGTAAACTCAAACATAGATTTTCATAAATTTCTATTAATGAAATTGTCTGTGTAAAATTGATAGTATTCTCAATATTAATTGCTTTTAAAATTGTTTCCTAAAAAGCTGTTTTACGTTGCTAAATGTGGTACAATTTTAGCTTTGCAATATTAATTTCTATAATAGTCTGTTAGAAAATGTTATGCCGCTTAAATTATAGATTTCTGTAAAATATTAATATTTATCCTTTGCTGCATAAAACTACAGATTTTATTGAATTTCAAATATCTTCAACTATGTTTTTGAAAATTTGTTGGAAAAAACTACATCACTACATTTATTTATAAAACACATCTTCATATGATGTCAACTCGTAACTGACGATGAACTAACCACTTTAGATAGGGATGCCAAATGACATCAGTATAATTAAAAAGTCATAATAATTAATTCATATTGGAAGTTAACTGCCAAATATGTGGTATTAACTTATGACCATCGACAAGTAACTGTCAATCTTAAACCCTGCTAAAAAGAACAGCAAATAATTTTACATTAAAAAAAATAGACAAAGAAATAATAATCATGCAAGGTCTATTATTGAACTATACAAAATATCCAATTGTAATTTTATAACACTGGTTTACAAATAAAATTATTAACTGCTAAACTAGAAAATTAAAACAATTTAATGGATAGGATTTATTTTCAGTAAATCGATACAGGACCACACTACGTATGATTAATAAAAAAACACTCATACGCAGGGTTGGCAACCCATTCATAAGGTTAGTGATATTGGATAACGTTATTTTAGAAGTATTTCGTTAGGGTATTTTACAATCATCAGTATTTTAAGTTATTTCGTTATTTTAGCGTTAACGGTATTTCAAGTGATTTCGTTAGGGTATTTTAAGATTAACGGTTTTTTAAGTTAGTGGTACTTTGAGGAATAAACAAAAAATTTTCAAATAAATATTTATACCCTACCCCACTACGTGAACTGTGTATAAAAAGTTTTGTGCTGATATTTGTAACACCCAAAAGTTTGGGATCTGGATATTTTAGTATATCAATCGACTCAGAACGCCATGTCCTTGTCCATTATGGGTGTTCATTTACAAAAAAATATGGGCCAATTATCCTTTCCGACGAAACACCGCACCAAACAGTACACTTAAGTGGCTGTAATTGTCGCTGTTAAACTACTCTTAGATATTCCGTAGCTCATATCCTACAGTTTTGCCTATTCACGAACCCATTTAATTGGAAATGGGCTTCGTCGCTCATAATTAAATTATGAATAAAATCATGATTTCCTTCTGCTTTTTGCCGGAAACGATTTGGTCATGTTGTTTAATTGTGTAGTGTTCCATTTAAAATTCACCAAGTCTTCTTTACAAAATACTGAAAAAAACGAGTAAAAAGGTAAGTCGGGCAAGCCGACTATA